>LNAC01000889.1:166534-524362 GCA_002007465.1 Ailurus styani
GGAGGGGGAGAAGGAGGAGGAGGGGAGGGGGGAGAGGAGGAGGAGGAGAAGGGTAAGAAGAAGAAAGAAAAAGAAAGAAGAAGGAAGAAGAAGAAAAAAAGAAGGAAGAAGAAGGAAGAAGGAAGGAGAAGGAGGAGAAGAAGAAGAAAAGAGAAATTCTGGAGTTGGAAAAAAACCCCTGAAAATAAGAATTCACTATAGAGACTTGTTATATAGAGTGATTAAGAATCAGCAGCTTCCAAATGATAAGACAAAAAAAAAATTAAACCAAACAAATTACAAAATGACCAACTCTGAGGCTACTGAAATTTAGTGAGATGACTAAAGATGACGATACTAAATTTCAAAGTCTAAGTAGAGGTCATATTTAGAAATATGGGTATATCATTAACCAACTAAAATTGGAAAAGTATTGCATAAAAATTCCCAGGTCTTTAGGTAGATTGATCTGCATGTAAGAGACACACACAAGCATTAGCAGATGTAGTTTTTCCCAGGCAAGAGAGTGTTAGTAGCTGAGTTTAGGTGTGGAGCTGCTCAGTCAAATCTTGGGTATCTCAAAATCAGTGGCAGAAGAACGTCTGCCACTAACAGTGGTTGTCACTGAAGCTTGGAGGCTATGACCAACAAAAATGAGGTCCTGAAGTTAACTATACATCCATTGTCTGCACATTCTCTAGCGGAGGCTTCAAAACACTCGCTTGGGGACCAATTAGTAGTGTAGGTGACCTATTAGTCATTTACAGCTTATCACTATGTCCTAATACATGGCTGAATTTCATCATTTACACATCACATTGAAGTCCCCATCAAAATTTGAAACAAATGCTAGAGCAATATATATAGTTATAAAGGAAATCTGAAAAACACGTTTAATAGCCTTCACCTTTAAAATTGTTTCTGGCTAAAGCAGCTAGGATTGTGTTATCCCTCCTGCCTTTAAAACACCTGGTAAGTTAGAAATGATAATGAGAGCTCAGAACAAAATCAGAAATACTGAGACTGTCCATGTCAGAACCTGAGAGGAATTTCCACTAAATTTAGCCAATGAAGTTGAATTCAAGAAAAAATACTGTCGAAGGAAGGAAAGAAGGAAGGGGGGGGGAGGGAGGGAGAAGGAGAGAAAGAAAAAATATACTGGCTTTAAGGTATAATTAGAATTTATTTCATAAGAACTAAATTTAAAGATTAGGCAGATAATATGTTTTTAATTATATTCCTTTCAATTATTAAAAAGTTAACATTTCTATTCCAAAATTATCTTAAATTTATAGAAAATCATTTTAATATTAGAGGATATATAATAAAAATGATGCTACCCATTTCTTCCATTTCCAATTTCCAAGGGGTAAACTCCCAACTTTCAGTGTGTGTGTGAGAGAGACAGAGAGACAAAGAGATGGAAAGATAGAGTCAGAGAGAAAGAGAAGAAGTCCAAGTGAGTATTTGTTATTCATTTTTGTCAGAAATATTTCCCAAGTTCTATACTTTCAAAAATAAAGGTAACAATATATCAAAGTAATTCCTTGTAGAAGTTATAGATCCACTTTAATAATTGTATATTATTCATCACATGAGATTTAATTAACCATTTCCATTGATTTTTATTATCAATATTAATGCAGTGCCTATCTATGCACATAAAATCTGAAACTGCACTTTTAAATCTTGAAATGTATTGCAAAATTGCTTTCTAAATGAGTTTCCATTTCCATCTATATGTATCATCCATATTCTTACCTGCAGGGAATCATGTAGCCTGAAAAAAGCTTAAAAAATTGCCAATATTAGAAGATTTTCTTGATGCTAGGAATTAGGGAAGAGGGCTTATTCAGCTATGTTTATTTAACACTGCACTAGAGATCTTGACTGCTGCATAGAGGAAGTTAGAGAAATAAATAGGAGGCATTGGAAAATAAAAGGAAGAATAAGACTATCATTATCAGAAGATAACATGATTTTATCATATTAAATCCACAAAAATCTCCAAAAAACTTAATAGAATTAATACATGAATGTAACAAGATCCCTGAATATAATATCAACATGAAACAAAAAAAAGTGAATCTATTTGGCAGAAAATTTAAAAACTGAAATATAAAAGCTTACACTTTTAGAAAGCATCCTCGGAGTCTAAGATTAAATCTAACAAAGTTATGCCAGATATCAACACTACAAAATATAAAACATAATTGAGAAAAGTTCAATAGGCCATGAATAAATGGAGGAATGCACTATTTTTATCATTGGGAAACTGAGTATCTTCAAGTGTTCAATTCTTCTCAACTTTATTTATAAACTCAACATAATTACAATTAAATTCCCAGCAGACTTTTTAAAGTCAAAATTGCCAGTTAATTCCAAAATTTACATGAAAATGCAAGGTCCCAGAGGAGGTTAAATATTATCTTCAACTGAAGGAGAAAATTTGGAGAATTTACATCACACTACTACTATCAAGATGTTTATAATCTATAGTAATAAAGACAGTATGGAATTGGAGAACAGACAGACCAATGGAAAAGAATAGTCTGGAAACACACACATATAGTTACCTGACACTGAAATACAATGAGGAAAGGTTAGATTTTTCAGTAACTGGTGCTATGTAAACTGGCCACCCATATGAGAAAGATAAAGTACCTTTTATCCCAATCTCATACCATAAAAATAAATCATTTGCAATGGAATTGCAGAGCAAAGTATGAAAGGTAATACAATAATGCTTTTAGAAGAAAATATAGAAATTATTTTTACATAGTTATACATTTCCTTTTCAAGACACAGAACTATGAAGAAAAAATTATAAATTGTACTCTATCAAATTTAAGAGCTTGTGTTCATCAAACACATGAAAAGAATGAAGAAGTGAGCCACAGAGTGGGTAGAGACATTTAAAGTACAAAGTGTGTGTATCCATGATGTATTTAAAAGCCCTGATACTGAGGCACCTGTGTGGTTCAATCTGTTAAACCACGGACTCTTGATTTCCACTCAGGTCATGATCTCAGGGTCTTGAGATCTTCTGTAGGGCTCTGCTGTCAGTGTGGAGTCTGTCTGTCCTTGTCCCTCTGCTTCTCCCCTCCTTGTGCTCTCTCTCTAATAAATACAATCTTTAAGAAAATAAAATAAAAAGTCCTGATGCCAATAAGAGAAAGACAAGGTAATAGAAAAATGGACCAAGAACTTAAGAGTACTGACTGAAAGATGGGTATGGGGGATGTATGTAGTATAGTTTTTTGAATGGGGTGCTATTTATGTGTGCGCTCACTTTGTGAAAATTAGAGGCGGTAAACTTGTGATCTGTGCTCTTATGTGTACTTCATTTTAATATAATACTTACATAAAAATATGAAAATAAGTAAACTTTGCCTTGTTTGAAGAAGAACATGAAAGGTACTTAAACCCCTGTGTGGTTTTTATTTGCCATTAGCTAAAGCAGAATGTATTTTCATATTTTCTTATCAATTTGTATTTCTTCTTCTAGAAATTGCATAACCGTGTCTTTTGTTCACTGGAATAATTATCCTTTACTGATGGATTTATAGAAGTTATGGATGGATATATATATGTGATAAATGTGTATAACCATAAGCATAATAAGATTAGTAGTTTCCGTTAAGAGTTGACGTGAAGGTAAATTGAGAAAATTTTGTTAAGCACTTAGCATTTATATTATACCTTATAATAATAAATGCTAGGTCTTTCTGTTAATGCTATTATTATTATTCTTTCTAAAAAAATATATCTATATAACAAAAATCAGTCTAAAATGCTACACACATTTCAGTGTTAAAATGGAGGTCTCGAGGGTGTTATGTTACATGAGATATATATTTTGTTTATCTGCATTTTCTTCTCATTCTAAAATGGATCCTGCATGAGTTTATAAAGATATAAACATCTTAAAAAATGGGACTCCAAAGATATAAAGCAGATTTTAACAAAGTTTATATGAGAAGGGTATGGTGATTTTGTTTAGACTTTAATATTTATCCTTTTATATTTATGGTACATAAAATAGATACATGTATTTCCAAAAATATGTTTGATACAGTATTTTATAATTAAGAAAACAGTGTTATTATACTTATGTATAGAAAAATAGTGTAACCCATCCTCACCAAAGTTATTGTTATATTAATTGTGATTCCAATTTCCCAAAAGGACTTTATAAAACTAGATAACATAATTATAAAATCCATCTGAAATAAAACATTGTTTAATTTGGTCAAGAAAAAAATTTAAACATATCCAATGAGAAAGATTTTTCCATATCATCTATGAAAATTTACCACGCAACTATAGAAATAAAAACAGATAGCAAAACATCAACAGAACAGAATGGAGAGTTTGAAAATAGACCCTTTCTAATATGGAGTTGAGTACATGACATGGAAGGTTTTTCAGTGCAAGAATGGACATTTTCAATAAGTGGTTGGAGATGGATAAATATTTGGAAAATATAAAATCATATAATTCAGAAAATAAAACTGTCAGAAATATTTAAAATATCTATGTAAAAAATTAAGCTTATTATGACTGGGGTAAAAGGACCCATCTGACTTGAGAAAACCCAGAAACCACTAAAGACTAATAAATTAATTGTGCTAACATTTCAAAAATTTCCAGAATAAAATCTATTTCAACAGAATTATAAAATTAAGCAACCAGCTTGGAGAAAATATGTGCAACATGTAACTGGCAATCTAGAATTTGTATATCATAATGAAAAACACGTAAATAATAGGGAGGAAAAGGGAGGAAATTATAAATATTTAATTCAGGGAGTAAAATAAATACTTCATAAACATAACAAAAGATCCTCAATCTACTAGCAACCAAGTAAATAAAAAGTTAAAATAGTCTGGCAAAAATTAAAAAGTTATATTACTCATGTGAGGAACAGCTATCAGTATTTAAGACAAACATATGATTCTTGAGGATAAGTGCCTATGTAAACTTTAATATGAATCGCTGAATTACTTGTTAAAATGCAGAATCTGAAACAGCAGGTCTGGACTGGGACATGGAACTTTTCTTTCCAGAAACTCCCATGTGATGTCAGTGCCACTAGTCCACACAGCACATTTTGGTAGAACTCTAAGATACACTTCTAAACACATACTGTGGAATGTCGATTTTGACAGGTACAGAAAGATATATTTACTAGGATATCTAGAGTGGGATTTTTTTTAATTGTGAAAAGCTGGAAACCACTCAAATATTTATAAAAAACGAATGTCTCTATAAACTAAGGAATAATCTCATTCTACTGGAATATACTGAAATACTGAAGGATGAAAAGGATCTACTTGTAATGATATGAAAAGAGATTTTTCATTATAGGAAAAGACAAAGTCGCAGTAGAAAGTGTGCCACATAATCCCATGTGTATTTTCTGCTTCAATGGGGGAAATGCAAAGGTATACATATCAGGAAGCATACCTATGTTTTATGTGAGTGTTGAGGACAGAAGGTGGTAAGTGTTCAGGGAAGCTTCTTTGACCACTGCTGGTAATTTCCAAGTCAAAAAACACAGCTGCTGGTATAACAAGGAACTCACTCAATTTGGAATAATATAAATAATTGCAAAATTGCTTGAGTGATGTTTTCTATTCCACCACCTCCAAGAATTTATATTTTATGTCTCATTCCCCCTTTTCTTCTTGGTATAGTTTTGGGTTGCTGTTAATAACTCGCGCTATAAAGTAAGTATGGGTGATTCAGTAAAGTTGGTCTTGAAGTTTAAAAATTTTCCTGCAGTAGGGCACCTGGGTGGCTCAGTGGGTTAAAGCCTCTGCCTTCAGCTCTGGTCATGATCTCAGGGTCCTGGAATCGAGGCCTGCAATGGGCTCCCTGCTCATCAGGGAGCCTGCTTCCTCCTCTTTCTCTGCCTGCCTCTACCTGCTTGTGATCTCTCTCTCTTTCTGTCAAATAAAAAAAAAAATCTTTAAAAAAATTTTCCTGCAGTAAAGAAATTATTATAAAAATACTGACTTCATTCAGACTGTATTAGATCTTAATCACACTGATACAAGCTCTGTGATGAACTGAATTTCAAATTGAACATTCTGAGAACTCAGAGTAAGATGTGAAATTGAATAAAAGTTAATATTTCCTTATTCTAAAAGATAATCATTTTTAGAATCTCAAAAAATTAGTCTCTCAAAACTAAAAGAGATTGAGGACTCTCCACACTATTTCTATATAGGGTTTGACTTCCTTCTAAGATATCATGACCAATCAAAACAACACAACATTGTTCCTGCATTTCTAAACAGATGATAGGTGATAGATTAATAATGGTACTATGCTATCATCAGATTGTACATGTATCAAATTTCACATGGAAATTTATGGAATTTCCATATGGAACAATGGTTTATATGGAAACATACTAACGGTATATACAACAAAGAATGCATTAAAACTGCAAGATTGGAGAGTCATTCTAAAGGTGATTATTAACACAAATTAATGGCTTACATTCATTCTGATAAAGAAGCAAATGTAATGTTATATTTAGCATAAAACTGAATCTAATAATGTGGATACTTAAGTTAGTGCTCTCTGATGTTCTTCAAGGATCTGTTTACTATTTTCTAATAAGAAAAACAACAAATGAATGAGACATGTGGGCGAGGCCATAATGTTGGCAAATATCTTTAAAGTACTAGACTACACAAAGTACTTAAAAGTACTTTAAGGGATGGTAATCTAGTTTATATTCAATTTATTTCATTCCCCTACAAAGCCCTGAGGAACATATTCCATTTGCTGCACAAAAGCCAATTACAGTAATGGGCTGTTCACAAGAGTTTCCAGCTCTCGGAATTAGTTCTTACTATTTAACAGTACATTTTTAGATGGCTGTGAGGCTAATCATTTCTAATTCTTCAGTAACTATGTTTATAGGATTGGCATGCAACTACACCATTCTCTCAGTATTCAGTGTAGACCAACTTGAACAAACTAACAGAAAAGGAGAATAAAAAGACTTTGGTTTATCATGAAAACGGAATCACAAGGAATAATTTCATGGTAACAAGGTCCCCTGCTGGGAATATAAATTGCTCAAATGTTTTTATAACACTTCCATTGGAAGTGCAGCTCTAATTCAAAGGTAGTTCACATAGTCAAGAAAACATAGCCCAATGATAAGTTCTTAGCTCTGGGGCTCCATTTCTACTTCATATCCAACTCGCCAAGAAATCCAGTTCATTAAGCGGGGCTGCTCTGGTTGTAAGTGGATGGGGAAGTTCCTAAAACTCTGCCCCTAGGTCTTCTCCTTTCATCACCCTGGGTATGATGTCTCTGTTTTGTACATGATCCAAATCTTTGTTTTATACTTCTTTTATCCAAAATATTTAAGCATCTGACATTTTCAACCAAAACTTCAATTATATATTGTAACTTTAATTTGTTGCAGTACACTAAAATTTCAGAGGTAATTTGGTACTCAAAAGCAAGAATTTCTAAGTTACTCTGTGCATTTCACATAATAAAGCTATTAATGAGGAGCAAAGTATTCTATATGAACTAGATTTTTCCACATCTGTAAACTATTTTGTGGTATTGAGATTATAGAAAGTTACTGTCAAACATGCATTTAACATGTATTTTTAAATAAATTTATTGCAATTAAAATATTCGGAAACAAGGGTATCACATTTCAACTTTCCTGTTCCTTTCTTTTCCTTTAAGCCTGTGTCCCTGAAGCCCTAGATACAGAAGATGTTTTACTTTCTGGGCCCAATAATTTCTTGTCTTGGTCTTTGGGCCATAATCTTCTATTATGATCTGATCAAATGAGGCACTTCTTTGGCCCCTGACTTTTCTTAAAGTTCCCAGTATTTCTCAGTGGAGACACTTATGGGCGTTTGAAGAAGGAAAATTAATTAATGAAAATTAACGGTCCCAAACATATAGGATGCATGTAAATCTAAAGAGTTCCCACTAAATGCCAAAAGTAAATCAATCATTTTAATGACCTCAAACAAGCAAATCAATAAAATACACCTACACATTTCCAATAATCCACAATTTCTCCCATAAAAAAACACTGGACCTGTCAAAAGCCTACAAGAGTCTTTTCCACTTTACCCATGCTCTCAAACAGTTGAATAAAATATGTTAGCTAGTTTTTGTAGGCGAGATTCAATTCAAAAGTTCATTTAAGATAAAATTCATCTTCTTCACCTATTATTACAATCAAGATTTGGTCCAGGTTACCTTGAAGCTGTGTAAGCCTGTAACTATCATCAATTCTTCCAGCTGTTGATATTTAATTTGCTTTGAGAATAAAAAAAAGTGTTTAAAAAATCACATGACCCACACTGGGAGAAAGCTGCCGTTTTTTCCTCTCTTTTGCAGGATGTGGTCCACCTGTCTACTAGATGCTTTAAAACAAAACAAAACAAAAAAACAGAATCACCACCATCCATGTGTCTCTTTGAAATGTCTTTCAGATTTAACCAGCTTTTTTTATTAGAGTATAACCAGAACCTTTAAAATTATATAGTGACTAAATTTCACCTTCCCTCACCCCAAATAACCCTGCACTTTATTTTATTTTAAGGGTGCCTGCATTTTTTTTTCCTACTAAGTTTCTCAATTCCTGCAACAGAAGTTGGAATAAATTCAGTTTTGGGTTCTTCAGATTGGGTAATTAGTGCTTTCCTTTTAGCAGCTTCCTCCTCCCTGCTGAAGCTGATTCCTGTGTCCTTCTGTTTCAGAGTCCAAGTGACCTATTTTGCGGGTGCCTAATTTTCTATTTCTGATCTTGAGCCGCCTCTGTGTTCCAGCTAATTTGCAGAGAGGATGACTGACAAGTCTCTCTGCAGCAGTGAATAAGCACAATTTCCTGACTCAGCTGCTCAGCCCTGCCAACCTCCCCTTGTTGTCTCTGAACACATACGGGCCCTATCCCCCAGGTGCTCTGATATTAGGAACTGAACTCTTTGTGTTAAAGTAACTATTTGTTTTCACATACTTTGGTAATCACAATGGAAATTTTCACCTATAAGATGTGGGTGGTTGCTGTGAGGAAACTTTATGGTACCTGCACTTGACAAAGGAGTCTGCCTCTCTCCTAATAACCCCAAATCAGAAAATGGGGCAGTCTGACCCTGGAGAAGCCGCAGAGCCACAACCCAGCAGTCTGAGTTGTCAGAGACAAACACAGGTGCTTTCTCTTTGTTCTAGTAATGGTAGCTCCTCTCTGATTTGGCTTTTGGTAACACAGAACCATGGCAAGCTTTTCGACAGGTCTCCAAACCTGCACAAATGAGTCCCTGTTGACTCAAGTAGGATGAACTCCTACAGTTCCCGATCTAGACAGACAGAAAATGAGGAAGGCATGGTTTGGTGGCCCAGCAATTACACGGGCCTAGAGAATGGCATTTGCTTCCTCTCTCAGATGGCTCCCATTTCTCAAGTAGAAAGAGGGAGGCTATTATTAAAGCAAAGAAATGTGAATAGGCAAAACCAAACCAAAATAACCCTACCACACAGAATATGATGTTAAATGATTTTTAACATGGGTTAGGACAGGGACCCATACATTTCCCTGTCTACCATGATTTATGCTCAGATATATTCTGTTCTTAACTGTGCCACAAAGAGAAATTTTGTGAACAAAATATTGATATTCTCCCCCCTCAACAAAGGGGGGAGAATATCAATATGCCTCATATCATTTTCCAGATCTGCATGTTCCATGGGCCTTAAAGAATTTTGTATCTGCATGCGTTTGCATCAATTGTCTTTCTCCTCCATGAGGGGTTTTCTTTTTTAGATCTGGAGATTTTGATGTTGATCCATGTAAAAGGTGACAAGTGAAGGGAGTCTCATGATCCATGGGAAAATGTAACTCATATTGTCCTTTTAGCTATTTGAATAACTGCCCCTCTCATCCAATGAATCTGCCATGAAAAATGCAGATTCTTGCCCCACACCAGCAAGCCCTTGCCCTGTGCAGGAGGTCCAGCAGGTATTACAGACATTAGTCTGCAATAGGAAGCCACGGATCAGAGAGAGGGGGTAATGTGGTGTCTCACAGTACTCACAGCACTCTGTCTCTTACCCGGACTGTGCAGACAATAGCAGTACAGCCTATATTCTTGGGACTCATGTAAAATGATTGTGCAGCTCTGAGAAGGATCAACAGAATTAACACCTGACCATCCAGACCCCACTTGATCTCAGGTCTCCAGGTCCCCAGAGCTGCTCACTGTCCAGCACGTCCTTGGACCAGAATATACTCCAGGCAAGAATACCACCCTCCTGGCTACTAATCTATTGCCTTAATTTTCCAGGCTCTTCAACTACTATTTTTTTGGAAGATATTTATTTATTTAACACAGATAGAGAGAGAGTGTGTGTGTACAAGCAGGGGGAGCAGCAGGGAGAGGGAGAAGCAGGCTCCCGCAGAGCAGGAAGCCCGACATGGGGCTCGATCCCAGGACCCTAGGATCATGACCTGAGCCGAAAGGCAGACACTTAACGGACTGAGCCACCCAGCGCTCCACCCCTTCAACTATTGTTTATCCCCTCTCCACTTTCGCACAAATAAATCCTTGTCAGATTAACAAATGGTAACACTCCTTTGAGTCCACCCTCATCTCTGTATCTGTCAAACCTGTAGGATCTCCCATGGCCAGCCCTGTCGGGGCATATTCAGCCATGCATTCTAATTTGGAACAATTATTGTGCAGAGAGGTGTGTGATAACTCACATATGGACAGACAGATTCTGAATTCCAACCTTAACAAGAGGAAGGATTTTTCATCTAATCAACATTCTCAGTATTGTTTCCCCTTGTTAACAAGAGATTACATGTGGAAAATGGTAAAGTAATGAAAGAGAAATTATATACGTTTTTTCGTAACACAATTATTTTTACTACACTGTGTTTTTCCACCTTTATTCTTATTCTAGGACCTTGCACTATGCATGAGACACAAATATACCCTGGAAAAACTACTCTAGGTTTCTGATAGACCCTACACATTCCTGTGTGAATCCTTCTACATCATGTTGCCTTTCGTTGATGTTTTGCTCTGCAGACTATTTAGGGAAATATGATTTAATGTTTCAATGAAACAGAAATGTGTTGTGTTTTTCCTAAAATTACTCTTGGAGAACATTTTTCATAATTGACCAAAATTTGATTTTTCATAATTTAAAATATACATTAAATTGGGTCAATGCTGAACTCAAAGTGACTTTGAAACTCAAAAAATTAACTTCAATTATTAGAGTAACACCGGAAATCCAGCTTATAAAGTTCATATCATTTCTATCACCATCTTTTTAATGATTTATAGATTTTAAGAAAATATTTTAATTTATCACCAGGGCATTTTACAAAAATTCACGGAAGAAAAATGTTAATTTTGTATATAATTTATACATAATACAAAATTTTACTGTCATTAACAAATTTAAAGGGACTAAATTGAATGGAAAAACAAAATGCCATCATCTTTCAATTTAATGGACAGCCTCCAGCACACAGTAGGTATTTAAAAACAATTTTTAAAATTTGTCTAAACTAGACTCTGTACATATGCATTGTTCTGCTGCTGGCTACACTTTTTGACAAACAACATTTTTCTGGGATGGTCTCTCAAGCAGTTCTTGAAAATTAGTCTCATAAACTAAATATTCTCATATATAAGACATGTTTTCCCAAAACTCAACATAAAAGTTGGCTCTACTGCTTAATTGCTTCTAACTCCACAGTTCAGTTAACTTTGACCTCTTCCATAATTCCCACCTAATTTCACCTCATTAACTCTAATTATGTTCCCATATACAATGCCACCCACTTTCATCTTCTTGTTGTTTATATCAACATAGTGTTTGGATCCCTTAACAGGGTCCTCTTTTAGTTGACTCTAAGGCAAGTGTTCATTTTGATAATACTAAATGCTGCTTATAACTAATTTCCTACCGAACTGGCTGGTGCTTTATTTATTTATTAATCAATCAATCAACCCATGGAAACTGAAATGCTAAAAGTGTCATTTTCTACATGTCTTTGATAAATGATTCACTATTCATTATCCTAATACAGAGAAAATAATTTCCAACTTGCAAATGTTTTTGTTGCAAAAGGGTGTGATAATATATTTGAAAGATCTCTATAAATGAAATGTCACTGCCACAATGCAAAATACTAATATTATGATCAATCTTGCTTCTCATAGAAATTCAAAGAATATAAAAAATGATCTAGTTCCTTGAGTGTTAAAAACTTCTTTTAACCTCTTAGTGTAAGCCACTCCAACAACATTGTCTAAAGCATATGAACGGAGAATCAAGCTGGATAAATGTGCAGTCATTTCAACGTGAATCTTCAGCCCAATCCTCAAGGCCATCTCTTGCCTGTTGAGCTGATTTGTACTGTCTGCTAACACTAAAGAACACAGTGTCTTTCCAACAGCTGAAAAGTATCCTTAAGCACTTCTCCTAGTACTTATTTATATTCCTGTTATGTTTCCTATGTAGAGGAGTGGGCTAACACTATCTGATTTCAAGAAAATACAAGCCAACAGTAAATCAAGATTGTGTTGTATTGGAGATGAAATGATAAAACAGAAGAAAATTCCCAAATAAAATCACACAAATATGGTGGATTAACTTTTGACCAGATAGCAATGTCAATACAATGGGGAGAGAATAGTCTTTCAACAAATGGTGCTGAAACAACTTGACATTCATAAACAAACAAAAAATAAATCAATTAATAAACCTCATCCTATACTCCTTATCATATACAAATAAAGTTCAAAATGTATCATAGACATAAATACAAACCCTGAAACTATAAAACTTTATAACAGGTTTTCTCAATCTCTGTACTGTTGATATTTTAGGAGGAATGATTCTTTGTTCTGTGGAGCTATCCTGTGCATTGTAGGATGCTTGACAGAATCCATGGCCTCTACCCACAAGATACCAAGAGCACCCCTAAATTTCACCCTCTCTTTGAAAATGACTGTTCTCAGTAATTTTCTCAATATTGGACCATAATATTGGTAATATTCTAACCCTGCAAAAGGAGTCTACTTTAATCAGATCATGTTAAGGGACAATTTATGCTCAAGATCATTGCTGAAAACAATAGAGTGAGTGGAGGCTAACATCTGGGTATGATACCAATAGAGACAGACCAACTCAGGCACTCTGGGAGACTGAACACATACTGTAGGATATGCCCTATGAAGAGTTACATTAGAAGCAAGACACTGCAGGGTAAATAAACTTCAAAGAACTTGTCACTAAAAAAATATAAAAGCAAACAAAACCAACAATGAATCACAAAGGAGAATCAGTGTCTATAGTTGTTAAAATGTATTACCTCAAATGTATCATTTTTAACAAAAAAAAAGTATGACATCCAAGGAAACATTAATATGTGGCCCATACACAGGAAAAAGATCAGGGAATAAAGCCAGCCTCTGAGAAGCCCAAATGTTGGACTTAGCAGACAATGAGTTCAAAGTAGATATTATAAATATTTAAAAGAATGAAAGGAGCCCCTTTCCAAGAATTAAAGAAAGGCATGATACAAATTTCATCAAATAGGTAATATTAATAAATATATAGAAATTATGAAATATAACCAAATGGAAACCCTGCAGTTGAAAAGTGCATAACTTAAATGAAAAATTCACTAGAGGGACTCAACAGAAGGTTTGAGCTGGCAGAAGTAATCAGCACATCTGAAGACAGATCAATAGAAGTTATACAATCAGAAAAAAGAAGAATGAAGATAAACAGATATTGAGCACTATATGGGACAGAAAGCATATAAGGTATGTATAATGGAGACACCAGAAGGAGATGAGACAAATGAGCAGGAAAACAAGTTTGATTAAACTATTTGTCCACACATTTAAGAACCTCAGTGAATTCCAAGTAGGATAAATGCATAGAGATCTACAGCCAGACATGTCATAGTCCAAATACCGGAAGGAAAAAAAAAAAAAACACTTTGAACGCAACAAGGAAAAATGATTTCTCATGTACAAGAGAACCTGAATGAGACTAACAGCTTACTCCACAACAGAAACAATCTAGGCCAGAAGGCAGTGAGATAAAATATTCAAAGGCTGAAAAAAACCTTATCAACCAAGAATCTTATATCCAATAAAACTCTCTTTCCAGAGTAAAGATATAATAAGGACACTTCCATATAAATAAAAAATGGAGAGAATTTGTTACAAGTAGAACTACTTTGCAAAAAATACTAAAGGCAGTTTTTCAGGCTAAAAGCAAGTGAGAGCAGACAGTAATTTGAATCTGTATGAAAAAATAAAAGAGTGCCAGTAAGATAACTTTATAGAGAGTAACATAGCTCTCTCTTTCTTCTCTTAACTAATTAATTAAAAAAAATAGAATAATATGCATGTAACTATGCCATTGGGACTAAAACATACAGAAGTGTATATGTTTAAAATTAATAGCAGAGAAGGCAGCTGGGAAAAAGCTGTCCGCAGTAAAGAAATGACATTAGATAGTAATCTAAATCCAGAGGAAGAGATGAACCAGAAATGGCAAATAGTGAGGTTAATAAAACAAATTCTACAAGCATATACAATTTCTGTTTTCTTCTCTCCCCTTAATTAACAAAACCACAAAAATAATAATTATGAGAATCACGTTGTTATGTTTGTAACATAGGTATAATATTTGTAACAATAATAGCAAAAACAATAAGGGAAAGGAAAGATAGGAAAAGAAATACAATTAAAATTTCTATATTCCAGTGGAATTAATTAGTATAAATCTGAAATAGATTCTGATAGATTAATATTAATATTGTAATCTCTAGAGAAACCATAAAAACCTCTTTAAATAAAATTATTCAAGTTAAATTATTAAATGTTCACTAGAAAATATTTAGTATAAGAGAAGGTAGTAAAGGAGAAACAGGGACATGAGACAGACATGAGACAAGAAACAGACAGACATGAGGCATGAAAATAACAAAGAAGAGGTATCTATTCAACAATATCAACAGTAAATGTGATGAGTTAAACAATCCAATCAAAAGAAAGACACTGCCAAACTAGATTTTTTAAAATATTCAACTAAATGCTTCTAAAGGAAAAACACCTGTTTCAAGGATACATATGGATTGAAAATAAAAGAACAGAAGATATACCATACAAATAAAAGCTTTAAAAGAGCTGGAGTACTAACAGAAAAAATAGATTTTAAAACACACACACACAAATACCTAGAGATAAAGAAGGACATTTTGTAATGATAAAAGCCTCAATCCATTAGGAAACCATAGAGTTATAAGCAGATATGTGCCTACGGGAGCCCTAATGTGCATGAGAAAAGACTGTCAAAAGCAGAAATAGCAATGTCAACAATAACAGTTGGAGACTTTATTACCACACATTTAATAATGTATAGAACAGTGAGACAAAAGATTAACAAGGATATAGAAGATATAAACAAAGCTCAGTAAATTTAAAAGCATTGAAATCATTCTGACCACAGTTAAATCAGTAATCAATAACAAGGAAATTTGGAAAATTCACACATATGTAGAAATTGAACTATATCTTTATAAATCTCAAATGGGTCAAAAATACGTAATAGAAGAAATTCCTTGAGATGATTTGAAACAAAACACAACATTCTTGAAAGAATCAAGTTGAAGGACTCAAACTTCTTAGTATCAACATTTGCCATAAAACTATAGTAATCATGACAGTGTGGTATTGGCCTAATGATAGACATATCAATCAAATGAAAAAATTGAGAGTTCAGAAATAAATTCATACAGTTCTGGTAAATTGTATTTCAACAAGAGTGTCAAGACAATTCAATCAGGAAAGCATTCCCTACCCCCACCCCCAAAAGGCACTGAGGCAACTCTCTATCCATATGTAAAATAGTTAATTTGTGTTCTTTCCTCACAGCATTATGCCACCAATAAAACCATAAAATAGATCATCAACAGTGTAAGAGCTAAAATCTTAAAAATTGTAGAAAAAAATTCTAGCAGTGAAATCTTGTGACTTTGAGGAGACAATACATATTTTTTTTGACATCAGAAGTGACAAAATGAAAAAGAAATACATTGGACTTTATTAAATTTAAGAACTTTTGTGCTTCGAAGTATACCATGAATGATATGAAAGACAACCCACGAAATGGAAGAAAATATTTGCAAGACATATCCGATAGGAGTCACATACCCAGAACACACAGAGAATTCTAACAACTCAATAATAAAAGCACAAATAACCACATTTTAAAATGGGCATAAATTCTGAATAGGATTCTTCAAAGATTACATACAAATCACCAATTAGCACATGAGAAGATGTGCAACATCGTTAGTCATTAGGTAAATGCAAATCAAAACTACAATAAAATGCTATTTCACGAACACCAAAATAACTATAATTAAAAGCTTTGAGAATAATATGTTGGCAGAGATGTGGAGAGGTCAGAATCCTCATATACTGTTGATAGGAATGTAAAATGAAATTGGCAGTTCCTCAAATCATTAAATATAGAGTTACCATATGACCCAGTCTTTCCATTCAGGGTATATGCATAAGCAAAATAGAAACATACATTCACACAAATACTTGAATGCAAATGTTCATAGAAGCCTAATTCACAGTAGCCCAAAAGTGGTAACAAGTCAAACATCCATCAACTGATGCATGCATGAAGAAAATCTAGTAAATCCACTCAACAGAGTATTATCTGACAGTAAAAATAATGGAGTAATAATAAGTTACAACAGAGATGTACCTTGAAAACATCAAGCTTAATGAAAAAAAAAGCCAGTCACAAAATATTTCATGTTGTAAGACTTCATTAATGTGAAATTGCCAGAAGAGGCAAATTTAGAGATACAGAAAGTACATTAGTAGTTGTCTAGGGCTGGGGGAGCAGGAAGAATTGGCAGAGACTGGTAAGGGGCATGGAGTTTCCAGAATGGGGTAACCAAACTGTTACAAGATTTTTTATAATGATTCTCATTCCAATGAATATACTAAAAAAAATTTTATTGTAAACACTATTAAGTTGGTGAACCATAGGTAACTGAATTATATCTACATAAGCTGTTTAAAGACGAACTGATATTAACTGTGTGAAATAATTCATACAAGGGGATGTTATATTACTCTCCCTAGTACCTAAAATACTAGTATGTACAACATAAATGTATACACAAAATTGGTACCAAAGAAAATAGTAAAATTATATAATTTTTTTAATTGTGCAAGTGTTCCAAATTGTGTTATTGATGAGAGGCAGTTTTCTAGCTAGGAACTGCATTTCCAAATTTCCTGGGTATGTTCTTGTGATCACTATAGGCCAATACACTTGACTGAGGTGATGTTTGCTACCTTAGGGCAAACTTTCTAAAAAGTATGTATGCATAATCCTTGGTCTCTGTTTTCACTTCAGACACTGGAAATGAAGCACTTGACTGTTAGATGCCTTCAGAAATTGTCTTGTAGAGGGGCACCTGGGTGGCTGAGTGGGGTAAGCCTCTGTCTTCAGGTCATGATCTCAGGGTCCTGGGATCGAGCTCCACATCGGGCTCTCTGCTTGGCGGGGAACCTGCTTCCCCCTCTCCCTCTACCTGCCTCTCTGCCTCCTTGTGATCTCTCTGTCAAATAAATAAATAAAGTCTTTAAAAAAAATTATCTTGCAGAAAATGCCTGAAATTTTATATTTTTAAAAATATCAATGTTATTTTGAAACAAGAGGTAACAATAAATTATGAGTGGCAAATGATGGGAAATTTCTGGTTTCTATAGAATTCATGGTAGCTTAGCCAAAATAGCTATTTTTTTTTTCATTTTAATGGATATGTGGAATCAACGTTGTGGATCATATGAGAAAACAGATGCATGGAAAGCTACTTTGGGCTTTCCCTGTTCCCATCTTCCTCTAAGGACACAGGACAGATTATATAGTTGCAAAAATACTGAATTTAATCCCAAAAGTATCCTAAAATGTTATTTTACACCCCCTTGGAGTTCTCTTTTCTTGCTCATTTTCTTAGTCAAAACTGCTCTAAGAATTTTCTCAAAAACAAACGCAATCAAAAAGAAGACCGAATTTGCTCATGTGTAATCTTATTACAGAAAAAAGTTTGTTTTACAGTTTCAATATTTTTTAAAGGAGTGTTTGAAAAGTATTATATGGATATTCTCTTAAGTATTTTTCTGTAAGTCATAAATACATGATAGAATTTCTGTTAAGAATAGAAAATTAATCGCTACTAGAGGTATAAATCTTGGCAGTATTCTAATTACAGAGTATATCACGGTATTTAAAAATTCTTTTGGTTGGAATAAAAACTTAAAAAAATTTTTTTTTAAAGATTTTATTTTTTTATTTGACACAGAGAGATCACAAGTAGATAGAGCAGCAGGCAGAGAGAGAGGAGGAAGCAGGCTCCCTGCTGAGCGGGGAGCCCAATGCCAGGCTCCATCCCAGGACCCTGAGGTCATGACCTGAGTCGAAGGTAGAGGCTTTAACCCACTGAGCCACCCAGGCGGCCCCGAGTAAAAACTTTCATTTTCTATTAGAACTCACAAATGATGGATCTGGATACTTGGTATGTGGTTAATATCCTGTGTCTTACCTCCATTAAATGTACCCATTTATCTGCTTTTCTAACTACAAAGATGTCATGCAGTTAAACCTTCACCACTGTGGCTGCAAAGGATACAGCCAATAGCCCAATTTAAGCAGAGGATCCTGGGAATCACAAGATCTTATTCCCCTTGTTAGTCTTGGGACAGTTCTGTTCTCCAGGGTCTCTGAGGGCTTTTAAGGAAATCTTTAATTCTCTACAAATGAGTTCTCTAAGACACAAATGAAAAAGGTAGGTGTATTCCTAAGTTTTACAGACTGGAGACAGGAAAACATGTATCATTAAACATATTGACCTCACAACCCATGAACTGATTAAGCATTAGATAGAGACTAAGGAATAATTTATTTTGAGAGTTGGAGTTTTCATGCAATTTATCTAGTCAGTAATTTAGAAAATCACTCATCGAAGAAAAATATCCCATATCTGTCAAAGATGAAACATGATAGTTTTTTAGGAACTGGGAATTATGCCAGGAACTAGCTCATCAACCTACTTGGCAGATGCATATATAAGAAAAGATTTTGCCCACTATTTTGTTCAAATCATACACCACATTACATCATATCTCTTGATGTAATCTTGATAGATTTTAAGTGAGGATATTCATCACATTATATATACATATGCATATGTATATGTACATTCATACATATATATACATACACAAATGTATATATCACATACATAATAGTATGTATATAAAAGAGGATGAAACAAATAAAAATGCATTATAAAATATATTCAGCTTATCCCCAAGATTCAAATAATATCACTCCAGGGGCACCTGAGTGGTTCAGTCGGTTAAGCGTCCAACTCTCAATCTCAGCTCAGGTCATGATCTTAGGGTCCTGGGACTGTCCCCTGTCAGACTATGCACTGTGCACAGAGTCTGCTTATCCCTCTTCCTCCCCTGGCTTGTGCTCTCTAAAATAAAAAAAATCGAAACATTAAAAAAAATCACTACAAATTTTCTACCAGTAGTAACTCAAAATGCGTCTCAGAAAATGGTTTGATATCCTTAACATCTTAAAACACCATATGAAAAAAGTTGACCTGCTCAGCCGGGAGTCTGGTTCTCCCTCACCCTCTGCCCCTCCTCGCTGTGCATTCATTCTCTCTCTCTTCCTTTTTTTCTTAAATAAATAAAATTTTTAAAAAAGAGAGCTAATTTCTCAGAAACCATAAAGGATAGAAAAAGAGAATAACATCTTTAAAGTGTTCCAAAAAAAGATGAATTCAGTATTCTATATCCAGCATAAATATCCTAAAAGAAGGAAATTGATACGAAGACATTTTCAGTTTAAAGAAAACAAAGAGAATTCATTGCCAGAAGATCTACACCATGATATGCTCAAGGAATTTCTTTAGACTGAAGGCAAATTTATACTTAATAGAAACATGAATCATCAAAAAGAAACAGAGTATTAGAAATGGTAAATATTTGAATAAATACAAAATATTATTTTTATTTCTTCTTAAAGAAGAAAAGAGGGAAGATACAAATTTTCAATATCATGTATGAAAGTGTTTTACCATTACAGATGCTAAAAATATTAAAAGAACAAAAAATATTATGGATACTTTTACGCCCGTACATTTGACAACCTAGATGAAATGGACATATTTCTTGAGATATGTAAATTACCAAGATTGGTAAAAGGAGAAATAGAAAATTCTAATGACCTGATACCAATTAAAGAAATATAATTCACAATGAAACACTTTCCAGAAGGAAAAGTAAGGCCCAGATGGCTTCATTGGTTTAATGCAGTTATTTAGGTAACAGTGAAATAATACAAATCCCATAAAAACTCAGTCATTAAAATGAGGAGAAGGAAAGAAATTTCAACCTGTCCTATGGCAGCAGTATTGCCCTGAAACAAAAGTCAAAGACATCACAGGAAAGCAAGCTACAGCTCAATATCCTGCATGAACATACAAACAAAAATGTTCAATAAGCTTTACAAGTAGAATTCAACAAAATAAAAGTGATAATGCATCATACCCAAGTGTTGCTGTTTCTGGAAATAAGTGGTTAGCTCAACATTTGAAAATCAATGATGTAATTCAGAATATGAATAAGATAAAAAAGGAAAACCAAATAGTCTTTTAAATAGATCTAGGAAAAGTACCTAACAAAATCCAACACTCATTTATGTTAAAAATTCTCAGCTAAGTAGGAAATTTCCTCAATCAAATTAAGGACATTTATGAAAAATCTGCAACTAAGATCACATTAAATGGTGAAATAATGCTTTCTGCATAAGATCAGGATCAAAGCTTAATGTTCACTCTCACTGCTTCTATTTGACATTGTATTAGAGATCCTAGACTTTACAATAAAGCAGAAAAACTAAATAAAAGGCATACAGAAAGTAAAGAATAAAACTGTCTTTAATTACATAGTTATGTACACAGACAGTCCTAAGGAATCTACAAAGAAGCTATCAGAACTGATCAGTGTATTTAGCAGGGCCTCAGGATACAAGTTCAATATCAAAGGCTCGACTCCTTTTTATGTACTATTAAATAAAAGACGACATTTTAACAGAGTGTGTTTACAAGAGCATCACAAAGTACTTAGGGATAATTTTTTAAAATGTATTAAGACCTATACCCTGATGTGCAGAGAACACTGATAAGGCATATCAGAGAGGACCCACATAAATGGAAGACATAAAATGGTCATGAATTGGAAGACTGGGTGTGATTAAGATGGCAGTTCACCTCAGATTCCTCTATTGATTGATGCAACCCCAAAGAACATCTTAGCCAGCTTTTTTGAAGAAATTGACAAGGTTTTGCTAAAATATGTATGGTAAGACAAAAGACCTAGAATAGCCAAATACTTGATTTTTTTATTTTTTAAAGATTGTATTTATCTATTTGAGAGACAGAGAGAGTGCACAAGTGAGAGGAGGGACAGAAAGAGAGGGAGAAGCAAACTCCCCACTGAGCAGGGAGCCAGATGCAGGGTTTGATCCCAGGACCCTGAGATCATGACCTAAGCTGAAATCAGCCACTTAACCAACTGAGCCACCCACATGCCCCTAACCAAACAATTTTGTAAAATAAAAACAGCTTGAAGGACTTACACTATCTTATATTAAGACTTACTATAAACTTCAATTGGCAAGAGAGTATAGTGCTACTATAAGAATAGACATATAGAACTGTGGAGTATAATGAACAATTAAGAAACAGACTTCCCACTTAAATGATCACTTGATTTCCTAGCAAGGCATTAAGATAATTTAATGAAGGGAAGATGGTCTATCCTACAAATAATGTTGGAGCAAATAGCAACCCATATAGAAAGAGTAAACATTGACCCCTACTTCATTCCAAATAGAAAATTAACTTGGAATGGATAATAGACTTAAATGTAATTGCCTAAGCTTCTAGAAGAAAAGAGATGATTTCTAGATATTGGATTAGGAAGATTTTTAAGCAGGATATAAAAAGCAGGGACCATAAAGTCTTTTAAAAAGGACAAAAATTAACTTTACCAAAATTGAAAACTTTTTCACTTTGAAAGATAGTTATGAAAATAAAAAGTCAAGTTACAGACCAAGAAAAAAATATATATGATACAAGGCTCTCATTGAGATTATTATAAAAATACTATTACAATTTAAGGAAAAGAAGATAATCCAATTTTAAAAGTGGGTAAAAAGTGGGAGCATACACTTTATTAAAGACAAATGGTAAATAAGCTCATGAAAATAGGTGTAATATCAGTCATCAGAAAAATAAAAATTAAAACAATAAGATACCATTACCCACTCCCTAGAATGGCTAAAGTTAAAAGACTGACAATATCAAGTGTTGATGAGGATACAGAGCAACCATAACACTCATAACTTGCTATGGGACTACAAAATTGTGTAGTAATCTTGGAAAGCAGTTTCACAGTATCATATAAAGTCCAACACAGATTTACAATCAGACCTAGAAACACTACTCCTAATTATTTTCTCAAGGGAAATGAAAACAGATGTTCACACAAAAACTTGTCCATAAATGACCACAGCAACACTTCTGTAAAAGTCAGGAAATGGAAACCATCAAATCTCCATCAATTGGTGAGTGAATAAACACACTGTAGACTACCCGTACTATGGAAGCTTCTCAGCAATAAAAACAGACAAGCTGTTAACACGCGTGACAACAAGAATAAATCTCAAAAACATTACACTAAGAGAAAGAAGTCTAACAAATGACTATAAATCTGGGGGCCCTTTTTATAAAGTGTTTGTTTACATCTGTGAAGGGTCCAGAACTTGTGACCTATAGAGTCCCACAGTCTGGATTTTACTACTTGCACAGTTTTGATGCAACTCAGTGTGTTCCTCTGCTTTTTGTTTTTCCTGCAAACAGATTGGTTGATCCGGAGAAAGTTCAAACACAGTTTCAAACCCTTTGGCAAAACTACCATTTTTATGAAATTTAATAACAAAACAGACAGCAAACTAGTGGTTGTCTGGGGCAGGGTTAAGGTAAACAGACCAACTACAAGGAACATGAGCAAACATTTGGGTGATAGAAACATTTCTGTCTAATTTATGGTGGAGGTGGGTACATAACACTACAGAATTAGCCAAATTTATCAAACTATAAATCAGAGTTAGTGAATTTTATTGTATAGAAATATTTCAAGAAAATTGGAAGAAAAATAAAGAAACCTCCAAAAATACAAAATACTGTAGGAAAAAAAAATGAACATATAAAAAAAACCCAAATACCCATAATTGCATTACACATAAAATTTTAATATTTCATCTCAGGCTTAGGATTTTCAATGCTTACATATATGTATATGGATTGCTCTGTATAAAAATGTTATATAAAACATAATATTTTAAAATATACTTAAAAGCAATGAATACTCACCAAGAAAATATAAAATTACAAAAATAGATAAAATAAATGTAATTTCTTATGATTTATTTCAGCTACTGGACAAGTTCATTAAAATTAATAATTTGAGGACATGGAATTCATGGCATATGTGTCCTTTCTTTGCCAATCCTAGAACACTAGACGAAGTGCGGTTTGTAGCATGATCTTCACTAGTCAAGTATTCACTTCTTGCTTAGCTCCATGACCACTCAAAACAATACACGCTCCTTCTCTCTTCAGCACTTATTCACAAAAAATTTAAACTGTTTATATACTTGGTGGATTGCATCAATAGAATTACTAATTCCAAAGAATTGTTTTTCCAAGCAGAAATAACTATGCAAAACAACATAATGGACATTGTCATTCACAAGAAATTGAAGAAGTGGTTTTCTGAATATTCAAACTGAATGACCTGGGTTAATTTCTTTTTTTTTATTGGTAAGTTTATCATCTGTCAGTTGACTTTTTATTTGAAATCTTTTTATAAAGGACCCGTAATATAGTAAGTTTTAACTATGGATCTAAGAATGAGACAGTTTGTGTAATATATTTCCAACTATTGCATTAATTTAAACAAAACGATGTTGTGGAAAGTATCCAATTAAAAAATTACTGAGTTTCATGGATGACATGCCAACGTTAGTGAAGTCTGAATCAACTCTATTAAATGTTGGAATGTATATTTTATTTGACAAGAGTATGTGTCAGTAATTCTGAACCTCACGGAGCTCTTTAAAAGTTTTTTTGTATATAAAGAACTCTTTAAAATGCCACTATTGTGACATTTCATGTAAAGTCTATCAAAACCCAAAATATGTTTTTCCTCCACGATGAGGATTGTCCATATCAATAATTCTGCTTAATCTTTTAAGAGAGAGAGCACTGTTTGAAGTGGCTGTTGGTTAGCTCTTTGACAAATGGCCTATGCCCATACAGAGCAATAAACTGCAAAATATCTGACTGTTCATTCACCGCTCAAAAAAATCTCCCTGACAGGTAGCACCATCAGAGGCCAAACAGGAATAGACATGTCTTTAATAAGCTGAAGAGAAGCCATGATTCACATCCAAGGTCTTTCTGCATCTTGCCTCTTTCTCTAACAAGGCCCAGGACTTGAGCTACTTCTCCAGAATACCAAATGCATGAGGATGGGGGACCTGCTGCACCTCTCATCCCTGTGCTTCGATTAAAGCTGATCTCGGTTGTCTGGATGTATTTATACAGGAAGGCCAGCTGCAAGGCAGCCTACCTGGTAGAGGTCAAATAATAGTCATCTTTAAACGTCTATTCCAAAGGAAGAAAAACCTTCCAAAGTACCACTCTTGAAGGAGAAACAGCATCTTTGTAAAACTCCTGTTTGAACACGCACCTGTTCATCCACTAAGCCTGGATGGTCACTCTGCAGCAAAGATAAAAGCTAAACAAAAGCAGATGTTACAATCTGGGCCTAGAAAGCCCATCTAAAATTTGATGTCTGATTAAAGGAATGGTATCAGGAATTTTAGTTTTTAGTTCTTCCAGGACTGAGTTCCCCACTGGCTTGGGGATCCGTCACTGCTATGTTGCATTATGTTCATCCCACAGTGTGGGGGTAATGTCTGTGAGCTGCACAGGTGGTTGAAATGCGAAGTCATCAAGGTAATGGGTTGGAAAAACAACTTGTAGTGAGATTAAGATCCTGAGCCTGTAACTTTGGAGCCTTCTGCAAGATTCAAGTTTCTCTCTCTTCAAAATGGGGGTGTTAATATGAATCTATATATTTTGATCCTCAAATGCTGTTGGAGGAATTAAATAAAAGGTTTGGTATAACATCCTTATCAAGTAGAACACCCTCAGTATTATGCAAATTTCCTTCTCCTTTTCTTTTTCTCAGGAAGACAGTATCTAAGCCCCAGATAGTCAAGCTGCAATTTTTCTTCCTTGATTACATAATTCAGCACCATTTTTTTTGTTTTTGCTTCATCCATTTGATCTATTTAATCCCTTATATCCCATTCCCATCCCCCATTCCCATATACACAAACATACTTACCATACACACATCAACACATAATGCACCTACCAACACATAACAACAAACAAATCTGTCTAGGACACTTGACTTAAGAGTTCATCTTTCCTGGGGCACCTGACTGGCTTAGTTGGTAGAACTTGCAACTCTTGGTTTTGAGTTCAAGTTCAAGCCCCACGTTGGGTGTAAAGATTACTTAAAAATAAAGTCTTTTTTTTTAAAGATTTTATTTATTTATTTATTTGAGAGAGAGAGAGAGAGAGAGATCACAAGTAGGCAGAGAGGCAGGCAGAGAAAGAGGAGGAAGCAGGCTCCCCACCGAGCAGGAAGCCAGATACGGGGCTCCATCCCAGGACCCTGAGATCATGACCTGAGCCAAAGGCAGAGGCTTTAACCCACTGAGCCACCCAGGCACCCCTTAAAAACAAAGTCTTAAAAAGAAGTTCATCTTTCTCATTTTCTAGGCTGAAGCCTATCATAGTTGGAAACTAGATCGAGAATTCATACTTGACTAGCTCCTACATTCTATTGGTTCAGAATCAAGTTACAGTGTAACCAGTTGTAGAGCACTCAAATCATTTTTCACATCTTTCCAGTTCTACTTTCTGTATGATAATTATATGTCCCCTACCCTGTTAAACTTAGGCTTGCTGTATGATGCAAATTTCTAATGAAATTTGAGAAGAAATGATATATTTTACTTCTTGGCAGAGGTTTTAAGAGCCAATACTTACATCATGCATTTTTTTTCTTTCCTTAAGACTAAAAACGTTCCAGAAGGTGGCTACTCTGTTAGCCTGGGTCCCAAAAAGAGGACAATAATAATACATACCATGGTTTTCGGCCAACTTTCGATGGAAAGGTGATAGGCAGTTAGATAGTTATTTAAGGCCTGGGCCCCACAGGAGGGGTAGGGGGTGGGGCAGGAAGGAGATGTTTGCTGGGAGACATCTGAGACCTGCAACTAGGCATATCCTGCCCAGATGGCCAAGAGGAATTCCAGTACAGAAGTCACTGGATGCACATTAGCACTGTGGTTTGGCCCACACCTGGGGGCTTTCTGAGGGGACGCTGGGTAATAAGTAAGACATAAGAATTTCACTCAGGTGCACCAGGACAAGGAAGGAACCTTTCTTCTTGGCCAGCTGTAGAAAGATCAGAGACTTACTCTTGCAGTGCTCCACAAGAAGCCGGATCAAACCAGACTGGTCCAAGATGATGAATGCCAAGACAGGAAACCCCTGACCAAATTCAAAAGAAAAGGTGGGAAACCCTGCTTCCTACCCCCAGTGGTGAATATTCCAACCCCTGGTTAAGAAAAACCCCAGGACCAATTACATTCAGGGCACCTGAGTCTGTCTCTCAAACTGCCCCGTTACCCCTCTTGTGAGTATACTCAATAAACTCTGCTTACTTGTGCTTTCTGGTCTCTTGACTGAATTCTTTCCTGTGAGAAGACCAAGGACCTAGGCCATGTCACCCCAGGTGATAACCGAAATGTATCATAAACAGGAAATACATCTTTCTAATGAGGTTTGGGAGATTGTATTATTACAGTTTAATCTATCCTCTCATGGCTAATATATGGCCCCAGCCTGAACTAGGTTATTTTAAGTAAATAGACTTCAGCCGTATTTTTTGTTCTTGAATATAATTTTTGTAAACCTTTCCAATACGACAGTAATTTCATTTGGCTGGATCAGTTTATATATTCCAACTCCACATTAAGAAACAATAGCTCTGTGCTTGAGTGTCTAGTACCTACTCACATTTCTTGATAATAATTTCTTAGATTTCCATATAGCGTTTTCCCTAAATTTCCCATTAATATAATCCTCCCATCTGTTGCAAAAAAATATTTTTTTTTATCTTTAGCATCTTACTGATGATTGCTTTCATGAATGGCGATTTGATAATCGCCATCCCTCCTTGTGCATCAAGCTTTTTGCCCTTAGCATCTTTTTTCAGTACCAGTGCCTGGATATAGTCCCCTTGCTGTCTATTTAGCTGTGGCAAAATTTGGTTTCTATGTTACTTTCGGTCTATAATATGAATAATTTTGATCAAGCCACACTTTGATCAATAATGGAACACCCACTCTGTGAATTACTGACTTTGTGGCATTATCACTTTAATTCTGACTCATCTTACGATTTTTTGTAAAAATTTAATAGAAGATGTTACCAAAGATAGTTTAACCAATTGTGTGTACCAAGTTCACTTATCTATGGGACTGAGAAAATGATTCAGAAAAGTAAATTTGAATTTTCTACCACTCCTGTGTGTATGAATACACACGTACATACATTCATTGCTTAGAGCTAAGTGAATTCCCTTGCACATTTGTTCATAGATACTGAAGTTAAGAATAAAAAAAATTTTTTTTGAAAAAATGCTTTCACATGAAACTCACCATATAGTTCTCCAGTGAGCAAGTTTGGACAAGGGCCTTGGCACGAATCTGAAGTGAGCAGTAGAGTGCTAGGGGAATATTTGGCCTAGCTTACAGGTTAGGCTTGGAATTAATTTAAATGTTGGCTATCTGACATATTTCATATTTCCCCATCTGACTAGTTGCAGGAGATAGGAAATGAACAAGTGATACACACAGGGGAAACAGCCTTACTTCTGATCTTATCACCTCAGTGGTCAGCTGCCACTCCAACTAATCAGACTTAGATTGTGACACCCGTGAGTTAAGAGAGAACAAACCAACAAAATAGGGCCACGTATAAGATAGATAAATCCTTTTTAAAGATTTTATTTATTTATTTGATAGAGATAGAGAGATTACAAGTAGGCAGAGAGGCGGGCAGAGAGAGAGGAGGAAGCAGGCTTCCCCACCAAGCAGAGAGCCCAATGTGGGGCTTGATCCCAGGACCCTGAGACCATGACCCGAGCGGAAGGCAGAGGCCTTAACCCACTGAGCCACCCAGGTGCCCCAAGATAGATAAATTCTTTGGAGTGCCTGGCCGGCTGAGGTGGTAGAGCATGTGACTCTTGATCTCAGGGTTGTAAGTTTGAGCCCCACGTTGGGTTTCGAGATTACTTAAAAAAAAAAAAAAAAATTTTTAAAAAAGAAAAGAAAAGGAAAAAAAAGGATAGGGGCACCTGGGTGGGTTAGTTGGTTAAGCAAATACCTTCAGCTCAGGCCATGATCTTGGGGTCCTGGGATAGAGCCCAACACTGCTCAACAAGGAGTCTGCTTCTCCCTCTTTCTCTCTGCCTCTGCCCGGACTCATGTGCTCTGTCTTATGCTCTAATAAATAAATTAAATCTTTAAAAAAAAAAGATAAGTTTTTTAAAGAACCACTTGGGTTCAAACACTTTTATTCCTATTTATCAGCTGTGTGACCCTGAGTAAATCGCTTAATCTTGGTAAGTCACACTTTACAGTCTTTACAATCGTGATATATAGTAGTGCTTAACGCAAAGCAGGGTTGCAAGAGTAAAACGGTTTAAGATATGAATGGTATTTATCCTAGTGTCTGATACATAGTATGAGCAAAGTGAGCTGTGTCTACATTATTAAGCTCTGTATACAGTCATGCATTTTATTCATCCTCTAGTCTTGTCTTATCTCACTTGCCTAACAACCAAAGTATCCCAACTATCCCTATTTTCTGCATAACACACTCATGATTCTCTGTTTATTCCTGTTCCTCCATTCCTTCAAAGCTTTCCTGCTCCATATGCCTGTGTTTGCATAGGAAAATGGCACTCCATGAATGTGAACTCCTCGCCTCTTCCCTCATCTGTGCCCCCTTTGCCTCGCCAGATGGCTCATCCCTTCAGTGCCCAGCAGGTCATTAATTACCAGGTAAGGGTAGTGCCATGCTAACCTACCTCTCCAGTAATTATAATAAAATATTAATGCCAAAGCTACTGAAAAATTAAACCGTGTGTGATCTTCCTGAGAATTATGCAGGAGTAACTCTGAGAGTAAACTGTTGTTGCCCAAACAAACGGTTAAAGTAAACTGTTGTGGCAGCTCAGAGAGGCAGCCAAACTGAGGGCACATATTCTTCATGTCCCTACTTTTTTGTTATTTGGCAGGAGATGCTCTCAGCAGCCAGCTCTGGTTGGTGGAAAAAAAAAAAAAGAAAGAAAGGAAAAACGTGGAAGCTGTTTAAGGATTTCTTTCTGCCTGGGAGTCCTGAGGGCAGGGTCTGAACAAGGTCAGTTTTAAGGTGGGGTGCATCCTGTGATCTTCCCACCCTCTTTACTTGTTCTTTCATTTTACAGATGAGGAAACAGAATCCCAGAAATATTGTTACATGCCTCAAGTCTTGTATCGAGGACCAAACTGAGTATGTTTTTCGAAATCATATATTTTCCTCTTTATTCTATAGTTTCTCCAAGTGTTCCTCCTGCTAGGCACTAGCTGTCCCAAACATACAAAATATTCTTCCAGCACCTCCTTTTCTTTCTTATTTTGTTTTCTATTGCATGCTTTCTCTTCCATTTCTTCCGAAAACAGAATCATAGTGAAATGTCAGAATCCTAGTGAAACCTTCCCTTTGGCTCACTAACTGCACCTCCCCTTTATCAATGCCAACAAAAAAGCATATAGTTTGCATTTCCAAATACATTATCCACTCTTCAATGATAAGCCCCATGTCTTTTTTAAAGGAGATTTTTGAAAATATGAAATAATTCTTATAACTACATAAATTATGTTGTAAGTCTAGACGGTATGTAGGATGACCAAGTGAACTTGGGTGCTCAGGACTAGCTTACAGAACAGAACATTACCAGCATCATAAAGTTCCCAAAGATATCTCATGGAGAGAGTACTCTCATCCTCAGACTTAATCATTAATCCTAATTGTGTGTTTATTATTCCTTTGATTTTGACTCTAATTTCACTATGGATATATATCTGTTATCAAACATCATATTGTGGATCTGATCAGTATCACACAGAATAGGCCCCTTGTCTTTTACTATTTTACTGCTAGGATTCAGCACAAAGGCCTGAGAAAGTAGAAATAGTGGTGGTATTATTATTATTATTATTAGGAGAAGCAAAAGAATGCTCTCACTGAATATTCATAGCTTCCCTGTGTGATGCCTGTGAAGGAACTGCAAGAACTCCACTCCTTGGATGGAGGATGTGAGGCTCTGGGAAGATTTGCTGACACAGTTTCACCCCTGACTTGGTAGACAGAGGGTCAGAGGCATTTCATTCCTCACTCTTTCTCCACTGCCATTGCTGGCCGAGGAGGCAGTCTTGCAGTGTCACTTTGGTTCTACTCCTGTGAGAACCATTTTTGAGATTTCTTAAAATTGGACCACTTCCTAGGTTTACTTTTCTCACCCCCCGCCATCACGGTCATGCTGAATGCATGTGTTAGAGGAAACAGAGAAGTCAGACGCTGACAACAGTTGCTTCGTTCCTGTTTTCAAGTGGTCATTTTTGAATTACCCTGTTGGTGTAAGACAAAAAGTGTGTGTGTGTGTGGGGGGGGGAAGGCTGGTATCACGAGGGCAATAGATGTGGCCAAAGCATCTTCTGCTTAATTCTAATTACTGCCCTATGAACTTTGGCTAGCACCTGATGGTACTTGCCTTTATTTTTAGGAGTTGGCAGAGTGATCTCCTGTTTTTCCCTCATCTTTGCCATGTTGGAATCCTCTCTCACAACTTTGTTTTGGTGATGTGTATTTCTTTATTTTTCTTTTTTTTCACACTCACAAACACAAACTTTATTTTGGTAGGATACAGAAGGTTCTAAAAATTTAAACAAATGTATTTCATCTGATTCCACAGGTTTCTTTATTCCCCATTCCTGAAATTTATATATCTAAATTTTGAAGTTTCACTCTGAAAGCCGTAAACTTGCCTTTATCTTGACTGGCTTTTTTTTTTTTTCTCTGCATGATTATTATTTTTTTTAAATTTTTTAAATTTATTTTTTTTATTCTTTGCCCCAGGGGGTGATGTGTATTTCTATTGTGATCCAAACCACGGGGTGTTGCTCCTGTCTAGTTGTTTGTTTTAAGATTTTATTTATTTATTTCAAAGAGAGAGAGCACGCACACATGAGCGACAGAGGTGGGGGCGGGTGGGGGGAGGTGTGGGAAGGGGCAAAGAGAGAAAAGCAGGCTTCCAGCTGAGCAGGGAACCTATGCAGGACTCCATCCCAGGAACCTGGGATCATGACCCAGGCGGAAGGCAGATGCTTAACCAACCAAGCCACCCAGGTGCTCCTCCTGTCTAGCTTCTCCTCCTGCAAGATAAAGGCTAGGTCTGTCTCTCCGCTTAAGACAATGGCACTCGGTTTCCAACTACATTAGGTTTTTCTCACCGTTTTATCACCGCACCATATGGTATGGCATTAGTCAAAAATCCTAGTTGACAATAAGTGGAATGAAAGAAAAAAAGCTGTCCATTGGAAAAGTGTGATTCTAGAATTTAGAAAAGGAATGTTAACATCTAGTTGCTATCAGTTAGGAGCTGTGTCTTCTTGATCATTTACCTTATGTGTAACGGAGGACAGATAATACTGTCTTTCCATGGTTACTGTGTTTTTTCTTTTTTTTTTTTTTTTTGATGACATGGTTGAATGACCTGTTTAAGCTCTAAAGTCCTAAATGATTACCAGTTTTTTTAAAAATAATTCTTAGAACCCGAAAAAGATTGGAAAGGTGTGTAGTGAGTGTGAGGTTGTTGACGCTATCATTTTAAGTGATTATTTTCTTATAAAAATGAATGTACATGTAAGTGAAAAATACATTCTAAATACGGAGGAACAAAATATATTAAAAGGACCTGAGAAGTACTGAAAAAACAGAATATATCATAAAAGTTTGCCTTTAATTTTCAGGTAGGTAATCAAAATATATTGAGTTATTTGTCCTTTTTTTGTATCAAAGTAAGTAAGTCTAGAGAGATTTGATTCAGGGACAGATGCCAAAATTTCTGGTAGTTATAAAATCTCCCTTTTTATAATATTATAATTATGCTTCATGTAAAGTTATTCATTTCCTATTATTCTCTGTTATACTTCCTGTAAATTTGTACACATTTAAATATAGATAGCAATATGAAAATATTTGAAAGTGTCTTTCACACTAAGATAAATTGTCTACCATTTTACAATGGCAAAGTACAATAGAGGAGAACCCCAAATGTCAAAATGTTGAGCTCTTTCAGCTTGGATCTTGACTAATTCAATGCCACTGGGAACAAATTTGCTCAAAATTGTTCAACAAGAGGGTACTTGAGTGGCTCAGTTGGTTAAGCGTCTGCCTCAGGCTCAGGTCATGGTCCCAGGGTCCTAGGATGGAGGCCCGCATCGGGCTCCCTGCTCAGTGGGGAGCCTGCTTCTCCCTCTCTCTCTGTCCCTCTTCCCACTCATTTCCTCTCTCTCTCAAATAAATAAAATCTTTAAAAAAAATTGTTTGACAAGGCCACGAAGGACATGGTGTTGACCATGTTATGTAAATAAAAATGACTATTTTCTCTCAGTCCAGTGACTTTATGATCTAATTTTTATTTGGAAATACTGAATTACTTTTCAAGTATTTATCAAGGGTAAATCACAGTCGTTTTATTTTTTTTATTCAGAAGCTATTTTTTTTCTGTCACTCTAATGATACCTGTGTGACTTCACCTTACATTTGTCAAAATACTTTGAAAGTGTTGCCAAAAAGCTGACTCCTCTAATGAAGCAGCTTATTGTATTGAAATCCTTGTTCCTCATGACTTTATAATAGTCTCTTTCTCCTTTTGCTCCCTGCAAATCTTATCTTTTTCTACATTTAAGTTTCTTTTTAAGTCTAAAAATAATTTATAAAAATTCTAAAAATAATTTATAGCACACTTAGTTTAAATATCTTCTTGGGACTACTGCTTTGAAGTAGTTTTAATGGAATTTGTTCTTCCCCTTGAGAAATCTTATTTTCCTACCAAGTGCTTAATTTATTCTCTTTCCCATGTGCATGTGCGTGCGCATGCACACACGCTCACACACACGCGCGCGCGCACACACACACACACACACTTTATCTACATTATATTCCCAGAAAATTAAAGCATCTTTACTCATGGAAAAAAAAAAGATTAAAAAAAATGCAGCTTGCTAGTAATTCCTGATGCAGCCTTCCCTACTTTTGACATAATGTTAATAGAAAAATATGCAAAGTTATCCACATCTTGCTAGAAATTGAGTGGCATTTTCACTAACTGAAAGATTATAGATCACACTTGGGAACTCCATGTGCATAACCATAAGAAAGAACATGGCCTGGTTTGAAAGAACATGAGAAGATATTTCATCCTTTCTTCAGTCTTCTTCTGCTCAGACATGCAAGATCCCATTGAACAGAAAACATGGTGGCTGCAACTGTATTTATTGCAAGGCTGTTCCTTTGTGAAGTGGGCTGAGTCCTGTTCTCCTGAAGTACCCTTGAGTACCCCCTCCATACATGTCCATATAGTGACTGTGAAATCCAAAAACAAACCAGAGCAGCGGGAACTGGTTGTGGCATACCTAATTCCGGGAAACAGTCTCCCCATCATTAAAACATGGCAAAATAGTATGGACAGAATGAGCCTCAGATGCTGCAAACTAGGAGTTTTAGTTTTTCATATGTTTAAAATGAATTCAGAAAGCCAGAGAACTAAGCACAAAAGGTAGGAGAAATCTCTCCTCAGTCCGACAGAGCTACATATTATGATATATGCAGAAGAAAGGAGTGCATTAATGAGCTAATTGACCTCTAGATTTATAAAGGAGAGTTGGCCATCACTCCAGTGAATTGTACAGACAAAGGCAACTCACCCATGGAGCAGAGGGAAGATAGCTAGGTTTATTTTATATCTTTCAAAATGATTAACCAAAACAAAAGCAACATTTGGCATATAAAATCTACCCATCTACTAAATATGTGTTGTGCCAATATTTGTTCTTGGCTCTCAGGATACCTTTAGGGAAATAGGAGGCAAAAATGACAAGGCAAGAAGATAAGATTAAAAAAACACTATAGGAGATAGAGAATAGATTAAGATAACCTAGAATAATAATTTAAAAATCATTAACAAGAATAGGACCTTCATTAAAGGGATAGAGTCTTCATTAAAAACAATAAATAGAAGGTATGGCATGACCCTCTTCTCTATTATTCCTTCCAGATCCCCCTTTGCTCTACATATTTGCTGTCCTTCCTCCATACAAATTGTTTCTGTGGAAAACTGTCCCCAACCCTCATTTCTAGAGAGAACATTAATGCCACCAATGACACTTTCTCAAGACTACCAACTCTGATGACTAACTCCATTCAAAATCAGTAGGGAAATGCCTCTGCTATAAGATCAGTTTGTTAAGTGGGTTTCCTTCAGCAAATTTTTTGGGGTCTTAACAATGAAAGAGAAGCTTTCCTTACATATTAGAGTTTCCTCTTTCAACTACATAAGCTGTTTGGGAAGGGGATTTGTAATGAGTTGGATTGTGTCCTCCTCAGAAAAGATATGTTGGAATTCTAACCCCTAATACTTCACAACATGACCCTTACTTGGAAATAAGACCATAATAGATATCATCAGTTAAGATGAGCTCATACTGGTGCAGGTTGTATCCTTAACCCAATATGGTTGGTATCCTTATGAGAAGAGAAATGATACAGAGATGGAAGTTGGTTATGTGAAACAAGGAGAGTGCCATATGAGGATGGAGTCAGGGATTGGGGTGATGGATCTACAACCAAGAAACACCAGGGACTGTCAGCCACCATCAGAAGCTAGGAGAGAGGCATGGAATAAATTCTCCCTCAGAAATCTCAGAATGAACCAACCTTGCTAACACCTTGATTTCAGACTTCTAGCCTCCAGGTCTATAAGAGAATAAATGTCTATTATTTTAAGCCACCTGTTTTGTGGGACTTTCTTATAGGAACCTTAGGAAATGAATACAAGCTCTATATCTGGAACAATGGTTTCTTCCTACTTGAGGTCCCTAATGATCAGTCCTCCCTACTTCTCCAAGTTTCTTCTTCATAGTAATCTCCTTTCAAGGATTCCAGTGTCTTTTCTTCTCAACTTCACACAGCAGTTTAACAGAGACACATCCCTGATGCAGCCAAAGGATTTACTATATGTATTCTTAAAATATGTATGCATATAATATGCATATTTTTACTTTTCTTATGTTTTCACCATAATATATATTCAAAGATAGTATTTGTTTTCCATCATGCTTAGAAAAAGAAAACTATAATAAATAAATATCCCAGAAATGAGAGAAAGTTTCATGGCTTCATCTGTAAGGGCTTAACTAATTTTTTTAACTCCTGCGCTGAATTTTGAATCTGTTTTCAGTTTTCTTAAGTATACCAAATATCAAGACAGATAATCTTATCCTTTTTCTCCAGGAGTGATATCTAAACATGACATGATATAAAAAAATTATAGATTATCCCTCCAAAAAATAATTTCACTTGAAATCAGTTAGAGCACACTAACCCTAGGAATGCTAAAATTTCATGGCAATGGAAAGGAGGGAGAAGTGTTCGGCTGCAGATGTGAGCCATGGCCTAGGTGATGGAAGAAATCTCTTCCTAGATGTGTAGCCTAACAATTTCATTTCTATCCTGGCTCTTTGTTTTAGCTTTGTCTCTTGTTCTAATTAATTCTGCATAAACCAACAATACTCATTGTGATTTCTGTCACACATTTATGGACTCAAATATAGAAGCCCAACACTATATTCTGGCACCTACATGTAACTTGTAGAAATTGGGTTGCATGTAAAAAAATGCAACCTCATACTAAAAAGTAGTCATTAGTTTTAAAAGATGTGTGTGTGCACGCACACGAGTGCATGTTCAAGTATCTTGCTCACATGCCAAGAGATTCAAATGTTACCCTGAAGATGCTGAATATTCATTAAGAATTCTGTAGCACAAAATAAAATAATATCAGATTTCTAGTTCTAAAAAAGTCTTTGGCGAATGGTGACCTAGAGAGTATGAATTGGAGAGAGACAATTCCAGCTGTTAGCAATGAATAATTGAGGTTAGTTTCAAAGTAAAAATTACACTGGACAAAGTGCAACAGGCAAAGAAGACTTTATTCAAACCCATTGCAGTAAGGGGAGAGAGACTAAGCTAAACTATGGTGAAACAAAAGGTGGGAGGCTTTTTAAGCACTGGGGTGAGTTAGTAAAAAAAAATCCTTGTGCATGTCAGGATGGAGGTTGGTCAATGGAATGTATCAAGCACATTGTATTATTCCTGAGTCTGTAATTTTTTCTGTGATTAGACCATCTGTGTTTGCTAATTGGTGTGTCCATCAGAGTAAGGCTCTTACCCTCCCTCCCACAGAGACTGCAAAATAGAGGTGCTATCTCCTTCATGTTCTCATTTCAAAGAGATGGTTTCCAGGGCCTTGCAAAACACATTTCCTGGGTTGTAAAACTGGCAAGAGGCTAGGAGAAGATTTAAATATATTTCAAAAGGGCAAAGAAAGAATTTACATTTTTCAAGTTTTTTTTTTTTTTTTTTTAAATAAATGCTCTAAGCAAAGGGAGGCCTGGGACCTAGGGGCAGAAAGAAGTCTGTTTAAAATTTGTGAAGCTAAGGGAGTCATTAAGGACATCTTGGTCATTAATCATTAAGTTTTATTATATTCCCATAATTGTGTTAAATTCTTCATTCAATAATCCCATTAAACCTTCAAGCAACATTTAAAGAAAGTATATATTTATTCTTATTTTATAGGTGAAAGAACTAAATCTTATCAGGGTAAAGTCATTTGTACCAGGTCATTCAGCTGATAAAGGGCACAGTTATGATTTCAGGTCATATCCATCTGCCTATCTGAAGCTCATACTCTTCACCACTAAGATTGCATTGTCTCAAGACATGAAGACCACTATGATTCTATTGTCATATGTCAGCTGAACAACAACAAAATCTTGAGGTTGTGGCAGTAAAGGTTAAGAGGTAAGAAAAGAGTCACTAGGTCTTTGTGATCATCTAAATGTACCAAGTGAAACTTATATTCAATACCAGGTTTCTGAATTTACAAAAATGAATAGCTCACGGTAACTCTCATGAAGACAGGAAAGACCTAAACAATAGTCTGGAATATCAGATGAATTAGATTTGGGACAAGGTGAATCCACCTGTGACACTGAAGATTAGGAAAAAAAAAGTGAAAAAAAGGGATGAAAATGTGGTATAGTCTCTACAGTCACTGACACAGTTGTAAATTGAAGCCATTAGGGTAGAAGCAATCATTCAGAAATAGTGAATAGTGGGAAGAGGATAAGAAAGGATATTTTAATCAGGAACAAGAGATACTTGTATTAGTCAGGTTAGCTCTGATGAAGGATGTTGTCAACTATGGAAAGTGCCTTGGTCTTACAGAAATAGACATAATCACAGTGACATGACTCCAGGTAAGGGGAGACTACAAAGTGTGACACAGCCCTGCACTAGGAGGAAAACAAAATGGGTTCTCTGGGTCAAACAACTTCTAGAGAAGTGCAAACACATGTGCAGAAGAAAATTTATAGAAGATTTCTATTGCAAATTGTTTATGTAACAAAATCAACAAGAAAAAAAAAGAAGCAAACTGTACCTATTAACGGGGGAAGATATTTAAAAAATTATCATTTAGTGGGGCACCTGGCTGGCTCAGTTGGTTAAGCATCTGCCTTCAGCTCAGGTCATGATCTCAGAGTCCTGGGATCAAGCCCCACATCGGGCTCCCTGCTCAGTGGGGAGCCTGCTTCTCTCTCTCCCTCTGCAGCTACCTGCTGTTTGTGCTTGCTCTCTGTCAAATAAATAAATAAAATCTTTAAAAAAATTATCATTTAGTCACAGGGTAGAATATTATACATATTTTCAAATGAGTGAACTAAAATGCACATATCAACTTGTCAGAAAGACATAAGGCATGTAATAAAAGGATATTAAAAATTATAAGTAGAGTTTTATAACATTTATGTAAACAAAAAAGCAAAATTAAACCCTATGTATATGTTCTAAATGGATGATTAAAAAGCATCAAGTTATGGATGGGAAGGACACATACAAGTTGCCTATGACATAGGAAGCAAGAAAATGATTGGGAAAGGTTAAAAGAACATTTGTACTTGCACTAATATTTTACTGTTGATTATAAGAAATTATTAATTCAGACCAAATCTGAGGCTGATGATTAAAAAATGTCTGGAGGAAATCGACAAAAAAAAAAAGTTTACAAAGCATCACAGCTACGAAGATAACGAGGAGCAACAGGACAAAGATCTGAGATGATAAAGGTACAACAGATGGTGGGAACTGAGAGAACCAGATCACTTAGAGCCACTCTTGTCCTGGGAGCATTTCCCAATAAGGAAGAAGTGGTAAAGGGGCTGAGTTGCAATTCTGGTAATGCATGAAGCCAGTGAGGCAGAAGGCAGAATCCAGGCCCTGACTTGGTTAGGTGCATGGTTAACAACTCTCTCAATGAGCTGCACTTGAGAAATGAGGGTGAACTGGATGAACTATGGATGAATGGTTGAGCTACATGTTATTTATATCATGTTAATGATAAATTCTTAAATTTAGAAAAGTGGACCCAAATTGCTAGCATAATAAACACCTAAGCCCTTTACTTTCTGTGGAGGAAGAGGTAATCATCATCGTAAAGATTGAATTATTTCTAAAAATAATTTTTCAAATGCAATGTCCTCCAAAACTAAAGTTTCTCTGGGCACATGTGGAGACAAGCCATTGTGAGCAGGGAACAACCTAAACAGAAGACAATTAAAGCAGTTAATCGATCAGAATTATGAGATAGACTTCAAAAATACTAGACTTCTCTTGTTCAAGGAAATTGGAGCCACTCCTATCAAGAGGAAACAGGAAAGAGTAACGTATCTTAAAAAAAAAAAAAGCTAAACAGAAATTTTAGAACTAAATAATAAACGATGTAAGAAAATTCAACAGATGAGTTAAATCAGGAGTTAGCAAATGATGGCCTGTGGCTAAATGTAGCCAACAATTTGTTTTTGTATGGCACATGAGCGAAGAATGGTGTTTACATATTAAATGGATTACAAATAAATATTCATGTGATAATCTACACAATATCCTCGATCTTGCTCCTTGATTGGCAAAGCCTAAAACTTTTACTACCTGGCCCCTTAAGATAAAGTTTCCCAGCTCCTGGGAATGAATTATCTCCAGATATATGTCATTAAGTTTGAGCTTAGAATTAAAAAGGTATTTTAAGGACAGAAATTTGAAAAGTACTCTGGAGTATGAACTCATCTGGAATGAAGCCAGGAAGACAAAAAGAGAATAGAGAATATAAGTAAAAAACACAAAGGATACCTTAGGGGAAAAAAAAGACTAGCAAATAGCAAATATTTAATTGGAATTTCAGAATGAGAGGCAAAGGAGAAGAGGTAATATTTACAATGATTATGGATAAAAATTTTCCACAGTTTATGAATGAGAGCAATATACAGATTCAAAAACCACAATACATCCAAATCCAGATAAATAAAAAAGAAGTCCACACCTAGACACAGCACAGTACAACTCCATTAAAAAAAACTTTATAAAACCAAAGATAGAAGATTCATAAGGCAAGCAGAGGAAAAAACTGATAATTTTCCCTTCAAAATAAATGTTAAGGCTTACAATTGACTTTGAAAAGCAAAAAAAATAAAAAAAAAACTTTAAAAGGTGATGGATTTAACTATTTCCCCGAATTTATATGCTGAAGCCTTCACCCCAGTGTAACTATATTTGAAGATGGGGCTGTTAAAGAGATAAATAAGGTTAGAGAGGTTCTAAGAATGGGGCCTTCATATAATAGGTATGGTGACCTTAGAAGAAAAGAGACACCAAAGAACTGCTCCCTACCTCTGAGCATTCACAGAAGGCCATCTGAGGATGCAGCAAGAAGACAATAGTCCATAAACCAAAAAGAAATGTCTCACCAGAAACCAACCCTGATGCCATCTTGATTTTGGACTTTTAGACTTCAGAACTGTGAGAAAATAAATTTCAGTTGTCTAACCTACACAGTGTGTGGTACATTGTTATGACAATCCTAGTAGACTAATCCAGCAACCAAAAGGTAGAGAATTGTAGTCAATATATTGAGAAGAAATATTTTCCAGACTAGAATTCTATCATCAGCAAAACTGTTCTTCAAAGATAAAAATAAAAATATAAAAAATGTTTTCACCCAGAGATCCACGTTACAGGGGATTTTAAAAGATGATATAGCAAAGAAAATTATTAACCAACAAAAATATGCTCTCCTCTAAAATGAAGAGCTCTGACTTCTCAAGTCAGAGTCTGTATATTTTCTCCCTTTTCATCTAGATGGGAAGAAGGTGACTAGACACAAGCAATGTGAAATTTAAATGAATTATTCATACCGAGGTTGTTAAGTGTCTGGAATGGCTTCTGCAATTTCTACTTCCCTTCTTTGGTGACTTCCAAGGCTGTGTTTTGAAAATGCAATTAGCATAAATTGGAAGAATTCTGGACCCCTAAGTCGTCAACTGGAGGAGCCTCAACTTATAACTTGATGTTTGGGGTCTCCCAAAATAATCATGCAATCATGAAGATCTTCGTATTTACATGAGCAAAAATCTAAAATTGCATTGTGTTAAGAATAGATGTTTGGATTGCTTGCCACACCATTAAATGTACTCTAACTAATTAGGTTCTTGATTAAGCAAAAAAGCATCCCAATGCGAGGAAAAGAAGAAAGATTGAAAAATGGGAGCAAAAGAAATGAGCAGATTCCAGTGAGACAGAAAGAAAAGAAACAATGGAGATTTTAAAAAGACAAATATTAGTTCTTCCAAAATGTTTTTAAAATTAAAAAATTCCTGAAAAGATGAATCAAGGAAAAAAAGTAAAAACATCAGTATTAATGTCAAGAATGAAGTTGCGACTATCACCGTAGAGCTAGAGACATTAAAAAGGGTATTAAGAAGTTTGTAAATATAGAAATTCCAAAGAATCCACAAAGAACTAATGGAACTAGTAAATGAACTTAGCAAGATTGCAGGATACAAGGTCAATATACAAACATCAACTTTCTATCTATATATGGCAATAAACAATCACAAAATAAAGTTTAAAAATATGTACAGTAGCACAAAATACATTAGGTATTCAAAAACATATTTAGCAAAGGATATGCAAATTAGCTACAAAATACAGCTTTGAGAAATTAAATCAGACCTACACAATATGTTTACAATATGTCTTTACAAGACATTGCTGTATAAAAATTTTAAAGACATAAAATAAATGGAGAGCTCATAATTTGAGAAATTAAAAAATTTTAAGATGTCTATAATCCCCTGCTTCATCTAGCAAGTCAATGCAGTGCTAATAAAAATTCAATTGGGGTATTTTGTAGAAATTGACAAGTTTACTCTAAAAGTCCTTTAAAAGTACAAAGGACCTATAAAATCATGAAATAAAGAAAAAAAAAGTTAAAATTTTACCCTACCCAGTTTAAAAAACCAGTATAAAACTACAGTAATTAAGATATTGACATAAAGATAGACAAATACGGCAATGGAACAGAAAAGAGAGTCTGGAAACAAACATAAATATAGACGTTCACTTGATTTTTTTTTACCAAGGTCTCAGTTTAATTCAAGAGTGAGTGATGCTAAAACAATTAAGATATCTGTGTGGCAGCGAGATACTACCTTACACCAGTCAGAATGGCTAAAATCAACAAGTCAGGAAACGACAGATGTTGGCGAGGTTGTGGAGAAAGGGGAACCCTCCTACACTGGTGGTGGGAATGCAAGCTGGTGCAGCCACTCTGGAAAACAGTGTGGAGATTCCTCAAAAAGTTGAAAATGGAGCTACCCTATGACCCAGCAATTGCACTACTGGGTATTTATCCTAAAGACACAAAGGTAGTGATCCTCAGGGGCACGTGCACCCGAATGTTTATAGCAGCAATGTCCACAATAGCCAAACTATGGAAAGAACCTAGATGTCCATCAACAGATGAATGGATAAAGAAGATGTGGTATATATATACAATGGAATACTATGCAGCTATCAAAAGAAACGAAATCTTGCCATTTGCAACGACATGGATGGAACTGGAGGGTATTATGCTGAGCGAAATAAGTCAATCAGAGAAAGACAATTATCATATGATCTCTCTGATATGAGGAACTTGAGGGGCAGGGTGGGGGGTTGTGGGGGGTAGGGAGGGAAAAATAATGAAACAAGATGGGATGGGGAAGGAGACAAACCATAAGAGACTTCTAATCTCATAAAACAAACTGAGGGTTACGGGGGGGTGGGAGGGTAGGGATAGGGTGGATGGGTTATGGACATTGGGGAGGGTTTGTGCTTGGTGAATGCTGTGAAAGATGTAAGCCTGATGATTCACAGACCTGTACCCCTTGGGCAAAGAATAAAAATAAAATTAAAAAAAAAAAGGTATCTGTGTGGAAGAGAATGAGCCTTGTACTCTAACTCATGTAATAGATAAAATTAATTCACATGATACCATGAGCCAGAGACCTAGATGTGAAAACTAAATTTTAAGCATCATGAAGAAAAACAAATGAATATTTCTGTGACTTTTGTCAATAATTTCTCAAAAAAGACACTAACCTTAAAAATTAGATATTATGACATTTAAAATTTTCTTCTGAACAAAAATAGTTTTAAGGAAATTAAAAAGCGAATTACACATATGGAGGAAATAGTAACAATACATAATTCTACATAGAATTGATTTCCATAATATGTGGAGAACTCTTTCAATTCAGTGATAAAAAGATAATCTAATAAAAACACTTTACCAGCACACATCACAATGGTCCTTAATTATATAAAAAATACTAGTTATTAAGGTAATACAAATTAAAGACACAATGGAATAATACTCTCCCAGAATGGCTTTAATAGATAAAGAAATAATATCAAGTGTTAGTGAGATATGGAGCTAGTCAGGTTTTCATGCGTGGTTAATGGAACTATCACAAACAATACAGTAACTGATCTGACAGTTTCAAAAGTTAAATACTCAATAGTCTATGATCCCCAAACTCCTCACTTAGGTAGTCAACAAGGAACTAGAAGATAGATCTAAAGTAAATATTCATAATGTAGCACATAGCACAAAACCAATGGGAAAAAAAGATTTATATGCCTTTTATAAAGGTCTAACATATTAATCGGAGTAACAGAGTAGAAAAAATTAGAAAAAATTGGCAAAGATAATGAAAGAGAATTTTCTAAGTCTGTTAAGAGATATTAAACCACAAATTCAAGAAGTACTTTTAGCCTACAATGGAATACATGAAAAGAAGCTACATCACGCAGATCATGAAAATAGCTTAAAATCATCCAATGAAATAATCTTAATTTTATACAGGTCAAAATGAGACAAACAGTTGATTTAGAACAGAAGACAAATAAATGAATATTTAGACTAATAAAATAATTTTCAAGGGGATTCTTTACCTACCTAACCAAATGCTCTTCCAAATTATAGCTTTTAGAATAAGCCTCAAAAGGATCAGATTTCAAATAACTACACTGCCTTCCAGAACAATGCCTGACACTCTTTCAAAGGAATGCCAAAAAATGCAGCACTAATAAATGTAAAATTTACAATGTCTGGCACCTAATCAAACATTGCTAGTTATAAAAGGAGCAAGGAAATTTGGCCTGAAACGAGGAAAAACAAAACAGAACAGAAATAGAGTCCAGAAATACCAAATAATGGGATTTTCAGACAAGAACATTAGAAACGTGATCATAAACATGTTCGATATGTTCAAAGATTGAAAGGAAAGCATGAATTTAAAAATGGAGTCTATAAAAGAGCTAAATAGAACATCTAGATATTAAGTGCAATTTCTGAAATACAAATTTTACTAGACGAAAATACCAGGTTAGATACCTCAGAAGAAAATGCAAGTATACCTAAAAACACAGCAACATAAATTATTTAAAATGAAGATAGAGGGGCGCCTGGATGGCTCAGTGGGTTAAAGCCTCTGCCTCCAGCTCAGGTCATGATCTCAGGGTCCTGGGATCAAGACACGCATTGGGAATCCCTGCTCGGCGGGGAGCCTGCTTCCTCCTCTCTCTGCCTGCCTCTCTGCCTACTTGTGATCTCTCTCTCTCTCTGTCAAATAAATAAATAAAATCTTAAAAAAAAATACAAATAAATAAAATAAAATGAAGATGGAGGTGGGGGGAAAAAGGACTGAAAAATAATGAAACGGGACCTCAGGATTCTATAGAGACAAAACAAGCAGTCTAATGCATTGGAACACTATTAGAAGAATAATAAAGGTCACAGAAAAAATACTTGAAGAAACAGTGCCTGAAAACTTTCCAAAATGGATAGAAAGCCTACAGCAACAGGTCTAAGAAGCTTCATACATTCCAACCAGAATAGTTACACACACACAGCACACATCAAGGTGCATCATACATCATACAGTGTTGAACATCAAAGATAGAGAGAAGATAGCAAAGAAAGGCATAATATGCATAGAGAAATAAAGAATGTAAGCAGATTTTGTGTCAGAATTATGAAAGCCGTAACTGAATGGAATGCCATGTATAAAATACTAAAAAGGAAAACAATCATTTGTATCCCATGAAAATATCCTTCAAAAAAGGTAATATAGAGACATGTTTTAGATGAGAAAAAGCTTTCTGATGAGAAGGAAACTTGGATGAATGCTCCCAAAATAGAGAAATGGAAATGGTGGGTAAATACATCAGAGGTTAGAAGCTCTTTAGAAGGTAATTTATGGTGTGTATGGATTACAATCTACTTCATGGATTAAAACATGGAAAAAGGACTAGCAATAAGCACGAGGAATGAAAGGTTAGTGAAAGGAAGTATTCCGTCATAAGGTTCTTACATTAGACATGAAGAGCTGTAACGGTATTTGAGGATAAACTGTGCTAAGTAGAAAAGGTACATGTTCTAAACACTACACACACTGAGACACATAATAAGTCAACAGTAGTGAAAATACGGAATCCTGAAATAGTTAATTAAAAGGAAGCATGAGGCAAAAAAAAAGTCAATTGAAAATACACCAAACAAAACAAAACAAAACCAACCCATCTCACAGCAGCAAAAAAACAACCCAAAAAAGAAGTGGTAAGATAATAGATTTCAACTCAAATATATTGAGTCTTATGTTCAATATGAATCCCAAAAACCTTTCAATTAAATAGCAGATATTGCCAGACTGACTAAAAAACAGAACTCAATTATATGCTGTGTATATGCAATTGGCTCTAAATATAAAGGCTCAGCTAGGCTAAAGTTAAATGGATAGAAAAATTAATACAGTGCAAATCCTAATCATAAGAAAATTGGAGTTACTGTATTAATATCAAAGTAGCCTACAGAACAAAAATTATCACCAGGATAAGGAGTGTTACTGCATAATGACCAATGAATGAATGAAGACATAAAATTCCTAAATGCCCATCTTAAAGCTCAAAAAGAGAGCATTAAGATGCATCAGGAAAATCCTGATAGAACTGATAGGATGAATAGACAAACCCACCATTATAGTTAGAGATTTCAACAGTCATCTCTCAGTAACTTATACAAATAGTCAGAAAATCAATAGGTATATAGGAAACTCTATAGTACCTACCTGATATGTTCAAGGTCTGCCTGACAAGAGGGGGATACAAATACTTTCCAAATGCATGCGAAGCGTTCAACAAATTAGACTGTAAACCTCTAAAGAGTACTAATTTCAAAAACTTGAAATTATAAAGAGGATGTTTCTGACTACAAAAATAAATAAATAAATTAGAAGTAAATTACAAAAAGAAACCTGGAAGAACCTGAAATAATTGGAAATTAAAACACAGCTATATAATCACTGTTCTATTAAGAAAGAACACATTTGAACTGAATGAAAATCAAAGCATAGTATATCAAAATTTGCATAAGTTACAATAAATAGTTGAGACAATATGGTATTGGCATAACAATGATACACTAATGTTACAGAAGAGAGTCCAGGAATAAACTCACATACATAGTTGCTTGATATTTGAAAAAGGTGCCAAAGTAATTCAAGGGTAAGAGATGGACTTTTCAACAAATACTGCAGCAGCAGCTGGATATACTTAAGGAAAAAATGTAACTTTAAAAAAATTTAACTTTTATCTTATGATTTACTCAAAAAATTAATCCTAAATATTTCAAAGGTAAAAGGTAAAAGAAAAATCTCTAAAACCCATAAAAGGACATATAGGAGGGAAATTTTTGAAGCTTTGGAGTAGGCAAAAGATTTTGTAGGTCACAAAAAACATGACACAAAGAAATATAGTGATTATTCATACTTCACTAAAAGTAAAATATCTGGTCTTCAGAAGACTCTATTATAAAAATGTCCACCTTACAATAATTTATTAAATTTTACTTATGGGGCGCCTGGGTGGCTCAGTGGGTTAAAGCCTCTGCTTTCGGCTCAGGTCATGATCTCAGGGTCCTGGGATCGAGGCCCGCATCGGGCTCTCTGCTCAGCAGGGAGCCTGCTTCCCCCTCTCTCTGCCTGCCTCTCTGCCTCCTTGTGATCTCTCTCCCTCTGTGAAATAAATAAATAAAATCTTAAAAAAAAAAAAAAAAAAATTAAATTTTACTTATGTTTTATGTACCTTTTGTAGATATATTTCCCAAAACTAGAGTTGAATAAGGGGTAATTTCTATTTTACTTCCAAAGGTTATTTAATATTTATCTGAAACAATATTATAAAAAAAAAACTTACTATGGGTCAACATTACCTCAGTGTGTTTGTGATTACAGTATCACTAATTTTTCTGACATTCATGACATTTTTCATAATCAAACATATATGAAGATTCAAGTCTAATTCAAGATTACTTTGGGCATCTGGAGTTTTTTGTGGTTCCATACAAATTTTAGAATTGTTTTTTCCAGTTCTGTGAAAAATCCTTTTTGATATTTTGATAGGGATTACATTAAATCTATGGATTACTTTGGATAGTATAGATATACTTAGCAATACTTGTTTCCCCAATCCATTTGCTTGTGTCATTTTCAATTTATTTCATCACTGTTTTATAGTTTTCAGAGTATAGGTCTTTCACCTCCTTGGTTAAGTTTATACCTAGGTATTATTTTTGGTGCAATTATAAATGGGATTGTTTTAATTTTTTTGTTACTTCATTATTACTGTATAAAAATAAAATGGATTTCTGTACTCTTGTATCATGCAACCTTGCTAAACTCATTTATCAATTCTAGCAGGTTTTTTGGTGTTTTGGGGGGTTTTCTACATATATTATGATGGTATCTGCAAACAGTGGAAGTTTTACTTCTTCCTTACAAATCTGGATGTCTTTTATTTCTTTTTGCTATCTGATGGCTATGGCTAGGACTTCTGATACTATGTTGAATAAAAGTGGTAAGAGTGGACATCCTTGTCTTGTCCTGACCCAGGGGTAAAGCTCTCATGTTTTTCCCCGTTGAGTATAATGTTAACTGTGGATTTTTCATACATGGCCTTTGTTATGTTGTGGTATATTCCTTCTAAACCTACTTTGTTGAGAGTTTTTGTCATGAATGGATGTTGTACTTTGTCAAATGGTTTTTAAGCATATATTGAAATGATCATATGGTTTTTATCCTTTCTCTTGATGATGTGATATATTATAAGATTTGCAAATATTGAGTCACCCTTGCATCCCAGGAATACAAGAAAAAATGCTCAACATCACTGATCATCAGGGAGATGCAAATCAAAACCACAATGAGGTATCACCTCATGCCTGTCAGAATAGCTAAAATAAAAAACATAAGAAACAACAAGTGTTGACAAGGATATGGGACAAAAGAAAGGCTCGTGCACTTTTGGTGGGAATGTAAATTTTTGGAAAGCAGTTTGAAGGTTCCTCAAAAAGTTAAAAATAGAACTACCATATGGTCCAGTAATTCCACTACTTGGTATTTACCCAAAGAGTACAAAAACACTAATTCAAAAGTATATATGCACCCCTATGTTTACTGTAACATTATTTACAACAGCCAAATTATGGAATCAACGCAAGTGTCCATTGACAGATGAATGGATAAAGAAAACGTGGTGTATATGTATGCAATGGAATATTATTCAGCCACAAAAAGAATAAAATCTTGCTATTTGCAACAACATAGACAGAAGTAGAGAGTATAATGCTCAGCGAAATAAGTCAGTCAGAGAAAGACAAATATCAAGTGATTTCATTCATATGTGGAATTTAAGAAACAAAACAAAGAAAAAAGGAGATAAACTCCTAAACAGACTTTGAACTATAGAGAACAAATTGGTGTAGGTAGGGGGGTATGGGTGAAATAGGTGATGGGGATTAAGAGGACACTTATCATGATAAGCACTGAGTTAGGTATAGAATTGTTGAATCACTATACTGTACACCTGAAACGAATATAACACTGTATATTAACTACACTGGAATTAAAATGAAAATTAAAAACCAGAAAGAGTTAAAAAAAAAAGAAATATTGTATTTTTAAATTATTTTTTTCCTAATACCAGTTGCATAAAAACAAGAGATGTGCATAAAAAATTTAAAAATGAAAACTATCAGTTAACTTTTTATGATGGTAGGAAACTGTATATTTTTTTCTTTAAAAGGTCTGCTAATTTCTTGACTACAGTTTATGTAATTAGTACGTATTACATTGGACACATTCAGAAAAAATCACCTAATGAGCATCATAATTATGGTATTTCAGATATATTCAGGGTAGTGACCCATTCTTAAGAAAACCAGCCCTGTTTATTTCAGAAAAGGTCATCTTGAGTTCTCAAGTAATGACCTTTCTTTAGGAACGAGACAAACAAGAAACTCCTATTAAGACAGAGTCAGGCTAAGGAACCATCCTAACCAGCTGATTTGCATGTTGCTAACAGCCGATTAATTCAGTGCTCACTGGTGGCACAGTGTGGGTGTCATTAAACTATTTTTAATGCTTCATACAGATGGTTTTAAATCAACAGTTTTAAATATAGTGGGACACATATTTATGTTTGAGTGGCAGGTTGTCACATACTTCTAATACTATTCTATTTTTTTAATTCAAGTGTCAATTCATAAAATGCACAGATGAATAAAATCTACCTAAAAATTGTATTAAGATATTCATTAAGGATGTCAAGTTTGAACAAAATATCCACTAAAAACAAAAAACAAAACCAAAAGCTGTGGTGAAACAAAAATAAGGAGCCCATTTATGCACATTAGAAGATTTTACTATAAAACATGGGTGTGGGTTACAAAATAATACCTAACAACCTGGCTAACAAGGCAACCTCATTTAACACAATACAAGGTTGTTTAAGTACCAACTATTTAGCAGCTACTGTGACAGAATTGTACATGGAAGTGCACATTTGGAGAGAGACAAGAAATGACCCTTCCCTTGGAACACAGCTCTATCCTTGCATTCTTTTTTGTTTGCGGTGGGTTTCTATTGGAAATACCGTATTTAGATAAAATACCGATGCCACTTCCCTGAAATGAAATCCATTTCAGCCCAGTTAAGCTTGAGGAGCACACCCCTCTGAGCTGGAACTCATGCAGTAAGGACTCCCAAATCACCTGTTCTTACTTGAAATTAACAACTATTTTTGAGGAATAACCAGGGGCCAATGTCTGTTATCAAATCTGGTCTGTTGCATTTATGGACAAACCCTGTGATGTCTGAGACAATAAGACTCTACAAGAAGAAGAATGGGAAGGTAAAAGATTAAATCAGAATCTTTTGTGCTATTATTAATTAAAAACAAATGGAGAGTTTGCATTTCTGGGAGGATAGAGCAGATATATCTTCTCTATTCCTTCCACTAAATACAACTAAGTCAAACATAAAGAAGACTCTGAAAGATGGAGAGAAGGAAGACTGGCTAGAAACCTCAGAACCTGAGGAACAAAATGGTGGTGAGTTTTCTGGGTTTTAGTTTTTTGTTTTTGTTTTTGTTTTTTCCTTATGTATCCCAGACTTGGAGCCTGAAGAGGCTGAAGAAGCCAGCAACCAGAATATGCCTACAGGTTCAGACCAAAACAAAACAACAAAAGCCTGCTCTCTATGTCCAAAGGGACCAAACAAATAGAGCATAGCAAAATAGAAAACTTTGAGGCAATAACTGTTCTATTCCAGCCAAACACCACAGAAATCACTCTGGTCTCTCCCTCATTTATGCCAGTAAAGGCTACATGAGGAACCTAGACTCCTACCCTTTGGCACCCATGAGGTCTACTACTCCTGGTTCCCACCACAGTAGTATCAGACAAAGATGAGAGAGTACTTTTATCCCTGATAGGTGGTAATAAGCCGCCAATTCCCAACAAGATGTCAGTGAAGAACATGAGGAGCCTGGATTTTTACCACCACATAACAGTCATGAGGCACTCCTTCATTTCTCTTTTGGAGTGGTGTCAGAGGAGGCCAAATGGAGAGCAAAGATCTTTCCCACCACTCAGATATAAGACAAAGCCACCTGCCCCATCACCTCTATGCTTTATTTCAGAAGGAGGCCATGATGGGACCAGTAACAAGGTACCTGTAGCCAGGAAGGTGTCAATGGAGGACTAGTAGGACCCAGCATTCCCACTCCCACCCAGTTCTAATAAGGATCCCTTCTTGGGTGTCGACTGAGGACAAATGGGGAACATGGTCTTTTATCCCCACCCAGCAGTAACAAGGTAGTACCCTTCTGTTCCCAATGGAAGGCTACTATGAAAAACAGTGTGGAGTTTCCCCCAGGAAATTAAAATAGAACTGCTGTATGATCCAGCAATCCTACTTCTGGGGACATATCCAAAGAAAATGGAAACAGAATATTGAGAAGATCTCTTCACCCCCATGTTTATTACAGGATTATTTATAATAGCCAAGGTATGGAAATAATTTAAATGTCCATCAGCAGATGGATGGATAAAGATGAGATTGATAAATACACTGGAATCATGGACACACGGACACACACACACACACACACACACACACACACACACACACACACACACACATACATATACAGATACTTCCAATGGAATCTTACTCATCCATGGGAAAAAGGGAAATCCTGCCATTTGTGAAACATGGATAGACCTGGAAAGCATTATGCTAAGTGAGAAAAACAAAGAAAGATAACTACTATATGATGCCCCTAATATGTGAATCAAAAAAGCCCAACTCATCAAAAAAGAGAATAGAATGGTGGTTACCAAAGCCTGGGCTTTGGAACTGGGGTAGGAAGTGGGAAGACATTGATAAAGGACACAAATCTGTATCTAGAAGATGAATAAGTTCTGGATATCTAATGCACAGCATAGTCAATAATACTGTATTATATAGTTCAAAGTTGCTAAGAGGCTAGATCTTAGATATTCTTACCACAAAAAATAAATTATAATCATGTGGTATGGTAGAAGGGTTAGCTAATGGATAATCATATCATAATATTTAAATGTATCAAATCAACATGTTGTGTGCCTTAAACTTACACAATGTTATATGTCAATTATATCTGAATAAGAAAATTAAAATTTAAAAAAATTAATAAAGGAAAAGAATCAAGTTAGAGGAACCAGTGTACCTGATTCTTAGATTTCTTATATAGCAAAAGCAGTCAAGACAGTGTGATACTGGCAGAATGACAGAAACATAGATAAATGCAACAGAATTAAGAATCCAGAAACAGACCCATACAAGTATCTCCAATTGATTTTTGATGAAGGTATAAAAGAAATTCCATGGAGGAAAGATAGCTTTTAAAGAAATGGTGCTTATGTCCAACAGCCAAACTATGGAAGAGCCTACATGTCCGTCGACAGATGAATGGATAAAGAAGATGTGGTATATATATGCAATGGAACATTATGCACCCCTCAAAAACTGAAATCTTGTCATTTGCAATGACATGGATGGAACTACAGGGTGTTATGCTAAGTGAAATAAGTCAATCAGAAAAAGACAATTATCATATGATCTCACCAGAGGATCATAGTGGAAGAGAGGAATAAATGAAACAAGACCAAACCAGAGACAGAGACAAACCATAAGAGACTCGTAATCTCAGGAAACAAACTGAGGGTTGCTGGATGGCAGGAGGGATGGGGTGGCTGGGTGATGGACACTGGGGAGGTTAGGTGCTAAGGTGAGCACTCTGAACTGTGTAAGACTGATGAATCAGAAACCTGTACCCCTGAAACAAATAACACATTATATATTAATTTAAAAAAAATAAACCTACACAGAGGAACGAGAGAAAGAGAGAGAGAGAGGAAGAGAGGCAGGCAGGCAGGAAGGAAAAGTGGTGGTTTATCCACTTGGTATCTACAGGGAAAGTAAACAAGCAATGTTGACCTAAGTTTTACACCTTACATAAAAGTTAACTCAAGATATATTACAGACTTCAATATGAAATGCAAAATGATTTAACTATTAGGGGATAAAAAGTAGGAGAAAATCATTGGAATTGAGGACTAGGTCAAAAATCTACTGTTTGGATAACATAAGCATGATTCATAAAAGAAAAAAAATGATAGATTGGGTCCTGTGAAAATTAAAAACTTTGTTCTGCAAAAGACCATGTTAAGACAATAAAAAGACATACTATAGATTCGAAGAAAATGTAAACTGCATATACAAGAGTGTCTAACACCTAGAATCTATAAGGAACTCAAAATAGTTTAAAAATACAATTAGAAAATGGGCAAAATACATGAATAGATATTTCCCTGAAGAAGATAGTTCAGTTTGATCATGATCTTAGGTTCCTGGGATAGAGTCCCATGTCAGGTTTCACACTCAGCGGGGAGTTTGCTTGTCATTCTCACTCTCCTTCCACCTCTCCCCCTGAACATGTCTCTCAAATAAGTAAATTAATCTTTCAAAAAATATTTAGAAAAGCTTCGTTCATAATAGCTCCCAAATGGGGAGATGTCCTTGAATGGATGAATGGTCACATAAACTGTGATATATCCACACATAGATACTACTCAAGGGAAAAAGAAAAAGAATAGAGTACACATACACACAATCATGACAACCTGGATGAATTTCCAGGGAATTATGCTCAGTGGAGGAAAAAGTCCCCCCAAATTACATACAGCATGATTCTCTTTACATAGCATTCTTGAAATGACAATGTTATAGACATGAGAAGAGATCAGTGTTTGCCAGGGGTTAGGGAGGCATCCAGGGTGAAAGGTGTGTGTGGCTATAAAAGGGCAACACAAAGTATCTTTCTGATAATTGAAATACTATGTATCTTCATGATGTCAGTGATCATATCCTAGTCATGATATTGTATTGTAGTTTTAGCACTTCACTACTGGAGAAAAGGGTGTGAAGGGAAAATGGGAATTCTATGTGTTATTTTTTTATAAGATTTTATTTATTTATTTGAGAGACAGAGAGAGAGAAATAGGGAGAAAGATAACACAAACAGGGGCAAAGGGAGAAGCAGACTCCCCACTGAGCCAGGAGCCTGATTTGGGACTTAATCCCAGGACCCTGGGTTCATGACCTGACCTGAAGGCAGACGCTTAACTGACTGAGCCACCCAAGTGCCCCACTCTGTATTATTTATTAGAAGAGTGTGTAAATCTATAATTTCATCAAAACAAAAAGTTTAATAAAAAAAATAAATGGGACAGCCCACATAATAAATTAGAACACAGCGTGTGATGGCGAAATGATTATATATATAAGCAAATCATTATGGAATTGAGGGATCTAGTTAAACTCAACAGATGAGGCTTAGGGATGGTGTCTCAGAAGAGCTGGCCCTGGAATTAACAAGATCCTGAAGGGCAGAAACTTGTGGCCAAAGGATGCCAAAAGCAGCATCAGAGGAGCCTAAGGACGGTGGAGGGAAAAGGTGGGGCAAGATGGGGTTACTGTCTGTGGAGGCAGTAGGGCGTGGAGGGGAGAACAGCAGGGGCATTTCTGGGAAACAGCTTTCACAGGGTTAGAAAGGACAAAAACTGGAAATTTCACAAGTTAAGAAGAATGTCTTCAGGGGTGAAAGGTGTATCAGAACTGCGATTTGTGAATGCCCGAGGACAAGGATACCTCTTACTCCATATCATGTCACCAAACCGAGGTCTAATACCTAGTGCACAACACCTGCTTCATTAAATTTCTTTCTGATTTCAATAACCACAATTTTGGCACAATGACAGGGCAGTCGACAGATTTTTGTGGGCAAAAGCATCAAAGGGAAGTGAAAAAAACAAACAACTCTTCTAAAAGACTTGGTTCTGAAGGTAAGAGTGAAAATAAAAATTAGAAGGCAAGGGCATATTTAATACTATGTTCTTTCTGGGATTTTAAGATGCGAGAAACCTGAATATGCATCTTCACTAGGAAAAAGAGCCAAAGAGCTGGTGAGAACTTGAAAATCCAGGAGAAGATGAAAGGAAGATATGGAAATGAGCCGTAAGGAAGTAATATAGATGCAGATGTTTGTAGGTGGAGAGGTAGGAGGGCATGCCAGATGGCCTCTATTTTTCACTTAAGTGGGAGGTTAACTGTGCTCTGCTAGGAGAGCAAGAATGCAAGCTGGAAGAAAGCCTCAGGTTTGGAATACATGAAAAATAAGAGTAGAAACTGAACTACAAGCATAAACTCATTTCTCATGGACATTTGTCTCCACTTGAGCCTCACCCTGACTCACTGATGCATGCTTCTCCACTTTGAAACTAATAATCCTAACCCCAAATGAGGCATGTCTCTTCTGAACCAGTTTTCTTCTCACAATAACTGAAGACCGAAAGGGCTTTGTGTAAATGTCTAGCACTATTTTCCAAATCATATTTAATCAACACAGCATATTCTTGAATTTATATAAACATGTTTTTCTAAAGACACATTTCAGCATTGTGTTTTGTTCAAGGACAAAACAAATGGAGGAAACTAGAGATGGATTTGTTCACTTATCTTTGTAAGTGCCCTCTATTGAACACAAAATAACTTATGAGTCATAGGACAGCATGATCTATTTTTAGACAAATACTTTTATAAATTTCATATGCAATGGTAGAAGAGTATTTTAAATCCTAATTGAACTAAGCTATCTCATTACCTGACTATACTGACCGATGAATGTTGCCATGGTGATGCAGCAATCAAGTTAGCAGGCCCTACTGTGAGAATTTTCTATTCCAAATGCTTTATCAAGTTCCATCTTGCTCATCTCCAAATGCTTCCTCATCAGCGGGGATATAAAGAAAATGATTCAGTGATACAGAAATAGGCATCACAAAGGAAAAGTTTTTTTGTTTGTTTGTTTTTTTACAAATCTAATGACAGTGTATGCTGACATATAATTTACAAAGGAAGAATTTTTGTTACACGTTCTAATGCTTTAAGCTTCTCAACAAATTAAAACTTTTCAAGGTATATGTATCAATTTTGACCTTTTAAAACTTTATGCATATTCAGGGAAAAAAATCAGAGCTTAAACAATTAAATGTTTTATTGTCTGCACAAATAGTCTCAAAGGTAAGTATAACTTGTGTTATCAATTCAATTGTTTCCTCTCCAAATTCACATGTTGAAATCCTCATTCCCAATGTAATGATATTTTGGAGATGGGACATAGGGAGATAATTAGGTTGAGATGAGGTCATGAGGGTAGGGCCCACATGATGGGATTGGTGTCCTTAGAAGAAGAGGAAAAGACACTAGACAATGTCTCTGGCCCCCTCCCTTTCTCTTTCTCTGTCCTTCTCTCCCTTCATCCTATGAGAACACAAGAAGTCTGCTTACCCCGCAAGCCACCAATAGGGCCCTTACCAGGGAAGCGAATTAATTAGCACTTTAATCTTGGAGTGTCCAGCTTCCAGAGTTGTGGGAAATAAATTCCTATTGTTTAAGCTACCAAATCTATGGTATTTTGTTATGGCAGCCTGAATGAATAATATGGATTGTTTAAATGAGAGTTTTGGGACCCAAATACATCTTACAACTTGGTGGAGGTCAGATATTGACAAACACTAAGTAACTTCCATGCTCAGAAATAAAATCTAAGAGCAAGAGTTCAGAGCAGTTTCAATTTTATCTCAAAAAGGGAGTATAGAACTATAAAGCTGTGTCTGAAACTATAAAAAAATTTAAAATTTTATCACTTCTATATGTTTGTATTGTTATTTTCTTAGTCTAAGTGTCAATAAAATTTTTCAAATCCTAAGGCATAAAAATGTGTTTAGGAGCAGAAAGAAGAGAAAGAACACAAAAAGCTGTATCTTTTTTTTTTTCTTTTGCCATTTGCACGATGGGGAGGAAATGAAATAGAATGCTTGTGACAAGATTTAATAAAAGTTGCAGATAAAAATGGCAATGGCCTAACCATGACAATAAGTGTCTTCTAAATCTCATTAAAATTTCTGTGGAGACAAAAAAAAATTCTGTGAAGACATACTAAAGTATAAAACAAAGATGATCGGGCGCCTGGGTGGCTCAGTGGGTTAAAGCCTCTGCCTTTGGCTCAGGTCATGATCTCAGGGTCCTGGGATCGAGGCCCGAGTCAAGCTCTCTGCTCAGCAGGGAGCCTGCTTCCTCCTCTCTTTCTGCCTGCCTCTCTGCCTACTTGTGATCTGATCTCTCTCTCTCTCTCTGTGTCAAATAAATAAATAAAATCTTTAAAAAAACAACAACAACAACAACAACAACAAAAAAAAAACAAAGATGATCAATCACACTGTAAACCCAAGGATACAGGACAATTTGCCCCAGTCTGGAATTCATTTATACGAACTGGATTCTGTGTTCTACAAAGGTAAGTATCAGCTGTGTTTTATTTTACTCATGGATGGCCAGAATCTAGGATAGCCCTTGGCACTCATCAGGTTCTCCATAAACATTTGTCATCATCATTGTTAACAAGACAGTTACTGGAAATTGATAGGGAAGAACCTTTTGAACCACATAGTATATGCTTTTCCCTTAGAAAGACAGCATCATGGACAGCTTCTAAAGAAAATAGACATACACGATTCCCCATCTCGATATAAATTCAATGACACAGGGAAACACTGACCAGAGGAAACCACACTACGTAAGTGCTATCATCGAAGCCATTCAGAACAAGAATATTCTACTTCCTTTTAATAATTATTCTTACATCTATTTGGCTCCATAACTCCCAGGACTTCCAGCACAGCAGCAAGAGAGGTGTGTAACAGTGTGCTAAAACGTGGTGAACACAGACAGACACAGACACCTAGGGAAGTTTGAGATGACAAAATTTAGGAGCAATTAATTCTGGGTTATTTAGACTTTCACATCCTACATGATACAAAGGGGATGATAAACATTTGCTTCTTTGGCTTATCCCTACAATTGAACTATCAGAGGAAAGTGGTTCAATTAGAATTAATTCCAACACACACACACACACACACACCCCTTGACATGGCAAACCAGAATGGAGTGGGATGCTCATTTGTATAACCTTCACCTCTAGATCTGAGTGGGAAAAGGTGATAGAATCTGAGTGAACAACGGACACTGAACCTAGGGTCACTCCACCCATGCTTCCTGGAGGCCAACATCAGAATACCAAACTATGAATTAAACAGAACACTGACTAAGGCAATGATAAACAGGACTTGCGGAATGCTAGTTTGAAACCTGGAAAGGGTCCCAGGAAAAACATGATTGAAAATAACTTTTATAAAAGGAACAGAAGAAAAAAATATATATATTTATCACCAATGACACTGCATTTTCTTCTTCCATGTACTAAACATAAGAGTTTATTCAGTAATAATTAAAATTATAACATTTAATATAAAATCGAACCTTCTCTAAGTATTATTTTAGCAAAAATATGCAGTATAAATGCATAAAACAGTGGTTCTTTGGTCAATAATGAAATGCCCTATCGCTGCCTAATTAGCAATGCTATTATTCTATGGGAATTCTGACAAATTTTTATAGCTTTGGACAATTTTTTTAAGTTTGTTTTGCTCATTTCAACAAAACACCTTTAGTAAAATGTGATGACTCGAACAAAGAGAAGTGGAGCTTTCAGTAAGCAATTGTGAAGATGCTGGAAAAATTTTATCATTTACATATTTTACCAACTACTGGCCCACAGCCCTGAGAGGTACATAGTTACCCCCACAGCCCAACTGATTTCCCATTCCCTTTCTCTATGACAGTAGCTGTGTCATGTTCTTTCTCTTCCTTCATTTCCTGTCTCATCAGCCAAACAGAAAGCCCATTTATAGTCTGGATTGGGAAATACTGATATAACACATGTAAAGGAGAATAGAATGTTAATTAACCAGTAATAGATTCTTTGTTCTCTGATCTTTTCTATTTGAGCTCCTTCCCCCACTTTCAACTCGTAACTCCTCCAAAATTATTATAATGTAAATTCTTATCAACTAATTCTTTTTTCCCCTTCTTTTCTCTACCTCCCCATAAATCTATATTACCTGGGTTTTATATTAGGCTTGCTAGTGTTTTTACTTGGATGGCCATATTAACACATGAAGTAACCTTTTCCAAAAATTTCTGTAAAAAGAAGCCAACTCACTAGATTTTCTTAGGATATGGGATAAGATTGTTCCAGTTTTTTATTTTTCTTCCTCCACCCTGCAAAGTTTCAGAAATATCCCAGCAAAAATTGAGAGAAATAGCTATCCTTCTTTCTTCCCTCTATATTCAACAATCTACTAGATTGAGTATCTCTTACAACAACGGATACTAATATTGCAGTAAATAAAATTTTGAAAATATTTCTGGAATTACTTTTATGAGACATAAAATTTGGGGCTAAGTGCTCCTTTAGAATCACCATGGTAGTCAACATCTCTGATTTGGGGAAATATACTCCCACCCAATCTCATGATTTAAAGTAATAAATTTGTGGCAGAAGCCAACAAATACCTAATTATCCCACTTGTCATAAATGTGTTCTGTGGACAATTAAGCATGCCAACTTTATGCAGACTTACAGAGATAGAAGATGTGACTTTAAGGTATGTGAATCCATAGAGGAATTCTTTATGAGACTGCCTTCTGCATTAGAAAAATGCAAACAAATCTTGCTTATGACCTGATAAAATCTGTAGAGCTATATTTCTGACTTGCAGTAAAAGTCCTTAATTCTCAAATTTCCTGTCTTCCTATGCACACCCTTCTTCCATTCTTTATATTTAGCAAACTTTCCACTGTATCACAGGGCTGGCTTGTGCCAGGGACAGCTTTTTCAAGGCTGTCTCCCTGCTGATTTGTCTCCCCTCACTAGGTTCAGTTGGGTTTATAAAACACTTTCTGCATAGTTTTGAACTTGATCGATTTCCTTGAGACATGAGCTCACATTAGAAATGCATCTTTCCAGATGCTGAAGCACATGCTTTCTCTTTCTGGATCCCTGTGAGGCATGAACTCTGGTGACCCTGCCTGGCAATTGGAGTTTCTGTAGCAATATATCACTAGTTTTCTTCAAATCATGGCACTGTGCAAATGCTCAAGCATTTGCCTACCAGAGCAAATGAAGAAATGTCCTTAGACCCATCTACATGCTATGATGTCAGTCACCAATGATGCTCTATGAGATCAGAAAGAATAATCTACATCCCAGGCTAGGCCTCTGGTTGTCCCAGAACCACATATGATCATGGCAATTTTCTTCCATCAATTACAGTAGATGTTACCCTTAGGATCTCTACTATTGATTAAACTTGATACATTCTCAAGTATTCTCAACACACAGTTGACGTAAAGAACATGATTTTTTTTTCTTGAGCATATATTATACATCTGGTATAGTATATAAGCCATATACCTATGTCAATATATTAACCTCAGTGACCTTTGGGGAAAAATATGATTGCTTTTTTTTACAAATGAAAAAGTCAAGGTTCAATAGGGCTGATAACTAACTCCTGAATACACCTCCTGTCACTTTCATTAAAGTTTCATTAGGTTTTTACCATTTTTAAGTCTCTGTCCTCCTTTTCCAACATCCACTGGGGACTTTAGAATCCTATTAACAGATTTCATTTCTACCTCAGCCCCTGCCATCATCTTAGAAATTCACTAATTGTGTCACAACTGCAGGTGACCCACTTTTAAATTTCAAACTCTGTCTCACTTTTGTCCTTAACCCCCCATCCTACCCATTCTCTTTTCCTTCACTTGGAAACATGTGCTCATAACTCTGTTGAGCCTTCCAACACCTCAAGTCTCCTGTTGTCTCCGGGTCTTCCCAGATCTAGAATGGCCTTGCTTTTTCAGCTGTCCCTCCCTGGAACTGCCCTTTCTTGAGCCCTGTCACCTTCTCTACACACCTGTACCTGTGCTTCCCCTGCTGCGGATGCCATAAATTGGTCCTGTTCAACCTACATGCCCACCTTCTTTATCTGAGGTATAGAGACTGCACTGGACAGCTAGGTGCCAATTACAAATCCATGGTTTTTCAGCCTTTCAAATCTTAGATTATTATGTTCTTTCTTTTGTAAATTTATCTTCTCTCTTTTAATACATCCTTCCAACTGGCATATAAATATGTTCATGTTTCTCCCTTTAAAAAACAACACCCACAAAAATAGCAAGATTCTACCATACCTTCTAGTCTCTATTTCTCTCCTCTACTTTATATCCAAACTTCTCGACTAGTCATCTATACACAATATATTCATTTGTATTCTGGATTTCACTTCAATTAAATAGCTCCTGCTAATGCCACTTATTGCCAAATCCAGCAGGCATTTTCCATCTTCATCTTACTTGACTTGTCCGGAGAATTTTATACTATAAACCATTCCTTTTAGTCCTTTGGACATCACTCTACTGAGCTTCTTCCTAGCTGACAAGTTTTCCCTTCTCTACCCATTTTTAGGCTCATTGTATTCCTCATAGCCATTAAATATTGGAGTTTCTCAAAATATGGCCATCTCCTAACTCTACTTTTTCCTAGCAAGCTCATCAATGACTAGATCTCAACATCTGCTGTTACACACTTGACTGGTAAATGAAGCCTCTATGCCAGAACTGTCTGCTAGAATATTTTCAATATTAGAAATAGTCTATAATTTGTATCATCTAATATGGTAGCCTTATGGCATACAACTTTCAGTTTCTTGTACTGCTCTTAAAAGGAGCACATTAGCACATGTCCAAGACCCTGAAGGATCATGTCTCTTATCTTGCTCCTTGTTGCTCTAGCATCTTAGGCATCCTGAAGTATCTTAACCTTTTTATTCTGCAATATCACATCTAGTTTTCCTCCTACCACAAGACTTTGAATGCTTCTTCATGGAAACCTTCCTTGACTTCCATTATTATATCAATTCTCTCAATTATCTTCAGGAAATTTATGTTAATATCTGTGAATCTTTAATATTTGACTAACATGAGAGGAAGGGTTTTTGCTTTTTGTAACTGTTTTATACACATTTTATTTCTAGTGCCTACTAAAGTTACTGGAATATAACAGGTATTCACTAAATATATGCTGAATGAAAACATGAATAAACCTTAAGTTCTAGACTTTCTGGATATCTCAAACTTCTCCCAAAACATCCTAAACTGTATGTCCCAAAGGCATCTGAAAATGATTTCAGTGTTTTCCCTCTCACTTCTACACACACACACACACACACACACACACACACACACACAGAGACACCCATTACGAGAGTATGATTTACCCTGTCATTCACCCGAAAATTTACTTTAAATCTGCTTTTATTCGGGCACCTGGGTGGTTCAGTCAGTTGAGTGTCTGACTTTGGCTGGGGTCATGATCTCAGGGTCCTGGGACTGAGCCCTAGGTTGGGCTCTATGCTCAAGAGAGTTGGCTTGTCCTTTACCCTTCCCCCCACTCATACTCTAATAAACAAATAAAATCTTTAAATCTGCTTTTACTCTCTCTTTAGCTCTCTACAGAGAAAATTACAAGTCATTATTGAGAATTTTTAAATAAAGAAGTGGAAAAATATAACTTGTCTATGATTTAGAAGACCTCAGATATAAATAATGCTGGATAATTTTTCCCAAGTTGATCCATAGATTCAATGAAATTTCCCTACCCCCAATAATAGTATTCCTGCATTATGTTTGGAATTGCATTGAATCTATGGATCAATTTGGGGGCAACTACATAGTATTATTTATAGTAAATAGTATTTATTTATACTATTTATAAGATTTATTTATACTATAGGATTAAATCCTAAATCCTATAGATAGTACATATTGTTGGGGAAGAATTTTGACAAACTGATACCCAAATTAACATTGGAATACAAAAGCTAAAAAATATTCAGAAAAATAATCTTAAAAAAGAAGCTTATAGGAATTACAACAGTACTTAATTAAAATATAAGGTCCTAGCAATTAAGATAATATAGTATTAGCACACAATAGGCAAATCATTCAGTGGAAGATAACAGACGATCCAGAAATATACCTACATATACACAATTCCCTGATCTGTGACAAAGATGTCATTGCAGAGCAGTGGGAAAGTATGGCCTTTCCAATATGTCATGCTTGGCGGGTGGTTATGCATATTAAAAATCTATGGCCCTATCCACACAAATCAATTCAAGGTAAACTATACATCTAAATGTAAAAGTTGGAACAATAATTTTGGGAAGAAAATATAAGACAAGAGCTTCATAACCTTGGGGATAGGGAGAGATAGTATAAATGAAGCACAAACAGCAATAACATTAGGGGTAATAATTGATTAACTGGTCTACATTAAAATTCTGCTTATCGGAACATACCAGCAAAGAGTGGAGAAGCAGCCCACAAAATGGGACAGAATTTTTGCAATGTTGTAACTGACCAAGGAATCCTATACAGAAAATACAGAAAGAAATAAGAAAAGAAACACATAATAGAAAAATGGGCTAGACCCTTAAATAAACATTTCAGTAAAGATGATATTCAACTGGTGAATAAACATATAAGAAGAGGTTCAACTTCATTAGTTACCAGTAAATGCAAGTTGAAAGCACAGTGATAAGAATGGCTAGCATGAAAAAGATTGAGGACACCAAGTGCTGGTGACCATGTGGTGACCAATTCTCATATAGTACTGCAGGGTGGAAGTATATACTGAAAACATTTGAGAAAGATTTCAATGCATATACTATAGCATATACATATTCTATGACCCAACAGTTCTATTTATTGCTATGTATTTTATAAAACTGCACACATATTTATACCAAAAGACATGTATAAGAATATTCATACCAGCATTTTTTAAGAGCTCCAAAATGAAAATTACTAAATGTATGTATCAACAGTGGAATGGATATATATGTCATGAGGTATTTATACAGGAGAAACTAAAAGTACAAACTCTATATAACAATACGTAACAAAATGCTTGAATTTGTCAAAAATAATTTTGAGTCAAAGAGGTCAGACACAAAAGAGTACAAACATTGTATGATTAACTTCATATAAGCACAGAAACAGTGAGGACTAGGATTTGAGAAGTTGAATTGATGGATAGTGACCAGCAGGAGACATGAAAATGCTGCTAGGGATCTGGAATCTTCTATTTCTTGGTCTTAGTCTTAGACCAGGAGACTGTGATCACTTTGTGAAAATTTATTAAGCTTATGCTTTTTAAAAAAAGATTGTTTATTTATTAATTTGACAGAGAGAGAGATCACAGGTAGGCAGAGACGCAGGCAGAGAGAGAGGAGGAGGAAGCAAGCTCCCCACTGAGCAGAGAGCCCTATGCGGGGCTTGATCCCAGGACCCTGAGATCATGACCTGAGCTGAAAGCAGAGGCTTTAACCCACTGAGCCACCCAGGCACCCCTATAAGCTTACACTTATCATTTGCATGCTTTTTACTATATATGTATTACTAAAATAGAACAGTTGTTAAAAGAAAAAATTCAATCCTATTTCTCTCAATTGTATCACATCAGTTAAGCCCAGACTTTTTTATCCCTGTCATTGCTTCAGTTCAGTCCCTCATCTCACTCTCAAAATGGCAATAGCTTTCCAACTGCTCTTGCTCCATCCAAAGCTATCCCCATGCAGTCATCTGTGAAAATTCTCTAATGGGCAAATATGACCACCACTTGTGGTCTATTTAAAATGCTTTGATGTCTAGCTATTTGCATAATCTGGTATTCAAGTACCTTCCTGGCAAATCTTCCATTATTTCTATTTGCCTCAGACTGCATCTTTGCAGAGCTCACTCTTGTTTGTATCCTCAGTGTACACTAACAATGGACATATACTATTTTGTAGTATTCAATAGATGATAATAGCTCTGTTGGTGTCTGAAACCTGGTCTGCATGGCTCCATAACCCATGTTCTTTCCACAACATCACATGTCCACTATTGCGTAAATGGGGAACAACTTGCTTATTACAGAATCAATGTTCTTTAATAACATCTAGTTTAGAGAGGCTAAATAAAAAAAAGGGAAAACATAAAGAATCAAAGCTATTATAATTTATTTTTATGGTTTTCCCCAGCTGTTCTTCTATCTCACAGTGTACTTAAAATACTAGAAACTTTGACACTGTCATTTATCCTAAAGGAAATGAAAAACAACGAAAAAAACTTATCAGGGCAGGAGAATAACATAATCATATTACATTTTTCAAAAACCAGAGTGAGAGTAGTGGTGAGGTAAATTAGAAGGGGCAAGACCGAAAGTAGAGAGAACAAGTGGTATCTATTTAATTAACACAGATAAAAGCCACTGACAGCTTGAAGATAAATTAGAAATAAATGATATAACATTTCAAAGATCATGAAATTTCCATTCTTAGAAGTTATGAGAATACTAATAAATCTAAAGGATATTAAATAATCACTTCCTTAAAGAATGTGGGTTAGATCAGATGATCTTTTGAGCTATATCATTCAAATATAAGACTATAAAAAATCCTCCAGAATCTCATCATCAGGAATCTATTACACCCATGAACACTGCTTGAAAATATTATTCCTAGATGTTTTGTAAGTAACTAGTAATTTAAAATATTCATAGATTGGGAAGTTATAGTATAAAGGAAATAGTGGAGAATCTTAGAATGGGAGAAATCAATACTCAATATATGTAATTGTTAATATGGTAAATATGGTTGATTGAAATATACAATAATTATTTATTATTGATAATAATAATCCAGGTTTAAAACCCCACCTTATTAAAAATTGGGCCCAAGGGGAAGAAGAAAATAACATGCTCTCCTACTGTGTGGTAATGTATATTACATACTCTCATAAATAGATACTGTTCTTTCTTAGGATGAAAAGGAAATGAAATTTAAAACATGTTTGCTTTTTAAAATTAATCATACCTAGAATAATTAGTATGTATAAGACTCAAGTCACTGAAGAAAACAAAAAGCATAAAGAACTTTTTTTCATGTGGATTAGTCCAGGCAAGAGGAGCAATAAACCCTAAAAAATAGGGAGTATAAGAAGGGAAAAAGTATAATGAAAAATTCCAGTTACCACAATCATTGTAAAAGGATTAAATTCCTCTTGCATTGGTAAAAGAACCTAAGCCAATTATATGATGTTCACAACATACACAACAGAATAGAATGAAATGGAAAAACTAAATATAAAAAGATGAACAATTATATACCAGGCAATTAAAAATGAAAAGAAAACAGTCTTGGCAATATCAGTATTACAGATGTCAACGCAAAAGCATCAGATGGGAAAATGAGTATGCTTTATAATGAATGAATGCATATAAATGGTAATTATGAATACTTATGTTTCAAATAATTTATATTAAAATATTTAAAGCAAAGATGCAGTTGAGCATATCTCCATCTTTAATACAAAAAACAGGAAATAATTAATTAGGATATATGACTTTAGTAATACAATGAAAACTTACACCTATAGTGTTTACTTTGTGTCAAGCACCCACTATATTTATGATGTGTGTTACAATTATTAGTTCATTTACTGTCCATGACAACCCTCTAGGAAGATATTATCATAATCCCATTTACAGATGAGGGAATTAATGCAAGCAAGATTCAGTAGCTAGACTGTTACACAGTTGAGATTGGTTGAGTCAAATGTTAAACAGAAGCAAACTATCTCCAGAGTTTTAGCCCTGAATCACTTTACTATATAGTTTCTTAATTAGTAAGTCAAACTAAAGAGGCATAAATAGGTTTTGGGCATAGATACAGATTGTACATATTCTTTTAAGTGTCTCTAATACATTTTTACACATAATCAACAAATTTCTAAACATAAACAAAATATAAACTTAATTTTTTTGCCTCAAAGTAACAAGCATAAAATACAAAAAACTAAAAATATAAAATAAACATATGCTTTGATAATAAGTTTGTAGGCAAAAATGAAACTAATGCTGCTATTACATTTTACAATGAGAAACCTACAAAACTTTGGGTATCAAAGATATACACAGAGAAAAATGAACATACTTAAATGAATACATTATTGGACAAGAGAGAATGGCATGAAAGAAAGAAAAACAAATAAGTGTAGGAAAAGAAAATAAATCTGAAGAAGGCTGAAAAAAGGAATATCTAATGATTTAGAAAATACAGTATAATATCAAGTAAATTTGAAGAATGTATATAAGTCTATAAATGCATGATCCTGGTTGCGTTTTTATAAGTAAATGATACACAGAGATTTTTAAGTAGGTCAGAAGCATGCCAAAAGCACTGTGGTAATACTGTTAATGTAATTACCAGAAATTATCATTTTTATGCTTTAAAATACATTCTACATGTTCTACAATAAACATTCTCATTCCATTTGTATGTAGGATAACTACTACTTACACAAACTATGATTGGCACTGAGACATACAATGAAAAACAAAAAGGACAACAAAAGCTAGAATCCAAAGTGACAATTTAAAAAACCAATAAACTTAAAAAAAAGTACACATGCAACAGCATGGATCACTCAGAAAACCATTGTTAGACAAAAGAGACAGAAATTAATTTATGATTCTTTGTATCCAAAAATATACTAAAATGATTTGCAGTGCTAAGAGTCAGAATGTGGCTTCCTAAAGGAATGGAGAGTGAGTGGTAGGAAATGTAATCAACAAAAAGGGAAATAGGAAAACTTCCTGGGTTGATGGAAATGTTTTACCGCTTGTTTGGAAGAGGATTACCAGGGACTACACAATTTTTTGGCACAACACTTAAGTCCATCTTCCCAATTCTTGAATCTGAATTGGACTTGTTATTTTCTTTGGTCAATAAAATAATGTAGAAGTGACACTCTGCCACTCCTGAGCCTATACTTCAAGAGGCATTGCTTGCGACTTTTTCTCACAACTGTGTTGCTGCCCAGATTAGTCTTTTGGACAGGGAAAGATCATTTGAAAAAGAGCCTAGTTTTCTCCACCTTCCAAACAGTGGCCATCCTACACTAGACTGCCCTCAGTCAATGCCCAGCATACCATGGATACCTGATTCCTGCTGAGACCAGAACTATGCAGCAGACTAATACACTAGTGAACAATAATAAATGTTTAGTTTCAAGTCACTTAAGTCTAGATTGGCTTGTTATGCAGCAATAGCTGGCTGATACATAGGAAAACAAAATTTGTCATCCAGTTTTTTTGTGAAGAAAAAGTGACTTAACAGACTAAAAAGAGTGCTTAAAGAAGAAATGAAAACCACTATAAAATATAACAATTTGATCAGACAAGTATAACTTTTGCAACTTTCTCTGGGTCGACAGAGGTACTAAGAAAAAGAATCATAAAATGTTAGAGCTGCATTTGAGATCTATTCAGATGCTATTTAGAGATGAGACATAGACTTTATGTCTTATGTAAAATCTCACTGAGTAGGAATCATTACCTGAGTGCTGATCCATGAAAGATTGTATAGTTATATGTGCATTCAGGAGGAAAGATGACTTACTAACACCTGCATTAGGCATGGAACACACAACTGGCTTCTGTTCCTTGTTTTATCCATTCTCCTCATTTTGAGATGAAAAACTGAGATCTTGAGAGGCAAAATGTCTTAAAAAGTCATCAGTGGGGGGCGCCTGGGTGGCTCAGTGGGTTAAAGCCTCTGCCTTCGGCTCAGGTCGTGATCTCAGGGTCCTGGGATCGAGGCCCGCATCGGGCTCTCTGCTCGGCGGAGAGCCTGCTTCCTCCTCTCTCTCTGCCTGCCTCTCTGCCTACTTGTGATCTCTCTCTTTCTGTCAAATAAATAAATAAAATCTTAAAAAAAAAAAAGTCATCAGTGGGGTATCTGGGTGGCTCAGTCATTTAAGCGTCTGCCTTTGGGCCAGGTCATGATCTCAGGGTCCTGAGACTGAGTCCCACATTGAGCTCCTTGCTCAGCAGGGAGCCTGCTTCTCCCTCTGTCTTTAGATCCCCCTGCTTGTGTGTGTTCTCTCTCTTTCTCCCTCTCTGATAAATAAATAAAATCTTAAAGAAAAAGAAATGATAAGCAGAAACATTGAAGAACCACTCTCCTCTTTTCCCTCCTCAAGTACATTGCATTGATACTGTTTCTGAATACTATTAACCTAAGATTTACTATGATAAATACATTTGTTAAAAAGAGGGAGTACCCATTCTTATCTCCAATAATTTCATTTGAAGAGGATGCTGGGTCACCACGATTCCCAGTGGCAGTTCTAGCCAAGTTTTTACCCTATAAGTATTAGAGTCCAAGGCAAGCAGTAGGGAGAGTGACTTGTGGAAAATCATTGACTCTGGGGTAGGTGGAAACCAAGGAGAGTCCCATGGGAAAATTCAGTCATAAAAAATCAATCTGATTAGAGGAGAAACAGTTTCACATTTGGAGGGAGATGTCAATTGTACATGCATCCTTCATGCTTTCCTCAAGAGATATGCAATAGAAATTTGGCTAGTTTGGCCAAAAGACTATGATATTCAGGCTCTAGAATTATAGTAGTTGACATTGTATATTATTGTATTCAACAAATTGGATCCAGGACATATCGCCTCATTTACTTTGAATGTGAACAACTTTCCACATCAGGGGTGACCAGAGAAAATACTGCCAGTATCTTCATATCAGAAAACAACACGATGTCCTATGGGGCTTCCAAATCTGGACAGAATGAACTCTGGAGTCAAACATTTGAGCATATTATTCTCAGCTGCCCATTTTAATTATGGGTGAGAAAGATCAGGCCTTTTGGCCCTATTATGTAGTCTCACATGGGGATACCTCATTCATCAAAGTTATAGATTTCAGATATGAACGCATCAAAGGGAATTTGTAGGCAGAGCCATTAACACATTGTGTCTCGTGGATCTGCCAATAGGCTACAGATGTGTCCAGTGTCTAGGCCTGGCACCCACTCCTTCTTGCTTGGGCCCTAACAGATGTTGTGCACTTCTCCAAAATGATGTGATGGAAATACTATCGATTTGGGATCAAACAGACTTAGGTTTAATTCTGGCTCTGACACAAACAGCGTGACTTTGCTCAAGTGTATTAACCTCTTAGAATTTCAGTTATCCTCATTTTTACAATACAAAATGTACTTCATAGGGTTGCTTTAAATGTCAACTTTGCAATTAAGTTATGAAAGTAGGTAATATATATGTATAAGAAAGGTGTCTAAGCTACAACATGGGCTCAGTAATGTCAGTGCCCTTCCCCCTAGAAGGCAAGGATCATGCCTCCTCCATCGTTGTCCTCACTGATCGACAGAATGAAAGATAATAAATTATACAAAACTGCTATCCCTATTTCCAACTTGATACATTCATTTGAACATGGGAGTCCTTTCACTTTCATCTTCCTGAATCTCTTCTTAATTATAAAATCAGCTGGACGGAGTTTCATCTTAAATTGTAGTTGACCAAACCCCTGGACCTCAATCATGCTATATATATCCAGAGTATTTGTTGTTGTCATCGAATACTAAAGTTGCCAACTTGTGAAAACACTATCTATGTTTGGGTATAAATCAGAAGCCATCTTAGAGTTTCCAGGGCAGACAAGCAACAGCAAAAAGAAATGATTTACAAAAATAAAGGGAAGAAATTTTTTCCATTAGCAATATTCTGTATGCTTTGGAAAAACAAACAGGATTCACCCTGTCATACAGTCTCACACTGTGACAGTCTCATTTATCAAAGTTATGGATTTTAGATATGAAGACATCAAAGAGAATTTGCAGGCTCCTCAGTAGAAGCCAATGGTATACTATGTAGTCATGTGTATATTATGGTACAAGAATACCCCAGTCTGGCTGCAGGAAAAGCAGAGCTGAAGAGCAGCTGAGCTAACACCCTGCCAAGATCTGGACCCTCTGAAACCTGGCATCCTTCCATCCTTCCCTCCTATCTTTCCCTGACTGCTGGCCCTATACTCTTCTAATAGTAGCCTGGGGTATAGCTGCTTCTTTCTGAGAACCATGGACTTTTGACATTTCTTTATTAATCTTCCATTGTTATAATATTTTCAGAGAGAAGAAAGGGCAATTGTAAGTACAAAAATCAGACGAGATTTAAGATTCACTGACTCCTCTTAATCTTATAACTTTTGGGGTCACAATGAGTAAATCAACTCACTTACCTCACCTGGGGCAAATCCATTCCCTTTTCTGAACCTCGGTTTCCCCAAGTGTAAAGAAAAGGAGAGGACTAAATGAACTCTTTAGTGTTGAACCAATTCTAAGACTTTTTCTGATTCATTGCCATCTCCTTTCACTGCTCCACACTCTTCAAATGGAACCAATTCATTTATCTACTAGAGCAGCCACAGCTTCTGCCCATGGACAGACAGCTGGGGGCAGGCATAGAAAAGCAGTTCTAAGACTATTTCTCCCTGTTATTGGCTAGTCAGTTACGTAGGAAGAACTTCTAGTTACCACATTTTCAGAACCCAGATACTCTTCCCTTTGGTACTTCAGTACCGCCCCTCCCCCCCCCCCGGGGGGTGACTTCAATCTCTACTCTGAAACTCTGGGTTTTGTTCCCATTTCCACTGTCACTTAGGGGGGGCCACTAGTCTTTTTGCCCCATGCTCTTTACTTTATGTTGTGCTTAAAAACTGTGTGAGGGGGTGCCTGGCTGGGTCAGTCAGAAGAGCATGAGACTCTAGATCTTGGAGTTTTGAGTTCTAGCCCCTCGTTGGGTGTAGAGATTACTTAAAATAAAAACTACTGTAAAAGCTCTGAGTCTACGTTTTAGAAATAGCTGCTCTGAGACAAGGTCGTTTCTGTTCCACAGCAGTGATTTAGCTCAGACTAACTTTTCTCCCCACAATAATGGGCTTGCTGCAGTCATCCTGTGGGACCAATATCTGGCAGGGGAAAGTAAGTGAGCAGAACAAGGAAAGGATATGGAACAAGCCAGCAACCCCTGGATGACAGGTCTCCCCAAGAGAGCCTCCCCCAGCTGGAGCCAGCGATGCCTAGCCTTTCTGCTGACAGATGCTCCTGCTTCCCAGCCATGTGTCTCCCGACATGTTATTTGAAAAGGCCTGCAAGTAGCTCTGTGGCCTCATTTCTCTAAGGAACTCGAGGGAAGACATCTTTCATGGCGACTATATAATTTACACCTACTTCCCTTGCTTAAAGACTCTCACAGGCTCCCTATCACCGAAAGAAAATATGTAAATATACAAACTTTTTCGCATAACCCACAAAGCTAGCTTTCTCATCTGTAAAATGGGGATAATAATATCGTACTCATAGGGTTGTTATAGAAATCACATAATCTACTACTATGCCTAGGTTATTGCCTATTAAGTGGGGGAACCCAAAAATGACCAGCTTTCTTTCCCTTCCCCCTTCCTGTTCAGGTCCTCATCTGCTTTATGGACACATTGACTACTATTTACACACCTCACTTTAGACAACCTACTTGAATTCTTTAGACATTTTTCAAATTCTGGTTCTTTGTACTCACAGCCTCTCTTGAAACTGATAGACCTTTTTCCCTTGGGAAAAACCCTGTTATACCCCAGTACTTTATTTAAACCCTCCTTCACACATACCCCCAAAGAATGCACACTCTCCCTACCCCTTCCAGACCACTGCTGCCCTGATACAGTTCCACCACTGCACTTAGCATTGTGTCATTAATGGTAATAAGTATCATCACTTAAGTGTCTATTATTTACCAGATACTCTATTATTCACCTTATAAACATTATCCTTCCTCTTTGAAATAGTCCTACAATTGTGGATATACAACCTGTATTTTAGATAAGGAAAATAAAGTTTAAAGGAGATTGTGTTGCCATAATATACATCCCAGTTGCTTATTTGTCTTGTAGATTAGACTGTATTTAAATAATTGTGTGAGAGAGCTGGCACTCAATGAATGGCTACTCACCAAAGACAGGAATGTCTCAGAAAAGACTCCTCTTTGGCCCTTGATTCTTTTCTTGCCCACAGCATGGTCTTCTCTTTTCCTTTAAAGACATTTTTCTTTAACCCTGTTCTGTTTCAGTACATGCCATCAAAGAATTATAGAGGAACTTGATAGATCAAGCAAAATGTTTTTTTGTTTGACAGATGTGGAAAAGCCTTGGAGATGATGCACAAACAGCCTCGGAGACATTCAAACCCTTCCTGGGGGCAAAAGTGAAGTAGTGAGGGGGCCGGAATTACAAAAACAGGCACTTTGTTTTCAAGCACGGGTTCTCTGCACAACACTGGTTAGCAGGTTTGCAGAAGTGATTTCTTCTCAAAGCTGTAAAAATTTGAGCTCGACTAGAAAGGCTTTACAACCTGTGCAGATTGCTTGAGAGCTGATCTAAGTCAGGCTGGCCATTTCTAGTTAGACTCTTTGCTAATTGTTGGCATCTTCCCCAGAATTAGAGGTGAATAGAAATGATAATGATACGTCTGAGGGCGCCTGGTTGGCTTAGTAGGTTAAGCGACTGCCTTAGGCTCAGATCATGATCCTGGAGTCCCAGGATCGAGTCCCACATCAGCCTCCCTCCTCAGTGGGGAGTCTGCTTCTCCCTCTGACCCTCTGCCCTCTCGTGCTCTTTCCCTCCCATTCTCTCAAATAAATCAATAAAATCTTAAAAAAAGAAAAAAGAAATTACGTATCTGCTCTCCCCACAAGCCCAACTGGGTGGTATAAAATGAAAGCAAGGTCTAGACAAAATATTGTCACCTGAAGGACATTTCTTAGCTAAGCAGGCATAGAACCATAATATTACCAATTCTTTAAACTTGTTGAGCTCCTGACTCTGTCAAGAAGAGGCTTGACATGAAGCCCTTGTCTGAAAGACTCACCCCAAGGCAAATGTGACAAATATGTTGATAGCATGATCAACTATTATTCTTATAATGTCTAGTGGCAGGATATTCTGTCAATTGGAAAACACCAAACAGAATTCTGGTTCTAGTGTGAGGGGTCAAAGTACGTCAGAGTAGATGTAAATACACAAATTATTGTACACAAACAGCCAACATAAACACCATACGTTTTCACTAATAACGTGTCTTTTCTAGTGTATAATATAATTGGCAGCCTTCCTGAATATATTCTGATACCAGTATTTGAAACACACACCTCTAGAGTGCCAACCTCTATGCATAAGGGTAACTCACCACACCTAGGACGTGAATTCCTTATTAGAAATCTTTGGGTGTTAACCAATTCTCCTAGCATATAAGTTAAACTGATTTACATACACATGTGTTACTTTGTCTACAGACAAGTAAACTGTAGACAATATAACACTACCTCCTTTGTGATTCTGCTGAAAACCTCATACTTCTTTGTTGGAACCTTCAGTGCATGGAATAGTTGTTCTGGGTAATACGTCTGCCTCTGCCAGCAGAAACTTTAGTTATTTCTATACTCCTAAGAACCCATCTGGCACGATGACCGGCACAAAATGAACATGCAATAAATGCATATGATCTCTGAATGAACGACTGAATGAATAATACAATGAATAAATTAGAATAAGCAGCTTTAGAAATGACTGCCTGTAGTAGTCAAATCAGGCTGCTCTAACCAAATACCATAGACCGGGTGGCTTAAACAACAGACATTTATTTCTCATAGTACTAGAAACTGGAAATTCAAGACTATGGTGCCAGCAGGTTCAATTCTGGTGAGAACCCTTTTTCTGGCTTGCAGAGGGCTGCTATCTCTCCATCTTCATGTGGCAAAGAGCGCGAAAGAGGGCTCTGGTCTTTCTTCCTCCCACAGGGACACTAATCCCATCATGGAAGCCCCACTCTCGTGATCTCATTTAAGCCTAATTAACTTCCAAAAGTTCCACCTCCAAATACCATCACATCAAGGGATAGGGCTTCAATATCTGAATTTGGGGGTTGGGGGGGAGGGGATGACACAAACATTCAGTCCATAAAAGCACTCTAGTCTGCTTCCTCCATTGTGATCATTCTGAACGAAACAGCAAAAATGGTAGGAAAGGTACTCTTAGAAACAGCCAATGACACAGAAGTGTATGAGAAAAACTAGAGCTCTGTATTAAGTTAAATTCCACTTGTATCTGATTTTCTCATCCATCAGAAGGGCCAGTGTGCTCCTTGGAGAGCCAGTGTTTTAAGGTAGGATGACCTCACTACAGAAGGCAGAATCTCTGTGGTCAGCTGTTCCAAAACCAGCTTTGCTCATTCCTACCCTGTTCCCTTTATTTCAAGAGTCTTGATTCTAATGTTACCCAGAAAAGGGCCTTCGGAGTTTACTGTGTATCCTGAAATGAAGGGTTCTCATCATCTAATTTACACTGTAATAGGCGCAAAATTGATTGACAAAACCTTGGTGCTGCCTAACAGGACAAATGAATCATTCGCTTCCCAAATTACAGGGAGCTTTGAGGTCAGACAGCCTGGGTAACCACAGCGCCTCTCCCTCAAAGACAGGAATACAGACAAGCAGCCCCTGGCTTTGGGAGCCATCTCCATTCTGAGTGGTCATTGTCATCATCCTGTTACAATCCTCAGGGGGTCAGGGTATTAGCATGCCCAAACCAGCATATGGTGCACATCTTATTAACTTAATCTCAGGACAACAGCAAGCTGTTTTCAAGATAATTTGGGCCCCTGTGAATAGTCATCCCTTCCCAGCTCCTGTTCAGTTCTGGAAGGGATGATGCCTGTACATCTCCTTTGCCCAACAGACTCCAAAAAACTCTTGCCAGTGTTTGTAATATCCGCAAAACCCCTCTGTAAATAACACCCAGGCCACACTGAGCAGATTGAAGACATGAAGCTCAGTTCCGCCTGACAGCTTTTCCCCCAAGTTGTTATTTTTGCAGTTTGGAAGGGAAGAAAGACCCCTAAACAGAAGATTCACAGCAGTCTTAATGTAGACTTTTTTATGGCTGCTTTATGGAAGGTCATTTTTTATATTTTTGAAGGCTAAAGTAAATTCAGCTTCTCTATCTAGAAGCCTCTTTGCTGCTCATAGACAAGTTCTTTTTTTGTTTTTTAAGAATAATGGTAAAAAGTAGACCTTAGTTTATGAAAACACACATGTAAATTGGTCTCTGTTCAGGCAAGAACCTCCCTTCTCAACCTCAACCCCTATTTCTTCAAGCCTTCCAGCCATGAATGCCAAGGTTTGCAAGGGATTCTTTAGCAAACTGTCCTGTCCTGGGAAACCTCTGGAAAACGAGAACTACATTAGAGATGTACCTTTAAGATGGAATAAGAGACTTCATTCAATCTTCAGAAGATGGATTTGTGACTGATGCCTTAAAGTAAAAAGGAAGATCAATAGGGACACTTCAGTACCCACAGGTAGAGGAGAAATGGGGACATGGAAGAAAAAAACTACTATTTATCACCTACTTACGGAAATAAACAATGACCCCCCCCCAAGTGAGAAGTACAGGCTATTTATGCAGAGCCTGTTAAGGCAAAGGAATTAGCCAACATCTCTTGTGTCCAGTAAAGACCCAAAGATAGGCAGAGGAGTGGGAAAGCTTTAGTGTGGGAGAAAGGGAAGGTTTCAGGTGTGCCCTGATTGAAAGTTGTTGGTGTGGAAACTGGAGGTGACTAACTAGAGGTAGGTACATCCTATCTGATTGGATTGGGAAGCTTATTTGGCCTTCTCTGGTTGGTTCTGTGTCAGAAGCAGAGGGATCAAACAGGGATCATTAAGCAAGCCTTGGCCCTTCTGACCCGATGGCTGCAAAGGCCATAGCTTGACTTCTTCCTGGACTACCTGCTGAAGAACTTATCAGTCAGAATTCAATTGTCCTGTATTTTGTCCACTTGTGATGTCGTGTCATGTCCAGTCACATTTTCTATTTGCTCATATAATGTCTCAAATGGCAGGTACCATCATTTCATCTAATCTTCATAATAGTGCCATAAAAAAAAGACATTGTTTCTCTGTCTACCAAAAGAAGAAACCGAGGCAAGTTGTTCAAGGTTGAAGAGTGAGTAAGTGGCAAGTCTAGGTCTTGGATGTTGGGAAGACTGACTCAGAAACCCACATTCATTCTGCAATTCTATGCAGCATCATTGGCTGGGGTGGGGATGTGCACTCCTGGAGGCCACTGTTGGGAGCTTCTGCAGAGATCAGGGAGATGAAGGATGGAAACAGTTCTTCCGTTTCTATGATGTTAGGTCCAGCCTGGCTTCGATATGGCCTTTGCTTCCATCAGCTAATAACCAGAGACAGTACTCCAACGTTTACGGCTAACATGTCTGTTTCTAAATTAAGAGGGATCTCTAGCCAAGTAGGGGATGCCTACTGTTGAGGTCATATCTCAAGTAACATAGGCCATTAAAACTTTTTTCGATTGAGCTTTTATAATCTGAATCATGCTTTAGGTCTCATTAAGAGGAAACAATACTGAAAAATGGTGCACCCTACTCCAGATTAAAGGCACTTAAAGTGAAGCCTAGGGACTTTCTAAATGTATACCCGGGGAATTAAAAGATACACTTAGGGGTGCCTGGGTGGCTCAGTCATTAAGCATCTGACTTCAACTCAGGTCATGATCCCAGGGTCCTGGGATGGAGCCCCACATCAAGCCCCACATCCGGCTCCCTGCTCGACGGGAAGCCTGCTTCTCCCTCTCCCACTCCCCCTGCTTGTGTTCCTGCTCTTGCTGTCTCTCTGTCAAATAAATAAAATCTTTAAAAGAAAATTAAAAAATAAAAAAAGATACACTTAAAAGATAGGCAAAATACTGTGCTTCTAAATATGTGTGCATTTTTCTCCCTTGGTAAAGAGTTGTACTTTTATAACATTTTCACAATGTTTATTGACCTCCAGAAACAAAAGTCTTATCATCTGTAATTTAAACAAACCACAGAAGCATTCCACAGTCTATGGTGATGTGCAGTCAGGATCGAGAACTGCTTTAAAGAGAGAAGAATTTGGGCGCCTGGGTGGCTCAGTGGGTTAAAGCCTCTGCCTTTGGCTCAGGTCATGATCTCAGGGTCCTGGGATGGAGGCCCCTATCAGGCTCCCTGCTCGGCAAGGAGCCTGCTTCCCCTTCTCTCTCTGCCTACCTCTGCCTACTTGTGATCTCTCTCTGTCAAATAAATTAATAATAAAATCTTTTAAAAAAAAAAAAGAAGAATTTTGTTTTAAATATGGTTAAGTTTGCCATCTTTGTTCATATTCTGATTACTGGAAGTGTGTTCACCTCCGAGATGCCCATGGGAGAGCACCAGCCATCACTGCTGTAGGCACTGCTGACCCAGAAGCAGCTTCTTCCTGCCTCCTGTTTGCATTTCTTTTCCTAGATACCAAAAATGTTTATTGGTCTCATGAGTTTCAGGTAATATTTTGTTTGAAAATAGGCTATAGTACAAATAAAAGTTTTGAAAATTATTAAACAAAATGAACTTTAAGAACTCTTTTAACTTTAAAAAATATTAAATTTTATAGGTAACTCTTCTGTAGTGTCTGTCACCCATGAAAGAACCAGATTAAAGACCTTCCCAGAAAAGAATAAGCATGACGCCCATCCCTCCTCCTAATGGTTTCCACAGCTAAGCTACTCCCATGATGAGGAAGGGGAAGCTAAGGGTTGGATTCTGTCCCTGGATCCTTTCAAATTAACAACTGTCATATCACTGTGGTTCTTGTGGGCAGAACCAGTCTTAAAATTAGGGAAAAGCAAATTAGTTCTTTTAGGAATTTACCTCCTTTTCACACATACTCCCAATACCAGACCCACCTGCCTTCCCTATATGCAGATTGTCAGTTGGATGTGATAATCTACTGGGAGGTGTGAGAGGATCATGTACCTCTCCTCCAAATCCCACCACTTTACACACTGTTTCAACAGCTGCCATTGGACCATGATTTTACCTTGATGTTTTAAAGCTCGATCATATGACCGTTAAATACTGGCATTCCTCAGGACTCTGCCCTGGACCATCCCCGGGTCCTCATCCCTTCTTCTTTTAACCAGATTTATTGAGATATAATTCAAATGCCACACAATTTTCCCATTTAAATTATATAATTAGAAGGTTTTTAGTGTACCCACAAATACATGCAACCATATCACCACACTCAATTTTAGAACATTTTCATCACCTCAAAAAGAAAATACCTGTTAACCCCCAACCCCAGACTCAGACCTGAGCAACTTACTAATATACCTAATATATCTATAGATTTCCCTATTCTGGACATTATATGAATAGAATCATATAGTAAGTGCTTTTCTGTGACTTATTCCTTTCATGTAACATGTTTTCGAACATGTTCTCAATTTCAACTGACAAATTGGGACATGGCTTGAAGCCTGAATGTAAATTCCAAACTCAATGCTTTCTTCCTACTCTTGTGCCGCTTTCCAAAATAAAGACTTAAGAGTTGTCTTTTCAAAGTCTATGTAGTTGTCAGAATGTACCAATATGAAGCATCTTTTTTTTTTAAATTTTTTCAGTGATCCAAGATTCATTGTGCACCACACCCAGAAGATTATGGATCATTTTTTTTTATATTCCTTGAGAGAGTAACAAAGCATCTTCATACAAAAAGCTCATCCTGATCCACCTTGTAGGCCTTGCTGCTATCGTCCTCCTGAGTTATCTAGTGATGAAAACACCTGCAAGTCATACCAGAAGAAAAGAAAGCCTCGAAAACCTGCTCCTAATGGTGGGAACGGGGACAAGCTCTTAAACCCTTTTTAAATTAAATGAGTTAATTGTACAATGGTTATAATATAGTTATGACGCATATGAGGAAAGAGCATAATTCCTCACACATAATAGAGCTCGCTAAATGAGAGCTTCCTTTTCCCTTTTGTCACAACACCAGGAGCTGCCATCACTGATCAAAGATCACAAGACGTGAGAAGAGGCATTGCCCTGACTTGCTAGACTTTCGGCCAACTCCTGAAGATACTGTTGAGAATCTCTGCTAAGAAGCCTCACTTGTAACCTTGTTAGTAAAGCCCAGTCCAACAACAAGGGGCTTTTTCTCACTGATTGGAAAGATACTGTTGCTCAAGAGTCTTTAGGTCATCCCATCCCAAGCCAAAGTCTGGTTTATATCCTACAGGATGAGTAGGGTTTGGAAGTCTTTCTAGGTCAGGTTTTGAGGCTGGAGGCTCAAGCCCCAACTCATCCAGGGCTGAGTTCAGGGGGAATACATCCAGGCTTTCCCTACTGTTGACTCTGCAAACACCTCATGCTTGCAGGTACTACCTGTAGTCTGGCATGAACATTCTAAGCCAATGCTTCTCAGACATTAGGTACACAGCATTCATCTGAGAATATTGTTAACAAGCAGATTCTGATTCAGAGTAAGTCTGTATTTTTAACAAACTCCACAGATCACACTTTGAGTACCAAACTTTTTTTTTTAATATTTTATTTATGGATTTGACAGAAGAAGAAAGCAAGAGAGTACAAGCAGGGGGAGTGGCAGAGGGAGAGAGAGAAGCAGGCTCCCCACTGAGCAGGGAGCCTGACTACACAGGGCTGGATCCCAGGACCCTGGGATCATGACCTGGAGCTGAAGGTAGATCCTTAACCAACTAAGACAATCAGGCACCCCTGAGTACTAAATTTCTAAGCCACTGGTTCTCAAATTTTAATGAGCATCAGAATCACTTAATGCCTTGGTAAGCTCTGGCTCTACCCCTGGAGTATGTGATTTAGTAAGGTTAGAGTATAGCCCCAAATTCTGCATTTCTAGTAAGTTCCCAGGTAACGCTGATACTGTATTTTGAGAACTACTGGTCTAAGACATATACAAAAGGACTACTGTGATGCAGAATCTCATATTCATGTGGTTCACCTGAACAGATAGGCTTAGACTTGTGCATTGGTCTGGCTTCCTCTGACCACTGTGCTTTCAGTCCCATACTTTTTCCTGTATCACCTTTGTCTCCTGCTTTAGTGCCTCAAATTCCTGACTACTGCATCTTCTGACTGAGAGCTTCATTTCCTTGCCCCAAATCAACAAAGTGGGAAGGACTACATAGAACGTGGATACTGAATGGTGTGGTCCACTGGAAGGCTGTCTTTGCAGACCAGCTATTATACCATTCCTCTATCCCAACAAACTACACCTGACAGTGTAATTCATCAGAAACACTTCTTAGAGAAAACATGAGCCCACTGCTGTAAAGGGAATGGTGAAGAGAACTTCTAGATGAGGGAACAGAAAGCTAATTCCATCTACCACCCACCAAGGGCTCTGTCCTATGTCCCATCACCACCATGGTGGCCCCGTTTTTCCATTCTTTCTTCACTGTGTTAGTGATCCCTGAGGGAGATGGAGTGGGAATAGCTCATGTCCATTCCTTGAACTGAAGCAAAAGTTGTTCTCTCCCTTTAACCTTGTCCATCTTCTGACCTAAAAGGACCCCTCTGGAGCCCAGTCTGTAGCTCAACTCAAACAGTCAGGGACACGTCACTGCAGCACCAGACAGCTGCTGGCAACTATTAAGAGAAGTGACAGACATTCCCTCCCTAGGCTTTTAATGTGGAATCACTCTTATCTGTCAAATCTGTCTGTCTGCACTTGACCTTTCAGTGAAAAGCATGTAGCTGTTAACAAGTGTCTTCTGGATAAGAAGCAATAAATCTACTCCCACTGCTCCAGCTTCCTTCCAGACTGGGGGTACTCTACTCTGGATACATCAGGATACCATACTGGGTTCCATTCGAGGCATACTGGAGGACAGACTGTCTTCACACTTCATGTACAAATTCAATTGGAGGTGGAGTTCTCCGTATGAGAAGCTTTTCAAAGTGTCATATTTAGCTCTCGGCTGCCTCTTAATGATATTAATTAATCTGTTCCCTGAAGAGCCAAATGGAGTTGGTAATTATAGAAAACAAAGTGGTAAAGATCAACTATTTATTTTCCCAACAAACATTCTCAGCTGACCAATTAAATCTTTACTAGGATCTCAGACTCTCAGCACCATCACCTCAATTTTGAAAGGATTATAGGTTAATAAAATATATGTTAGTAATTTCTATAAATTATTCATATTTTATAATAAAATGGCAACTGCCTACACCTCACCTTTTATGTGCCAGGCAGTGATTTTAGTGCCTGATGTATAACAATTTAATTTTCACAACTACTAAATAAATTTGGCATTGCTGTTAATTCCATTTTATAGAGAGATTAAGTATTCTATCAGGATCTATTGAATGTGAGAGGCAGGATTCAAACTCAGGCTCTCCGATTGCTTACTTTCTGCATTTTACATTTCCCAAATCACTTGCGTATGATCTACTTGCTTTGGAAGGCAGGGAGTATTCTTAGATTTTGCAGGCAAGGAAGGTGAGGTTGGGAGACGTTATATGATATCTGAGTTTTGTGTGGGGTGTTTCTGGAATTAATCCAAATCCTCTAAGAGCCATTTTAAGGTAGTCCAGAATTTTTAAATGCATGTTCTCTCGCCTTTCCAGTACAGAAGTCATGAGACAGTAGACCCAACCAAGGCATAGAGCTTGTGAGACCCATACACAGTCCTGTGCACAATTAGACCCACGGAAACTCAGCAGAGTAAACTGATTTTTACCCAATAGCTTTACAGTTTTGATCACCTGGGGTGGGTAGGATAAAGAAATCAGTGAGAGTTCTTTCTGCCTCTTAACACACCACGCTCCAGTTCCCTGGGTTTCCAACCACTCATTAATAATGTGACTCCACACAAAAGTTTTGGAACTCCCAACTTCACCATTATATTCTACTGGGAGAAATCAGCCAAAGGCAATGGAGGTGACTCTGGCTTCCCTGCTTCCCCGCCCTCCTCCCCCCACCCCACTCTGTCTGTCTCCCGTCACTTCCAAACAGCTCAGTGATGATCCTTAAACACAGTCCTGCAGCCCTCTTGCAGGACTAGAAGAACCAGTGGGAGCCAGCAGGGTCTGGTCTCTCAGCCAGCCCGAGTGGGCATTTCTGCCAGAGTCAGGCCCCACGGCACAAAGGGCCCACTCTCCATAGCACTAGCTGCTGTGTAACCTACCAAGGAATTTACTATGTTTATTGTTTAGCTTCTCCCCTCAGGCTAGAATGTAGGCCCCACAAAGGCAGGGACTTTTTCTTCATTGATGCTACTACTTAGAAGAGTCCTTATGCCAACTCAGATGCTAAATAAATACAGGAAATTGAGGAGCAAATGAAGTGCCATCTGAATATTACCTGTATCTTCTATAAGCATCTCGTATTATTAGAAACAAAATTGGGTACGTTTTCACTAAAAGTACTCCATTTAGGTCCATTTATCCAAACCGAATGGCAGAATGGACCTGGTATTATTGTAGTCAGACACTTGCCTCCCACACATTTTATGTCCTTACCAGCCCCACTGTCTGCTCCTCCAGGCCAGAAACTCATTGTCTGGACTTGGCTTGAGTCACTGCAAAGTTTCCCACCGGCCTTCCTTGCCTCTGTTCTGGTACGCATTCAATGCTAACCCCCAACCCCAGGGGTGATTCTACAATCTACATATAATCTTGTCGCAGTTTGGTTTACAATCCTTTCATGATACTCTACATGCTGAGGATAATGGATACCTCCCCCATCTCGGAATATAGCTTTGTCTATCATCTGCCCCTGTCATCCCTGGAGCTGCATCCTTCAGCTTGGGTTTCTCTCTCCAGCCACACCTGACCATTTGCCTGGCGTCCCACTGGCTCACGACTGCTCTTCGTTCTCTGACTTGCCACACACTTTTTCCTTGACCTGAAAATAGCCCTTCTCCACCTGGCTGCTTCCTCTTCTTTAAGGCACAATTCAAATTTTATCTTCTCAGGCTTAGTTTTATGTCCTTCTTACCTGCTCCCATAAACCTATCGTGTGTGCCTGCAGTTGTAATTTTGGGTTATTCATCTGTCTCCTACACTATATTGTAAATTCTTTAGGGGTAAGAGATGTGTTTCAGCTCAATGTCTCTAGAACTTAGCTCAGGGTCGGGGTAGAGTCTTCACTGAAGAAATGTTTAATAAAATAATTTGGAAGGAGCAGAGAGAAATGCTTGGGCTTGTCTCTTTCCCCCCCATCTTCAGATGATTCTCGTGAGTCCTGAAATAGCTTAGAAAAGATTGCACTTTCAGCAATTAGGTCCAGTGGAGATGGAGCATAACTCTAGGGTCAGTTTTAACTGGGTGAAATTGTAACTCTTGCAATTTGATATTTCAGTGCTTTGGACTAAAGCCAGACAGCTCCCCGCCGCCCCCCCAGTAGGCCTTATCCAGGTATTTTCTGACCTTTTAAGGAAAATAACTTCTAAGTAACACTTAATATCCTGAACATAAATTTTTCTATCCTTACAGAGAAGATATGAGCTCCTTCTTCTTTTGCCCCTCCAGGCCCAAGAGCCTGGTTGCCAAACCCATCCTCTCTGGCTAAGGTGGGAATGTGCAGGCATCGATATAAGTTTAATTAAATAAAAAGGCACAAAAAAGATATGTAAACATTTTACAAAGACTAACATTGTGAATTATGGTTTCCTAACCCACATCAGGAATGGTGTAGCCTAGAGTGGGCTCAGAATGGTGAGGCAGAGACAATGGCAGAGAGGAGAGAGGCAAGGGTGACCACCTCTTCAATCACTCCCCTGGGCTCCTCCTGCATTGTCATCCCTGTATCTGAAAACAAACTGCAGAAGTCAGTATGCATAGTGACTTCCACATCCTAGTCACTGGGCCTGGGGAACTCTGCACCGTTCAGTCTGGCTCAACACATCACCATTCACACAAGTCAATTCTTTCTGTAGATGGGTCAAAGAGCAAAAGACATGTGAACAGAGGACAAATTAATAAGAACAATGCTTTATGTACTCATAATTAGGGACAAATAAGAGCCCATTGAGGCAAATGGGAAAGGGGCAGCTATAGGGAGCCATGGCTCCCACTTCTGGCCCAGAGCTCAGATCTGCCAGGCCAACAGTCAAAGCCAAGGATGGCTTGGTTGATGATACATACACAGCTCTTTCCTACCTACCCACTGGAAAGTCTCAAGTACAGTGTGTTGACACCTGGCTGGCCCCATAGGCTCCCTTCCCTCTAGCACATGTATACATACACACCCAGAGGTGTTGGATTAGGAAGACAAGGAGAGGTCTGGTTTGTTTGACACAGTCAAAAGATATCATCGAGCCTCCAACCAACACATCAAGGTCCATTCACAGGGTACTGCGGTGACATTCCTACAGGAAACCTTTCCTGCTAGTTGCTAAGATCTGGGTCTTGCACAAGAGGAAAATGAATGGCTTGGAATCCTGACAGCTGTTTCCAGTGAAGCCCTGGGCAGGTGATGAGGGTGCCCTAGAAGCACGACAACTGTTTGCTGTGCTCATATGAGAGGCGCATTCACTCTCACTGAAGGCAGTGAAAAAGGTGCTTCCAAGCACAGGTATTTTCTCAGTAGTGCTGGCTTCCCCAGAGTCAAATTGGGTACCCTGAGTGGGTGGGTCTCTCGTGTTCTCACAGAAGATAAGACTGGAAGTGTCCCTCTGAAAGTGTAGGGTATTTCCCGCTCTGACTGAAACAGACATGCTCTGACCACAAGCTCCCCATATATCCTGAATACTGGTGGGGATAGTAGCATTTCCAGACACAAATAGGATACCGGCCCCTTCTACTGCACCACCTGTTCTCTGGACCCGTGGGCCCAGGGGCTCCGAGGGAGGCAGAAATACAGGGGTGTACAATCCTCAGTATGAAGCTTTCAATTCCCATTGCGTCGTGAGCACTGTCGACAGGTGGGCCTTAGGTACACTGAATGGAGACAAGACCAGATGTACCTCCAAGCACAGGTATGACGCTATCCCCTCATAATCAAGCACCTGTGCTCCAGATCAGCCCCAGGTGCTCTGCCTAGAGGCAGGAGTGAGAGCGGCTCTAAGCACAGGTGTGGTGTCGGGCCCTCTGTTGCAGCACATTCACAGTGGTCAGAGAGCCCCCAGGTGTTCCGAAAAAAGGCAGGAAGAGAAGTATCTCCGAACACTAATATGGTGTTGGCCCCTCTGCTTAGGGATGTGCTTGGACAAGAAGGGCCTCTGGTGATCCGACCACAAGGAAACACAGTCCCCTGGAATGGGTTTCTTCTCAGTGGTGCCATCTCCTCCAGTTGTAGCAGGTGTGCTTTGGCTGGTCATGGAGAGATGAGAAGGGGGGCCCCAAGCACTCTAACCACTGGCAAGAAGGAAAGTATGAAAAAACCAAGTATGAAAAACCAAGACAGGTTTGATTTTCATATAGCTGGCCTCCCCACCTGCAACCAGAACAGGAGTCTGGTGCTCAGGTGAAGCCTTCCCCAACTCCTGGGGTGTCACAAAAAGGCCAGCTGAGCACTGACAGGGATGCCAACAATCAAACAGAAGGAGGTCAAACTGCCAGAAACCCACAGGGTTAGGCTTCCAGTGGGTGGCTGGGCTGCACGAGAGGTGAAGTCTGGAGCTTGTGCTGGCGCTGCAAAGATTCCAAAGGGGCAAGAGCTGTCCTAGTTGGTTGGCTTCAGGCCGTGGTGCAGCCGGAACGTCAGGAGACAGAAATGGGGGCTCAGTGGTTCCTCCTGGGTTAAAGGAAAGGCGGAAGTTGGTACTTGGGTCACTGACTGACCATGCGGCCAGCTGGAAGCCCAGAAGTCATACAGTGCTGCTGCTGCGTGGAATGTTCTCAGAACAACAAAGTGGCACAGAGTATGGAAAGAAGCTCTCGCTGGAGATAGGGAAGATGGGGGAAGGCAGCCAAGGAAGAGGGTGTGGCATCCATATCAATTTCATCAGAGTCAAAGGCAGGCTTGGACCCCAAGTGCGCAGAGTGCTGGCCACTAGAGCCGAAGCGGCCGCGGAAGCTGTGATGGAGAGGCCACTCTGTCCCCAGGCGCTGAGGGGAGCGGCTCCCAGCTGCTGCTCTTCAAGGGCCCCCAAGGGGAGGAAGAGGGGTCATTCCTGGCCCAAAAGGGAGGTTTCAAGTTGGAGCGAGGTCGCTGACCATAAATGCAGGTAGGCTGGGCATGCCTACTGCCATGTGCCTGGACAAGTGGGAGGGCGCTCCCCTCCGAGTCTGGGGGAGACCTGAAGATGAAAGCCTGGGAAGGGGAAGAGGTGGCCAGTTTGACTACACATGAGTCCAAAGCAGGCAGGTTGGTTGAGTCAGACGTGGGGGCTGCAGCAGTGGAAGTGACTGGGAAGGAGTTGGGCTTGATGGGGAAGATGGGGACTGGTGGAAGACTGGAGGAGGGGTCTGTAAGAACAAGGGAGGAGAGTTCACGCCGACAGGCACAGGTGACTGCATTCTGTGGGGGAAAGGCCGGGAGGAGAGGGGCAAGGTGCTAGGAGGTGAGAGGGCCCAGAGAGAGAGGGTGCTGTAGCTATGACTGAGGGAGTGGAATGCAAAGGGTCTCCATGCTCATTTCTAAGTAAAATCCTCAAACAGGGTCTTGAACCTGATAAGAGAGAGATTCTAGAGCAAGAGCAAAAAGAAGAGGAGTAAGGAGTTGTAGATCTCATTTCACAATCAATATCTGATGTGGGTGAAGGTATAGGGAGGCAAACAGGACTGGGGGCCTGGCAGGCTGGTCAGTCAAGTCGATGACTGGGATTATGGTTGTGGCCAGCTTCTGGAAAGGAAGAGGTGGGGGCTGGGAGTTTGCAGACCCCTGCACAGGACCGGGAGAAAGAAAAGGCAGGCTGAGGAGCACTGCAGTCTGAAGGGGCCTTCGTTGGCTTCTCTAAGACCTTGTGGTTCCACTGGAGCTCAGCTTTCTTCTCAAGCCTAGGACTCCACCATGGGCAAGGAGAGAAAGGAAGTTAATTCACCTTGACCTTATGAAGTAGCACTGGCAGGCAAGGAAGCATCAGTGAAACTGGCATTTTCCATTTTCTGGGTGGAGAATTTCCACAGGACAGAGTCTCTGAAAACTCCTCTTGCTGTGTCTTCTTTCCTGGCCTTTATCCAGCACGTTCTGTCCACCTCTTATACATCGGGGAGCAGGATGTGGCCAAGCAGAGAGACTGCTTGCACCTGGATCACTCCTGCAAACACAGAGGGCACCTCTTGCCGGGCTATAAGGATCTAGTAATGACAAGGGCTAAGAGACACCTGGGATTTCTTACCTCCGTTATCTCTGGGAGCTCGAACTGAGGTTTCCCTTTAGACGCCCGAGGCTGCCTAAAAGGCAGCGAAGACTCCAAAGATCTCTAGGAGCCTAACATAGGACGGTACATTCTCACTGTCGTGGGGGTGAGCGGTAAGAAGGAGGGGTGGCAGTCCTCCTTCTCTGATTGTCTTCCTCTTTTGCAATGCCTGTCTGGCACTTTCCTAGAGCCCTGGCTCAGTCACCTTTAGTCAAGGAAGGGGTGTGGTGACGACCTCATAGAGAAGTCAGGCAGCACACAAGGCAGAGAGAGTCTATCTGTGCTGCTGTTGGGACTCCACCATTCCCGAGTGGCCAAACATCTCATCATTGCTAACGGACAGCACCGGCCTCTTGGAAGAGCCCAGCCGGATACCGGTGGAAGGGTCCCCGGAGAGGAGCTCTGAGTCGTCGGATGGCACATCGCCTCTCGGGGACGGTGGCAGAGGGGTAAAGACAGCCATCAAGGCCGAGGAGAGGCTCAGCGGCTGCCGGTGACCCCGGCCACACAGGGGCACACCGCCAGTGGGTGAATGGGCCGCCAACATCCGGGCAGAGGCGCAGCTGGCTGCGGAAATGGCCCCCGAAACTCAGTTTGCGCGTTATCGGGCCTTTGGACGCAGTACGAACCGTGGCGAGGCCTCCCAGCTGCCGCCTCCCGGCGCTAACCACGCACTGATCTGTCGCACGCTTCTGACTCATCTTGGACACGTGACACGGAGAGAGCACGGGTGAAGGGCATGAAGAAAATGCGCCAGAGGGCAAGGGCACGGCTAGCGGCCCAACCTCCACCGGACTCTCCAGAGCTTCCAACTTCCGGCTCGAGCAGGTGTTTGGCGCTGTGTGGGCCTCGAACTGGGTGGGGCAAGGTCAAGATCGCTGATACCCAAGTGGACAGGGCTGGCATCCGCGGGGTCTTCAGACTCCTTGGCGACTGGCCACGCAAGGTATCCTTGGCGGGCACGTCTACACACCAGATGGGCCTTTCCCACAGGGGTCACAGGAGGGCAGACAGCTCAAAGCCGGGGCACGCAGGTAACTCAGAACTCACGGGGGGTCCAGGCGCTTAGAAGGGTGGAGCGGGAGAGGCAGGGTCTGGAAGGGCGGGTGGGAGGTGCCAGGAGGGCAGCAGCAGGGCAAGAGCTAAGGTGGGAAGGGGGGCCGAGCAGCGTGAGCTCATGAGATTCCTCAGCCTCTTCCCTTCTGAAACCACCTGCGATGTCCCTGATCATCCTTTTAAGATAATAGAAACGATTTTATCTTAATTACGTCGGTGGGTGCTTGAGTATATACGTTTGTCAAGACCTTCAAAACTATACTTCAAATAGGTGTCTTTATTTTATGTAAATTTCACCTTAAAAAAGTTTACTTGAAAACCATCTGATGTAAGAGTATACAAAGCATCATTTAAAAGTCATTGTTTTATGGGTAAATATTGTTACACAGATAAAAGTGACAAAAATGGTGGCAAAGGCGGCTAACATTTGCTCATAACTGTTATGAGAATTTATAATACACTTCAGAACATCCAGTCAGGAAAGATAATGTCGATGCAGTGGAATGGCAGGCAATGGGAAGGCAAGACAAGTGAGGGTGGGGAGGGAGGTGGGAGGGAAAGCAAAGCAACTCAAGGAGGAAAACAAAGCATCAGCAAGCTAGTACAGAAAAGGCTTGGTGAACATACACACAGAAGTATCTGGCCCTTCTTATAGTGTCCATCCCAGCATCCACTGATGTGAAGACCATGGGCCATGGGTTCCTGGGACACATGCCTAGACTGTGGGGCCCTAACTCAAGCTGTTCCAGTCAGACCTTCTCTCACTGGATCAAGCCAGTTGGCACAAGGAGAGAACAGCTTTGCCCTTAGAGTGAATCATTTATGGGTGGGGCCGTCCTGGTTCCCATCAGCTAACAAATCATGGGACACCAGTTTACCTAAGTAATCCTATCCCTTTCTACCAATTCTGGTGGGCAGGCTTGAGACACTGACTTTTCCAGATTGACAATATGTTGACACAAAGCCAAAATCAGTGTTCTCCAGAAGATTTTTAAAGGACCCAGGATCTCACAGCATATTCAAACTGTCCAGGACAAAAAACCCCGAAACAACAACAACAACAACAAAAAACTGTCCAGGACATAATCCAAAATTACCACAAAAAGACCAAGAAAACCTAACACTCAGCAGGTACCAACTCTGAAATGACACAATTGTTGGAATTATCAAAGACTGTAAAAAAGCTACCATAACCATTTCTTAGATGTAAGGGTGACAACTTTTGAATTCAAAGGAAAGATAAAACTTCTCAACTATACAAAAAAGAGCCAACTTTGAGAAGCATGATATATAATAAATTTTAAAATTCTGCATGGTAGCTCGATAACAAAATGGAGATACAAAAAAAAAAAGTCAGTGAATGTGAAGATAGATTAATAGAAATTATTCAATCTAAACAGAGGAAAAGTAAAAAAACAGATTCAGGGACTTATAGAAGAATATAAAAAAGGCTAATATTCAAGCCATCAGAGTGCCATAATGAGAGGAAAAGAAGGGGTTACAAATCAGGAAAGGTGGAAAGCTAAAATTAATCCTGTAATGCCATATTAGAAATGGAAATAAAAATTTAGAAATTTAATATAGATGACTCCTGTGTATGGAAATGGGTTTGTGAATTTAGCATTTCTGTCCACTAGAAAGGGTTTAGCAGTAAGAACACCCTAATAGTAATGAGTGTAGCTAGCACCCAGTTTTTAGTTTCTAAATGCCATTCCACCATATAAGAACTGTGATCCTTAGGGAAAAAATGGCTGACTTCAGACTGGGCTGGAAACTTGCAGATGAATAGGAAATAGCCCACCCCAAAAAGTGAGGAAATGCTCAAAGAACAGTGGGAGCCAGAACAAAAGGGCTCACACTGGCCAAATCAGGGAGAATTTCAGCATCAGAGTAACAGTTACAAATTCTTACTCATCAAATAACCTAAGACTCCAGGAGTCTGTGGTGATACAAACAAATAAATACAGAAAAACAAATAAATTAAATGGAAGGGAGATCTATTCCTTTGTCTAGAATGCCAACTAATAAATGTAGAAGAAATGATGAACTTAGGAAATCGTCATTTCATAATAATATAATTTAGTGAGGCATGAATCATGAATAAATTCTAAAATTTGTGGGTGAAAGTGTGATTAGAATTAAAATATTTACTGCGTTTTCAAATTTAGTAATTACAATTGGAAAAAATGTAGTAATCTTCCAGTAGGACATCTGGCAGATATACACACTAATCAGGTATCTAAGTTACGATCAGTAAGGGGACAAGTTGACAGCATATTCTCACTGGTATGACATACTGAAAAGTATAGTTACTACATTACCACTATGATGTTCCTGCCAGAAATGTGTAATTTTGACCAAGTCATGACAGAGTAACAAAATGAATGTTCCAAAAAATAAACGGCTTGAGCTTTTAAAAATGCCATCCTCATGAAAATCAAGGAAAAACTAAGAACCAGTACTAGATTAAATGAATCTAAAGGGACATGACAACTAAATACAATGTGTGCTTCTGGAGTGGCTCTAGGGCCAGGAAAAAATTTTTTTTTTTTTTAATTTCCCCACCTTTGGCTATAAACTGTCTTATTAGGACAGTTGGTGAGATTCGAGTAAGATCAAAAGAAAACTATAATATCCACCAAGGTGAAACTTGTAAACTTTCAATTGTAGTGTCATCATGAAAAAGAATGACCTTGATTTGTAGGAAAAACACTGAAGTATTTAAGGAAAAGGATCATATCGATAATATATTATCAAATACCAACTAGAAAATGTAACATAGAAAAATACACTACTTACAGCGGCAACAAACTCTATGATATCAATGAATAAATGTATATGTGTTATAAAATGTCACAACAGGAAAGAATATCTGACTAGGTTTCCATAGATAGGAAAAAATCAATATCCCAAAATTTCAATTCTTCACAAAGTTATCTCTAACACCAATAGGAGTCCAATAAACATGTCAATGATATTGTTTGTAGCTAGAGTTAGACAAGCTTATTCTAAAATCAATCTGTACCAATAAGGAGAAAAAATAGATAATCTAAAAAGAAGAGAGCAGAAAGGAATCTTCCTTCGCAATTATTAGCATGGTAATTAAGACATTTGGGTGTTAACACAGCAAACCAACAAACAACAGATTGTATTAGTCTGTTAGAGTTACCATAAGAAATACCATAGATTGGGTGGTTTACACAACAGATTTGCTTTTCTCACAGTTTTGTTGGAGATAGGAGTCCCCGATCAGGGTGCCAACCAATTCCTGGGGAGAGCTTTCCTCCTGGCGTGGAGATAACTGCCTACTTACTTATCTTTACACGGCCTTTGCTCTGTCCCACACATGGAAGGGGGATGGAGAACAAGAGTTCTACTCTCTCTTCCTCTTCTGAGGACACCAGTTCTTTTGGATTAGGGCCTCACCTTTATGATCACACTTTTCTTTTTCTCCAATCTCCTAACAGTCCTAACAGGGAGTTAGGACTTCAATATGTGAATTTGTTAGGGGGGAACACAACTCAGTCCACAACATAGACCAGTGCCGTAAAACAGCCCCAAAACAGGCCCACAATATATGAGAACTTGGTTTATGGTGACAAAGACTCTGACCAGAATTTAGCCAGACTGCTTTGAGCCCTCTTCATTACGCCTCATCGTGAAACTGCTGAGAAGTTTTAGCAAAGAATCTTGCTAAGCCAGTTTATGAAGCATCCCCTCACCTTTCATAGTCAAGCTTCTGTTCCTCCACCATTAATATCTCACCAAATTCTTCTTTCCTTAACACATAACCAAGTTGCCAAGTTGTTTTTTGTTTTGTTTTTGAAGCAGTCTCTATGCCCAACGTGTGACTTGAACTCAGGACCCCGAGATCAAGATTTGCATTCTCCATGGACTGAGCCAGCCAGGCACCCCTGACCAAGTTGTTCTTAGAAATATTCCATTCTTTCCCTCTCTCTGTCCCCTGGCAATAAGTTTCTACTATTCCCTATTGTATTCTGAGTTCGGTCTCTCTCCTCTACAGAAATAGTTTATTCCTGGGCGCCTGGGTGGCTCAGTGGGTTAAAGCCTCTGCCTTCAGCTCAGGTCATGATCTCAGGGTCCTGGGATCGAGGCCCACATCGGGCTCTCTGCTGAGCGGGGAGCCTGCTTCCTCCTCTCTCTCTCTCTGCCTGCCTCTCTGCCTCCTTGTGATCTGATCTCTCTGTGTCAAATAAATAAATAAAACCTTTAAAAAAAAAAGAAATAGTTTATTCCTTATTTTATTCAATAAAATCTGTCTTGCTGTTTTTAACAAATGTCAGAATAATTTTCAGATATAAATGGAAACTTAAATCTTAGGGTAAATGGGATATTGAAAAAGTGGTGGGGCAGAAAACTAGCATTACATATCCACACCACAAATGAGGATGATGATGGTGATGACAAAACAATATATTAAAACCCTCTTTCATTATCATAGGTTAAAATATCTGTTAACCATTATACCATAGGTTAAAAATAACTTTCAAACGAGGTAATTGCATGAAAAATAGAAACTTCTATATTTTAAATTCAGTATTAATTAAAACTTAGTTGAGTGGAGAGCACCAGTTTCAGTATGAGGAGCCTTGAAAGGCTACAATACTGTAGAGAATGTAAAGCCCTGGATTAACCGTTAGCCTTTGTTTGTGTAGATAGGAAGAAGATCAGTGATTATTTACATACCAGTGACCATGAAATAAAACTTGTTGTTAGAAAATTTGCTTTCTGCCTCAGCCTATTTCTTTTTAAGATTTTATTTATTTGACAGTGAGAAGCAGAGATAGCAAGAGAAGGCACGAGTGGGGAGAAGGGGAAGCCGGAGCCCCAGTGAGCCGGGAGCCCAACATGGGGCTTGATCCCAGGATCCTGAGATCATGACCTGAGCTGAAGGCAGACGCTTAACTGACTGAGTAACCCAGGCACTCCATAAGCCTATTTCTTAAAAGAGGCAAAGTGCTTTCCTAATATAAAATTTGTTTTCAAAATGCCAAGGACTGCTGACTTCTGACTTTGCAATTATGAATATTTACTATAATAAACTATGTGTCAAATGTTTGTTATAGAAAAATGTATGTGTCCCCCTAGAATTATAAATTACTTTCAATGGGAGCCTACTCTTATGCATTTTTTGATGATAAGTTGACTGATTATATACTCACTTATGTTGATAAGAATATCTCAGCCAGTATAAAAAATACTTTGGGTGCTTCTAAAATTAGGAGAGTATATAAAGGCATTTCTCCTTTAAAATACCATTTTACAAGTAAATTATAAAACATTAATTCCAAAACAAAATGCAAAAACTTGACTTTTCATGACAACCAAAAATAAAAATACCTTTTGAACCCTTAGAAAAGGAACATTTTTGCATCTCACAAGAAAGAAAGACAGGCACACATATACATGCAAATACACACCCCTGAAGAAAACTGTTGATCAAGCAAAAACAAACAAAAAAACAAAAAACAAACTTCTGTTTAACAGAGGCACCATAAACAAACAAACAGAAATGATAGGAAATATATCTGGAGAAGGTATTTACAACATATATAACAGTTATTGAGGAGCCGTAAAGAGCTCTTAAATTTCAGTGTAAAAAGACAAGCTTCCTACTTTTTTTTTTCATATCTTTTGAAGAAGCTGGGCATATGAAATTAAGAGCAGTTCACAAAGGAGGAAACCAAATCACCAAAAAACACAAAAGAAAAATCTCACTCATGATGGGAAGAACCAAAGTAGAAAATATCCGGCATGTCTGCTAAAGTTGGCTAGGATTTTAAACAAAAACCCAGTCTTCTTTTCTACTAGTGGAAATATACAATATGTATGCATGTTTATATTACCAAAAATACATTTGGAATAGTCAAGTTAAAAACTTGACTGCATCAGGGCACTTAGGTGGCTCAGTCAAGCATCTGACTCTTGGTTTTGGCTCAGGTCATGAGCTCAGGGTCCTGGGTTTGAGCCCCTCATCAGGCTCTGTGTTCAGCGCAGAGTCTGCTTATCCCTCTCCTTCTGCTCCTCCCCTCACTCTCTCTCTCACATAAATAAAATCTTAAAACAAAACAAAACTTGGCTGCATCTTCATGGTAACCTTTCAATCCTACGACTGGTATTTACTTTTGAGAAATTCTTGTGCGTGAATAGCAGACAGGTCAAGGATGTTTGTTGTAACAGGGTAACAAAAAAATTCAACAGCAATTAAATGCCCATCAATAAAATAAACTGGACTATTTATATGTTGAAATACCGCATAGCATTAAACAAATTAAAAAATTAAATGAATAGACTTGATTTATGTATAACAGTATGGAAAGAAGTTTAAAACCTAATGTTAAGCAAAAAACATGCAAGTTGCATAAAAAATAATAATTTCTGGGAAATTTAAAAATAGAAATACAACAAGCAATTTATATATTAACTCTTCCCAAACACGGCATAAAATTGTATAGCATATGTGCTGATTAATTTTATGTGTCAACTTGGCTAGACTATGATATCCCCCCAGATGTATATACCTATATATAGAGAGCGAGAGGGAGAAGAAGGGAGAAAGGCAGGAAAGGAGAGGGAAATGCGGGGGGCGAGGGGGAGGGAGAGGAAGAGAGAAACAGAACTCTGATTAACATAGTATTCAAGTCTCAAACATTCGCAGGGAATATGTGAAGCCAACTTGAGGTTGGTGGGTACATCTAAGCAGGGAGAGAGGCAAATGTTTTGGGGGCAAGAATTAAAACTTTGGCTTTACCTATGACGTTTTATTAAAATAGATATCATATATAATTTCATATAAAAATAAGACATATATCAAAAATGACAAACTGTTAACATTAATTCCAGGAGGGAGGAACTAAGTGTGGTTTCCATTATTCTACTTTTTTATACCTTGAGGAACAAAATAAACAAGCACTGCATGAGAGGAGTTTTATCTCAATCGTTAAAATGGTGCTGTTCTGTATGGTGTTGATTCACATGGCCCAGGTGAAGGTCGCCTCACTGAAATGTCTCTCATGCTTCCCTGCAACTGTGCTTTCATTTTATTTCATTCGGCAACATTAAGTCTCCTAACACAGTCTCTACTATTGAGGGAAGCATCCCTTGGATTGGGGGGAAAAGAAAAAGTTTTGACAACTAAAATTAAGATACCCAATTGCAAATCAATAACTCTAATTCATTCCTCAATCTGTATCATCTGCATCTAGATGTGAATCAGTCTTCTAAGCTAAAAAAAATTTTGCAGTTTTTCAAGGTTAAAAACATTAGTGTTTTTTTTAGAGAGATTTTATTGGTTTATATACCTGAAAAAGAGAGAGAGAGAGAGAGAGTGGGGGCAGAACACGGGGAGAGGGACAAGCAGACTCCATGCTGAGCATGGAGCCTGAAATGGGGCTCGATCTCAGGATCCTGCTGCGATCATGACCTGAGCTGAAATCAAGAGTTGGACCTTTCACTGAATGAGCCACCCAGATGCACCCCCAAAATAATAGTTTTTGATCCAACAATGCTAAGAACGAAACAGACGCTAGGTTGTTTCCCTTCTCTCTTACTCTCCTACTGGTTCAGAGCTGACGTTACAAACAGGTTTCCTCCATCCCCTGAGCACATGTATGGAGGCTGTCTAGTAGAGCTGGTTTCCCACATTATTTAAATGTGTGTTAATATAAAATGAGATTCAAAACCAAGTAAGTTTGGGAATTATTAAGCTAAACAAAACTAAGTGGATTCTCTCTATGGCAAGATTTCACAGAGCATCTTGCATCTTGATATACTTGATAAAATTTCTAAAGAAGGATACAACATGAAATGTGGCATCTTTTACCCATGTCATCTTATATCATAAAATGTCTCATGGGACTAGTATCCAGTACAGTGTTATAGGAAATGCCAACATAAAGACCATCAGTATCTTTGGGGGCTTAAGCACTGGAAAACATATTAGCCTCTCTATGAAGGAAGTCTTTTAAATGTGGACAATTTCCCCCTTGTTTCTTGTGGGGGAAAGAAATTGGGTCTACCTGACATAATGGCAGCAGCTGGGCACCATTCTCTGCTTGACGAGCTGTCAAGAATTTGAGGTCACTATTAAGTCACCTTCACTTTCTTCCTCTCTTGGCTAAGTGATTCAGTGGACTTCCACAGAGGAAAATGAGCCAAAGATAAATAGAATATACTGGAAATTCCTGCCTCACAGAAAAACATGTGTGACAGGCATTTTTCGAAGCAAGCTTTTTCCTCTCTGACAACAAACATACTTTTTCAGATTTATGGAACCAGTGAGCTGTATGCTGCTGCACAACTAAAACCCATATACACACACACGTGCATGCATGCACACACCCCACCTCAACACACAATAAAGTTACCAGCTTCCAAAGAGTTATCCGTTTTGTGAAAGATAGCAACTCGCCATTTATTCCCCTGAGCAGCTGATTTTCATGCTTTAATAGTATTACAGAAAATCCATTCTTTGCTCTCTTTAATACAAGGGCATCTGACGAGTTTATCAGTCCTGTCTTCATTTGATGCCAGTCAGCATTTCCCTAGCTCAGTACAGCTGCAAAGAGCTTTCCAATCTGACCTTCCCTATTCCAGTGCATGTCAAGCTAGTGAGTGGCAAGAACAGGAAGAAAAGGGTCAAGAAAAATAAAAGTTCTTTTAAAGTAAGTTTCTCCCTAGGTTTTGAATCAGAAGCAACAGTGAAAAAAGAACAGGTAATTTTGTAAGGTTTTTCTTAGAAGTTTTTTAAATTTTTCTTTGCCCAAGTTCTTCACAGGTGATTTTCATTATCAACACCCAAGAAAATCAGAGGCAACTAAGATGCTGTACGATGCCAAGAGACTGAATTCAATTTCTGATCCCAAAATGCCTTATGGGGAACCTTGGGAGAGCCACTGATTCTCTACATTAAATTTCTTCATTTTCAAAATGAAGAAACAGTAACTGTGGCAGAGTCCATAAATTTGGTTCACTTAATGCCCACTCTAAGTCCCTCTTCTGGATCATCTCTTAGTATATTTCCTGGAATGCCCAAACTAGTCTTTCCAACAGAGCCCCTTTGTGCCAGAGGAGGCCATGTGATGTGATTCTGGATAGTAAGACATAAGAGGATTTCTCTGGGGTTTAGAAGAAAGGCTATGCTTTTCTGACCCAGACTTGAGATTCTGTAGGTTTAACAATCTCCCAGGGGATGCCAATGCCTCCACAGACTGCACTTTAGTAGCAAGAATCTGGAAGCCAAATGATGAGGACCGTATCCTCCAATGTGGTAGGAGAGGAGCAGCAGAGCGATGGCGTGCAAAGCAAGTAGGCTGCTGAATTGTACATGCGCTTCTTCACAAGCCTGCCCTCAAAAGAATCTATTTTATGAGAGCATAACTGACTAGGGTTTTATCAGAGCCTAAATGATCTGGGGGAAGGGAAACACCCAACTCCAGCTGACTCTAGACTTCCACAAGCCTTCATGTCTTACCTAAGGGTAGCAAAACAAAACCGATTAAGTCCTTATAAAGGCCACAGCTCAGGGCACAGGCTCCCTGAAAGACTCAAGCAAACTCATAGTACTTTAGAAACTTTCCCTCTATCCACACCTTACCATCACAGCATTAGGACTTCTATATAATAATAAGAGAATCCAGTCAAAAGAACCGCCTGATTCAGACTTTATTTAAGGAGTCCCCGGGGAAACCGAAAGCCAATAGGTGAGACAAGAACAAGGACATCAGAGGAAACTTTAACTTATGACACCTACAATGGGTAGTAAACATAGCCTAGCCTCCAGGCAGATATACTTAAAACCTTAAACTAAAATACTATTTACTTGAGTTCCTTTTACTCAGTACATCATGTCAGTCTTTCAAAACATTTACAAATCATACTACAAAAACAAAATTTGAAAACAAACATCAGAAGCACACTCAGAGGGCGCCTGGGTGGCTCAGTGGGTTAAAGCCTCTGCCTTCGGCTCAGGTCATGATCTCAGGGTCCTGGGATCGAGGCCCGCATCGGGCTCTCTGCTCCGCGGGGAGCCTGCTTCCTCCTCTCTCTGCCTGCCTCTCTGCCTACTTGTGATCTGATCTCTCTCTCTGTCAAATAAATAAATAAAATCTTAAAAAAACAAAAAAAAGAAGCACACTCGGATACAGCAGAGACGTTGGGATTGTCAGACTAGGAATTTAAAACAACTATGATTAATAAGCTAACAGATCTAATGGAAAAAAGTGAGTGGCATGCAAGAATTGATAGATAATATAAACAGAGAAATAAAAGTCCCAAGCAAGCTTGGGATTCTCTCTCTTCTTCTCCCTCTGCACCTCCCCCAACCCCACTCACATTCTCTCTCTAAAAAGAAAAGAGAACTAAAAAAAAAAAAGAAAAAAACATGCTAGAAACTAAAGACACTGTAATAATGGAAATGAAGAATGTCTTTGACTGACTCACCAGTAGAAGGGAAAGAATAGGTAAGGAAAGAATCAGTAAGCTTGAAGAAGTGTCAATAGAAACTTCCATAACTGAAATACAAAAAGGAAAAAAAAAAAAGGACGAAAGAACAGAATATCGAAAAACTATGGGACAATTATAAAAGGTATTAAAAAAACTGCATAGTGGTAATACCATAAGGAGAAGAGAGTAAGAAATGGAAAAAAGAATTTGAACCAACAGTAATAGAATTTTCAAAATTAACGATAGACACCAAATCACAGCTGCAGGAAGCTTAGAGAACAGGAAGCAAGATAAATGCTAAAAACAACACAAAAAACCCAATACCTATGCATATCATATTCAAGTTCCAAAAAATCAACACAAAGAAAAGTATTTGAGGAAGCCAGAGAAAAACACCTGACCTACAGAGGAAGAAGAATTACATCAGACTTCTCTGCAGAAATCATACAAGTAAGAAGATAATAGAACAAAATATTTAAAGTGTTGTTAGGGGGAAATAAAAACTTTAACAAGCAAATAAAAATTGAAGGAATTTGTTGCCAGTAGGCCTGTTTTATAAGCAATGTTAAAAGAAATTCTTAAGGAAAATGATAGAGATCAGAAATTCAGATCTACATAAAAAAAGGAAGACCTTTAGAGAAAGAATAAGTGACGATAAAATAAAACCTTTTATTTTTCTTATTCTCAATTGACCTAACAGATAATAATTTGTTACTAATAGCAACAATGTGTTAAGAGACTATCCCTTAGAGAGGTGAAATGAACAATGGTGATGTTGTCCAGGATGTGAGAGAGGAGTTGGGTGTATTCTCTTAAAAACTACTTGCACAACGTATGAAGTAATATAGTGTTACTTGAAAATGGGCTTGTATTAGTTGTAAATGTATACTGCAAACTCAAGAGTAACCACTAAAAAAGTATGTACTTTGGCACCTAATTATCACCCCTTTATTTTTATTAGGCTTTATGAACTCACACACACACACACACACACACACACACACACACACACACACACCCAAGACAAGAGAAACAAATGGAATCATACAAATGCTCAAAACCAGAGAAGGCAGAAAAAGACAAAAGCCAAAAAAAAATAAAAAGAACAGGACAATAAATAATAAACAGTAAAACTATGGTAGCTATCAATCTCAGTAAATCAATAGCCCTTTCAAATGTCAATGGTCTAAATACCCACATGAAGGGACTGTAAGAGTGGGAGAAAAAACACAATACCCTTGTCTAAATATATGTTGTCAACAAGAAACCTGTTTTAAATATAAAGACACAGATTAAAAGTAAAGGAATGGAGAAAGATATGACACATTTTTCTGTTTGACTACTGGGAAAACAACTAGGCCCAAATCCATAATGTTCTTCCAGTAAACACTGATGTATTGAAGATTAAAATTGTTCTGTGTTTCTTGATTTAAGAAAAATATGTATGTTTATAAAGTCTTAAATATTTTATTAGTCTACAATAATCAGTTTATTATAATTGTATGTACTGTGAGATGGATGTTTTTGTATTTCGATCCCTTGGGAATTAAAATTGTCATTTTCTAAAACAAAGCCAGTACCATTGTCCTGGCTTGAGAGCTTGATTTTTAGTAGAAAATAGATATTGGTAAAAATAAATTGTCAAAAATGGGAATGCATGATCCATGAGAGAAAAAACTGATAAATTGGACTTCACCAAAATTTAAAACATCTGATCTGCAAAAGACATGTTAAGAGAAGAAAAGACCCAGACTGAGAAACTGCCTTTGCAAAATACATATTGTGATAAAGGGCTGATATCCGAAATATACAAAGAATTCTTAAAACTCAACAAGCAACCCAATAAAAATGGACAAAAGATCCAAACAGACAGCTCACCAAAGAATATGTACTGATGGCAAGTAAGCTTATGAAAAGATATTAAACATCATATGTCATTAGGGAATTGAAAATTAAAACAACGAGATGTCACTACACACCTCTTAGAATTGCTAAAATTGCCAAAATCTGAAACATCAACAACACTAAATGTGGGAAACAATGTGAAGCAACAGAAAATCTCATTCATTGATGATGAGAATTCAAAATGGTACAGTTACTTTGGAAGAAAGTTTGTCAGTTTCTTGCAAAACTGAACATACTCTTAACCAGAAGGGGGCATGTGTTCCAGTTTATCATTTGAACAAGTCATCTTTCAGAGTTCAAGAGGGGCACTAAAAACATGAAAATTATATAATTTTTTTAAGATTTTATTTATTTATCTGACACAGAGAGAGAGATCACAAGTAGGCAGAGAGGCGGGCAGAGAGAGAGGAGGAAGCAGGGTCCCTACCTAGTAGGGAGCCCGATGCAGGAGCTCGATCCCAGGACCCCCAGACCATGACCTGAGCCAAAGGCAGAGGCTTTAACCCACTGAGCCACTCAGGTGCCCCCAAAATTATATAATTTTTAAAATAAGTAGTTATTAGCTGATAATTTGGTCTATTAACTTAGCAAACTATGCTATGGGAAAATATCTTCTGTGTAAATATCTTCCCTCTGTTATTATTTCCCTTCAGGATTTAAGGATGATCATTTCTATGAACTGGCTTCTACCATTTGTGTTGAGAAGTCAGCTCTCCACTGAATCATTGCCCCTTTCAAATCTAGTGCCTATCCTGGAGAAACACCTGCACAGATCCACACAGAGAAATGCAAAAACTGTTTAAGACAAATAACAGGAAAATTTTGAAATCTTTTTATAAAAGTTTTATAAAACACTCACTGGTGGAATAATATTGAATAAACTATGGTATGTTTTTGTCACGGACTGCAACACAACAGATGTATAGTGATGATCTCTATATACTGACATGAACATTTTTTATTTTATTTTAGAGATAGAAAATATGTGAGTGGAATGCAGAAGGAGAAGGAATGTTGAGTAGTTAAGTAATGTCTATGCTGAGCACGGACGGAGCCTACCATGGGGCTCGATCTCAAGACCCTGAGATCATGACATGAGCTGAAACCAAGAGTCAGACAGTCAACCAAATGAGCCACCCAAGTGCCCCTATATCCAAATATTTTTAAATGAAATACTGGTAAGTGGTATATTGTCCCTCCTTCCTGAAAACTTTCTCTTATCTCCCAAGACTGGGTTATGCGTGATTGCTATGTACTACCTCTTCTTAGCTCTATCCTTTCTTGAAATTAGTTATTTGTCTAGTTATTCATATCTTCCAATAGACTCTAAACTCCACCATTGCAAACATTAGTTTACATTGCTTATGAAGCTTGAATTTCCATCCCGCCTTCTTCAGTCAGCTTCAGTTTCCTCCCTCCTGATCTGTGTTCTTCATAGTCCAGCCACTTAGGTACCACAAGTCTCCAAGGAAGTCATGATCACTAGATGGGACCTCAGAGTTTTCTTCTTCATCTGGACAACAATCACAGCACACCATAGATGTAACATGCACAGAGTCCCGAGCACTCAAAGAACTGCCCCAAGGGTGGAGGAACTCTACTCCTTATCAGAGGGAAAACTCTTCTCTCCTGGATGGCTCAACTTGTGACCTGGACCACAGAGCATCACCTTCTCTGAGTCCACCTTCTAATCAGGTCACTGAGACCTCAACCTCAGCTCAGCCAGATAAAGACTAAGCCTCTTTCCCTCAAGGAAATTTTACCACCTACTGATCACCAATTTACTTTTAGTAGGCTCCAGGTTTGACCAAGGGCAGGAAATTAACACTGTTGAGTCTCTACCGTACCACCAATGCTGAGTGTGCATTTTACTTACTTTGTATAATTTAAGATCCCCTTGAGAGAGGCCATCCCCATTTTAAGAGCAGGTGATTGTAGCACAGAGGTTAAATGGTTTTTCCATAGACACATTAGTATTATTGATCCGATCCATGGTTTAAACTTAGAGCTGCCTAATTCCAAAGCCTCTGTTTTCTCTACCAAACCTCTAAGATCTATGCACCACTAGAAAACAAGGATAAGTTTAAAGCCTTGCCATGCAAAGTATGCTCTAAGGATGAGTTGTGTGGCACCATGTGGAAGGTTGTTAAAAATGCAGACTGTCCAACCCCAAGGCAACTGAATCAGAATTAGCATTTTAGGTAGAATCCCCAGTCAGGTGATTTTTATGTGCATTAAATTTGAAAGAGCATCCATTACTGATATATGACAGATTTATAGATCAAGTGACCAAAAGGATGATGACTGAGTATACATTAGGTAACCACCACTGAAGTAGGGCAGAAAGATGAAAGAGTACTTTGGGAGAGGGGAAGAGTGGCCCAGTTTTAGATATTTGGAATATATATGGAAGACCTTCAAGTGAGGGTATTCAGGGGATAGTTGGATATAGCAGTTTGGAGATCAGAAAAAGTCTCAGGCTAGATCTGTGGATTGGGTAGTTGTGGTGAGTGTGGGATGCAGGGCCGTGAATGTGGATGAGGCTGAAGAGGAAGAACATATAGAAAGAAAAGCAGCAAAGATAAAAATAGCCAAGAGGCTATCATGTGAAAGTTTGCAATTCCTCTGAACTGTTTGTCTCCAAGATTTAGAACTAGAAACCCTATGTTGAAAAATCTTGTTAAAAGTTAAAATTTTTCAGGATGAGGAAGTGGTCTCTAACAGAGCTCTTCCACGAATGAATGGGCTTCCTGGAGAAATAACGAGGAATCCTCATTGTATCTCATTTAGCACACACACACTTGTCAGGGGTGCTACAGAAATAATTTAAAAACTGAAACTCTGAAACTACTGCAACCCTGAAACTCCACCATTACTCCATGACCAGGACTAAATGGTTATGTTAACAGTAAAGGTCCCTGTGTGTTCAAAGTCGCACACGGTTAACTGGAACCGTGATAAAAGGCCAGCAAGTTTTGATGTTAAGTGTGTGTGTGTGTGTGTGTGTATGTGTGTGTAATTAAAATATGTAGCTGCCTCAAGTTTTATATATCACAAGGATTTGTTATAGTTCTGAAAATTTGCTGTTGTAATTTTTCTAGCATTGTCGCAACACAGACTAAGGTTATGTTAGGAAAATACAATGTGAAATACAGTAAGTTGAAACTCTTAGAACTCTGTCTAATCCCTTCTCTCCATTCTCCCCAATATATAATCTTGCCTCTACTCTAGTGCTTGAACTGTCCAAAAACAAGATCTGAACATGCCAGGTCTGGTGCGGCATGGTGGAAAAGGTATTGCTTTTGAGGGAAACCTTTTGCCTTCATAAAGAATCCAACTCCTTGGGCTTTCTACGTGGTACTTCACAGACTGACCCAGACCCATCTCTAGGTAGCTACTGTTCACATTTCTCTAAAATGGTCTTCGCTTTATTCTTCATCCAGAAGAATTATTCTCATTTTTCAAGGTCCCATTTAAATGTTCTTTTCTCACTAATGCTTTCCCTAGTCGATTTAATCATTTCACAGCAATCTGCACAAACTTGTAATAGAGCAATTAAGACACTTTTCTAGTGATGGTCAGCCGTGTTCCCAGAGCATTGAATTTAGGGGCAATTTCTGTTCATCTTGTGTCCACAGCATGGACTGGCTCTTGTCGTCCCCAAGGCATCAAATGTTTATCAGAACAGTAGCACCCTGGTAAGTGTGTGTGCATGTCTGCCAAACTGTGAGCCTGCATCTGTACACAAATTTTCATACATGCACACACAAATCCCAAATTGCCTTTTTGCCTCTTTTTTTTTTGAGTGTATAAAATTGTAGTTCTAGTCTGACGTATGCCTGAGTAAGTAGACCCTTATAAACAAACCTACAAGCAACAAAAAGTAAAGATCTGTTTCCTAACCTTGAAGAGATTCAGGTAAGTTCTAGAAGATGTACAAAAGGGACTCGCTGTCTTGATCACCTACCTACTCACTGGGTGATCTATGACTTTTCCACTGTCTTCATTTCCCTCATCTCCACCTGTCTGATATGTTGACCAAGAACACAGAAGCACAAAAATAGTACCCAAAGCCTGTAACAGAAGACTAACCAATAACTAAAATTGCCCTTTTCTCATCTGTTTATAACTCAAATGGGATTGGGAAACCATCTGTATCAGTGAGTGGCATTGGTAAAAGAGATCAGAGGCCTATTTTTGGATTAGCAGTTAGTGTTGAGGACAGCAAGCTACAATCCCTAGACAAGGATTTGAACCTTGACTCATGCTGGATATCTGGTTCTAGAATGTCAGTTCATCCCTTTGACTCCCAGTTTGCCCATCTGCAAGCGACATCTCACATCATGATTGTGAAGATTATGAAATAGCTTATGTGTAACCCATCACTGCACGAAGGAAGGATAGCATCATAAAAATGATCTAAACATATCTCATACATGACATTTATCATAAGGTATTGGCTCATGCAATTATAGACGCTAAGAAGTCCCAAGATCTGCAGTCCATAAACTGGAGGCCCAAGAAAGATGACGCTATAGCTCTAGAATCCTAAGGTCTGAGAACTGGGAGAATATTGGTATAAGTTCCAGTCTGAAAGTCAGCAGGCTGAAGACCTGGGAAGGATCAATGCTTAAATTCGAGTCCAAAAGCAGGAAAACACCAATGTTCCAGCTCCAAGGACTCAGAAGTTTTCCTCAGTCTTTTTTTCTATTCAGGACTTCAACTGCCTAGATGAAGCTCACCCTAATTAGTGAGAGAAATCCACTTTACTCTGTCTGCTGATTCAAAGGTTTATCGCATTCAGAAGCACCCTCAAAAACACCCTCAGAATAATGCTTGACCAAACATCTGGGCACCCTATGCTTCAGTCAGTTGATGCGTACAGTTAACGATTACACACTTATTACTCCAAGTTCAAGCATTGTATTAAAACTTTTTAGGAGTTCCTATCATAGCAGACATTCAGGAGTGTATCTCTAATTGATTAATCTACTCTCCATGATCGGTCAGCTGGCACTGAGCCCTGAGTTCACCTGGCAACCACCCATTTCTGTGCATATCAGCGAAGTCTTGGAGCAATGCCATACAGAACAACACTTTTCCCTGTTACTCTGCTTTTGGTCTACATACCCAATATTCTGCTGAACACAGTGCAACTGTCTTTAATATCTGGTCTTATGGACATTTGGAGGGGAAAGACTTTTTGAAATCCTAAGAGTAAATGAGAAGAAGAACAGAGATCCTCATGGAAGAGTATTAAAAATAAAGCCTTATCTTTGGACTTTTAAGAATCAGGTTAGAACCACATTTAAAATGTGTGTCACTTCTTATCAATCCATTGGTGACTACCAAGGGGTCTCTGTGGTGTTTTTTGGAGGGGGGCACTCAATGCAATGAGGGGGGTCTACCTTAATTCTAGGGATCAGGCTCCAAGGGTCCTTCCCACCGCCCCAGCAGGAAAGGGTCAATGATTGTTGGGTACCTGCCCAGTTTGTTTGAAAGTAACCATTCACCTCTTAAAGACCTTGAGCTTTTGGCATCATAGATTCTAAATTGTGTTACACAATTCATTTGAAGAGGGCTGATGCCCAATAATGCTGATCTATTTTTTTTCCACTCAGCAAATGGATGATTTGATTTTCTCCTCTTCCCAATTAGCATCAATGGTAGATTTCCTAACGGTGTGATTTGAGCTTGAAGGTTAAACATGGCATGCCTGTCTGTTGTTCAAATCAATGCTGCTCTGACATTGCTATTCCTCACCTTAACTTCCATCAATGATTTGATTTAAACCAGCTGCTTTTGCTAATTCAGTAATTAGTGACTTGGCAAAGCACTAATCATATTGGGAGGTAGAAAAAAAAACCCTCAGATTTACATATGTAATGAAATTTCAGCATGAAAAGGTTGTTCCAAAGAATGATAACATCTAATATGAAACTCTAATTTAGAAAAAGGAAAAAGGAAAAAAATTACTAAATGCTCTGGCACCTAAGATCCATACAGTTTTCTTGCTCCATTCTGTGAACACCAAATGTGTGCCAGGCATTGTGCCAAATGCTTTACATACATTACTATAATCCCCCCAGTGACCTTAAAAGACAGTTATTATCAGTTCCACTCCAGAGAGGAGACACGAAAGCCCAGGGACACTCAATGTTTTTCTCATTATCTCCTGTCCAGAAAATGAAAGAGAAGAAATTCAAATTCCATGTTCTTTAAATCCCCTTTCACAACTTTTAGACATCTTTTCTTGCACTCCCAATGGGTAAAATTCTGTGAAAATCACACAGATACCCATTCAAGAAAACTGAATGTTTTATTCTGATTGATCATTTAAATGGCTGGGATATTGTATCCAATGGCTCTATAGACAATGCTGGGTATATGGAACTTAGGTCCCATTTAAAGATCCAAAATTGTGTATTCGGTGCTATGTTAGAAATTATTTAGCACTGTTGAAATTTCTGCTATTAACTGTCTGTGTACTCCAGCTTATATTATAGATCTAAAAATGTCAATCCACATGCACTAGCCTAATTCTAGGCATGAAAGAGTATTCCTTTGTCCCCAGGCCTACTGGCATTGTATTTTATCCCAAGAAAAGTTTCCGAACATTAGAAAAAAATATGTGACTTTTTTCTATTATCCTATGCCAGCTTTGGAAATAAACAGATATATGATGACTAGACCTACAATCTATTTTATACAGAAAACTGCTTAACAATAAAGAGATCAATCCAGCAAAAGAAAAAAATTCTGCTTATTGAACGAACACTCAGTACGGTTTTACGGGCATTATCGCCTTTAATCTTTCTAGGAACCTTGTCAGGTAGGGTTTTTAGAAATGAGCAAACTGGAGCTTGAGAAGGTCAAGTGCCTTGCTCAAGGTCACAATGCTGGTGAGGATGAATGCTTGTATAACAGACCCCTGTATTCTGTACCCATGAGAAACATAGCTAATGAATCAGCATGCTCTTTTGTGCTAAGCTTGGAAAGCTTTTAGAAACCCCTCTCCACATCGAGTGTCCCCCGCCCCCCCAAAAGGAGACCCCCCCAGTAGTCACCAATAGATTGATAAGAAATGGCACACACTTTTAAATTTGGTTCTAACCTCACTGCCAAAATATGAATATACTGGCAAAGCCATTTAGACATTTTAAGGGATGAGGCCGGCAGCCACATGATGCTGCTGCCTCACTTTGCTGAGTTAATACATCATTTGTGGTGGATCTGTACGCCAGCCTCTCTGATAGGTCACTGAGGCTCACTGCAAAGAGGCGATCACTTATACCAGCTCTTTTCCCCAGAGACAAACACCAGCTCACCCAAGGCATTATGGGGGGGGGGGGGACTACTGTTTACAGAATTCAAGTTTCATTTAACTAAGAAGACACATTTTTAAAATTGATCTTCTCTCAAAATGCACCTGGGTTTTGTAAATGAACACAGGAAGCAGCTTTCTAAAGTTAAATAATCCCCCAGACAGAGTTTGCAGAGCAGCCTCTGAGTTAAGCATACATATATAAACTACACTCCATTTCTTTCCACACCAGGCAACCAGGTCTCTATCATTTAAATTAGGTGATCTGAAGTATGCATGGAGGCTACACCATGCTGGCAGTGTGTAAACATTCAAAACTTCCCCTTTTCATTCTGACTTCCTTTGTGAGGATTTCTTCCCTCACATGCCTCCAAAGATCATCGGTAAAGAGTTTGAACAAGTAAAACCCAATCTTCTAATTAAATTACAGGTAATGTCGTCAAAAATATTTTTAACAGAAAGCCCGAAAATAGCGAACATCATGATTTAAATTATCTGTAACTAGTCCTTCAACATAAAAAAAACTCTTTAGCTAATTATCATACAATCTCACCGCTATGTGGAATTTAAGAAACAAAATAGAGGATCATAGGGGAAGAGAGGAAAAAATAAAACAAGAGGAAACCAGAGTGAGCGACAAACCATTATAAACTCTTAATCAAAGGAAACATACTGAGGGTCGCTGGAGGGGCAGCGGGTGGGAGATGGAGTAAGTGGGTGATGGGCATTAAGGAGGGCACAGGATGTGATGAGCACCGGGAGTTGTGTAAGACTGGTGAATCACTGACCTCCGAAAGAAATCACATAATATGTTAATTAATTTAAATTTTAAAAAACTCTTTAACAAAAAGAATTTAAAAGGGAAATACATTTCCTTTCAGAGGGGAGATGTCCAAAGAAACTACAGAAAAAGAAGATAGTTTTATGTAATGATATTTGTAAAAGAATTAGAAGTTAATAGCCAGCATAGAAATAGTAAAGTTGACCAGATCATTCTGTTACAGAAATATTTGCTACATAATTTCTACTCAAAATGTTTTTTAATCAAAATTTAGAAAATGTTAAAAAGTAGTTTGGGAAATAAATACATCCCAATCTCACAACTCATTGGTGACTATTGCTAATATTTTTACTATTTTCCATTTGGTAATTTTTCTCTTTATATTAACATATTTTAAGTGCATTTATTTTTATGAATTCAGGGTGTTATATGAGTATAGGTGTATATATGTGTGAATGGATCTAAGTGTGTAGATAAGCACATATCTGCATGCATATACAGATGTGTGTACTTGTGGGTGTGCATGTACATGTACATAACGTATGCATGCATGTTTGCACATGTGTTCGTGTATGCATATGTATAATCATTTGTGTGCATGTCATATGTTTATGTATGAACAGGTGTGTATTTCCATAGATGTGTATTTGTCTGTGTGTGTCTTTATATATTCAAATGAATGTATGTGTATATGTGTTCTGTATGTGTGCATGCATGTTTTTGTATGCCTGAGTATCTCTCTGTATTTTTACCAATAACCATAGGTATCTCATCACCATTTAATTCTAAAGCATAAGAAATTAAAAAAACATTAATTTTTCTTTATTCTTGTTGTTCTTATATATCTCTATAGTTTTATGTTCCATAGTTCAAAGTCCCAACTAGTTTTACAAGGTTACAAAAACTCACCTTACATGCAACTGATGAATCACTAAATTCTACCCTGAAACTAATAATACATTATATGTTAACTAAATTGAATTTAAATTAAAAACACACACACACACACAAAACCCTCACTTTATGTCCCTCTCCTCCTAAGCAACTAATTTAAATCTGTGAGCCAATGGGCACCTGGGTGGCTCAGTCGGTTAAGCATAGGACTTCGGCTCAGGTCATGATCTCAGGGTCCTAGGGTTGGCCAAGTGTCTAGGCTCTGCACTAAGTGGGGAGTCTGCTGCTCCTTCTCTCTCTCTGCCCCTCCCCTCACTTATGCTCTCTCTGGCAAATAAGTCCATTTAAATAAAATCTTAAAAAATAATCTGTGAACCAAATCTTCTATTATTTGACTTCATGGATCTATAGAACACATTTACGTTTTGATAATCTCAAATGTTTAGTCTTAATTATATTTTACTTTCCCAGACTTAATATGGAAGCTGAGCTGTTTTTCATTGATCCTCCCACCTCTGCTTATGCCCACTCTGTGAGTTCCACAATTTTCCCAGTTTACTCTAATTTCGGTTAGATCAATAGTCATGCCTACTTGGTATGTCCAGGTAAACATTATGCCTATGGAAACACTGATTACCTTTGCTGTCTAAACAATATACTGTTCATGTTTATTTTTCCATGAGCTTCTCATTACCTTAAACTCCTCCATCTTTATAGATACTTATTACAATTACTTTGATTTGTTTTGCGTGGATACTACATGGCTGGTAATTTAATATCCAAAAACAAGATTTGAGAACTTCAGTTTTATAATTCTTAATTTTTTGACTTTATCCAGTCAGTACAGCTAGGTATTTAATAACATGCATGCAATAGATATATATTAGAGTTTGTGAGACTTCCTTTGGGACCTAAAATATGATTGAGTGAAAAAATTTATTTTCTATGTTTTTGCTATAAAGCACTATTTTATCTATTATATAAATCTTGACAACTATGTTATTCAGTCCTCTGTGTTCTTATTTTTATATAACCTATTAATGTGTTGGTTTTTAAGGGAAATGTGTTTTTAAAAATCTACTCTAATCATCATTTTATTAGTTTACTTTTTACATTTCTAACAAATTTTGCAATATGTATTTTATCACTATGATATGGAATAATATAGTCTTGATTGTACATTGTCATTATAAAATATCTCTTTGTTCTATTTTCCATTTTTTGGTCAGCCTTAGAAATATCCTTCTTTATTCTTTTTTCTTTAGTTAACTTTGGATTTACGTATGTTGTTCAGTTTCTAAGGTTTTTTTAAAACAGCTTTATTGAGGTATAATTTACATATGAGTGGGAGGGACTTGCTAGACAAGTACTTGATAGTGTCTCACAGGCTTCTTACTGTTCAGATAGTGTAATTTTTACTGATAAATCCTCAAAATAAAAACCTTTTTGTTTCTTCTGCCATCTCATGAAAGAAGATAAAACCTTTCAACGAATTTTTTAAAAAATATAAGTTATGGCAATATAACTCCATGTTAAAGTTATTGGGTTTTTTTTTAAATAACATCTCTTTATGAATATTTTCTCAGTTATGGGTCATTATTATACTTTAATTCTTTAATCACGGTTTTCTTTAATTCTTGGAACATATTTATAATAGGTATTTTAAAACATGCATCTGCTATGTCAACTATACTAAAAAAAAGTCTAAAACAAAACCATGCATCTGCTAGGAACAACATCTAATCTCCCTCACAGTTTTTATTGACTGTGTTTTCCTGTGAATGAGTCACACCTGTTGCATTTTCCTGTTACTTTTTAGGTCTCAAAAATCATTTTGTGGAAAACTGCATCTTCCGATCATATAGCAATTCTAGATTTTGACCCCCCTTGGGTATTTATATTAATGTTCTTTATGGGATTTTTTTTTTCTGCGATTTTCCTGGTCTGATTCTAGAGTCCATCTCCTCACACCATACAAAGACTAAGCTCACAGGTCATTCATATTTATTCTCATTTTTATTTTTAGGCATGGCTTCCTAGGGCTCACACACACGGGTCAGCAAATCTTAGCAGTGAGACAATGATTGGTCAAATGTCTTGCTCAGAAACCTCGAGTCCATAAGTTTTATGGAACAATAACTTTTCCATAAAATATTCAGTTTGGAAGTCTAAAAATATGCCCCAGGTTGTTCCCCCACCCTGCCTTGGGCTTTCTTCTCTCTCTTGTGCACATGTGCAGGACCTCACATTCAGCCAAGGCTGTGAATACGGGTATAGCCCTCTCCAATTTGCACCCAGTCTTGCAAAGGCATGCTGCCTTCCAGACAGTTGGCCTTCTTGGGAAATGTTCTATGGATCCTGGTGTCAATCTGCTTGCTTGCTTGCTTTGAGGTTATTTTTTATTCTTTTTCCTTTTATTGTACATTTTGTGTAGGAGTCCCTGCAGGCTCATTTTGAAATTTTTCAAAAATTTCCCAAGGTGAGATTATATATTTCTTCAGTCTGCTTATTACTCAGTGAGGCCTGTCAACTTAGATTTGTATTTATCACAGTCAATGAACTATTCTGCCAATTCTTTAATTATTTCCTTCTTATATGTCCTCTAGTCATTTCTTCTGGAACTCCCAATAGATAAGTGTGGAAAGATCCTATTTCTCTATTTCTTATTTAAAGTTTCCAGATCTCTCTTTCCTTTTTTGGTCTTTATTCTAAAAGAATTTCTCAATTCATCTTCCTGTTTTAATGGTTTTCTCTTGCTATTGGGGTGGCTTTGCTCTTTATTATAACTATTGATTTTGTAATACTTATAATTATAGTTTTTCTTTGTCAAGTCATTGTTTTATTACATTTAATGACAGGATAGACATATTTGTGATACAATATTATTTCCTAAATATCTGTACTTTTTAAAACTCTCCTTTTTGTTATTGTACTAAATCTGCTTGTCTCCATTTAATTTTTATCAGTTTTCCTCACATGTTTTCTGGTCTTTTGTGTGGGTTCTCATCTTTGTTTTTTAGATGCCCCATAGGCACATGAGTGAATGCTCTTAGTATGGCTATCTCCTTTAATAACTGTGGGAAAGGGGCGCCTGGGTGGCTCAGTGGGTTAAAGCCTCTGCCTTCGGCTCAGGTCATGATCTCAGGGTCCTGGGATCGAGCCCCGTATCGGGCTCCCTGCTCAGCAGGAGCCTGCTTCCTCCTCTCTGCCTGCCTCTCTACCTACTTGTGATCTCTTTCTGTCAAATAAATAAAATCTAAAAAACAAAAAACAAAAAAACTGTGGGGAAGCAGCAGCAGGCAGTATTCAGCAAAGTACAGAAATATCTAGTTTTCAGTGAGTAGTGAGGACCGTACGATCTGCAATTTTCAGCCTTCCAGGAACCTACTCTGACTTTCAGGCCCCATACCCTCACTGTTTGCCACTACAGTATAGATGCTTCTGAGACTCAGGGCTTTTCACAAAAGCATTAGAAGGAAGAGATCAAGTAGTCTGGACAATCATGTATGGTATCACAACCACCCAGCTCTGAGGGGTTCCATGTGACCCCTCTATGTTTTAGCTTGGAAACCCTTGTTACCTTTCCAAGTTTCGATCTAATTCTTTACCGAGGCTGGTATGGGTTATTTTTTACGTGAGGAAAATCTTATCTGCCTTCTGTCCTTCAGGGAACTTCACAAAGCTGGTCTACTAAGGCCACATTTTCTTTTTCATTTTAACATAACAAAGGCTGTCATAGATTAATTTTTTAAAAACTATTTTCTGTCAGTTTAAGTGTTGTTGAGGATATGGAGAAAAAAGAAACTTCACACACAGTTGAGAATGCAAATTGGTACAACTACTGTGGGAAACAGTATGGAGTTTCCTCAAAAAATTAAAAATAGAAATACCATATTATCCAATAATTCCCAAACTAGGAATTTACACAAAGAAAATGAAAATATTAATCCAAAATATGTAATATACATATGTACCCATATGTTTGTTGCAGCACTATTTGCAATAGCTAAGTTATGGAAGCAACCAAAGTGTCTATAAATAGATGAATTAATAAGAAATGGTGGTACATACAATGGAATATTATACAGCCATAAAAAGATGAGATCTTGCCATTTGTGACAGGATTGGACGGACCTAAAGGGTATTCTGCTAAGCGAAATAAGTCAGACTGAGAAAATACCATATTATTTCACTTATATGGGAACTCTAAAAGATAAAACACATGAATAAACAGATAAAACCAGAATCAGACCCATAAATACAGAAAACTGAGGGTTGTCAGAGAGAAGGGATTGGGAGATGGGCAAAATGGGAGAAGGGGAGTGGGAGAGACAGGCTTCGAGCTATGGAATGAATAACTCATGGGGATAAAAGACACACCATAGGGAATATAGTCAATAGTAATGTAACGTATTCTATGGTGATAGATGGTAGCTACGCATGAGATGAGCGTAACATAATATATAGACTTGCTGAATCACTGTGTTGTACACCTGAAACCAATGTAACTTTGTGTCAACTATACTCAAAAAACATCTCAATAAACTCAGTATTGTATGAAGCAAAACAAAATACATTTTCTATCAATTCAAAGTGTGTTATCTGCCAAAACTACTTACTATTATATAGCCATTTTTCCCCCACAAAAGTACATGAATTTGTGGGGTTTTCTACCCATTACTGTACCACCAAAACCTAGTACATTGATTGGGAGTTAATAAATGTTGAATGAGTGAATTATTTCCAAGAACAAGGAATTTTAGAGACTATATAATTTATATATATTTAAAATTTAATATTTTATAATTTGACATTTATTTAACATTATTAGGAATTTCAGTTGTCCCTTAAATTTCAGTATAATGTTATAGTCAACACCTTTTTGTCTTGCTGTGCTGCCTTTTAAATAATTTCTTTATAACCCTTTCCAACTCCATAATTGTTTGCAGTTTTTTTTTTAAAGGAAGTTTCTTTTTTTTTTTTTTTAAGATTTTACTTATTTATTTGACAGAGAGAGAGAGAGATTACAAGTAGGCAGACAGGCAGGCAGAGAGAGAGGAGGAAGCAGGCTCCCTGCTGAGCAGGGAGCCTGATGCGGGCCTCAAGCCCAGGACCCTGAGATCATGACCTGAGCCAGAGGCAGAGGCTTTAACCCACTGAGCCACCCAGGCGCCCTCTGTTTGCAGTTTTGTTTAATCTGCTATTTCATATTCTTTTCAATATTTAACTGTTCAACCTCACTTTCCCTTCTCATAGTTTTTTACTATAGTCTTTACTCCCTCTTTAAGTTATTTAAAACAGTAAGAATATTCGTGTCTGATACACCTGTTCCTAAACCTTTGAGGGTATGATTGTACTCTGTTGGTTTTTCTCATTTTTACTTATCCTGCTTTGTGTTATTTTTTTTTTAATTTGGCTTCTAATTATGAGCTCATCTATCCTTAAAACTTTGCTTGTAGGGATTCCTGAGGTGTTGGATGAAGGTGGATTATTCTTGAGAGTCTTTTCATTTGCCTCTTCCAGACTCTTGGGGACAATACCAACTCAGAGCCACTTTAACCTAAATTCTTAGCTTTCAGTTTTAATTACCTCTCAAGCAATGTAAATGTAGGCTGGAAACCCACATGAGTATTGGCTTATGTCTACCTAGTCCAAAGAAAAATTACTTTCTGCTATATCCAGCACGAAAGACCTAGGTATAAGTTCCTTTGATTTATTTAAACATTGTAAAAATATTTGTATTTAGGTATACTATTTCTGAAGTCCTTGGGAGCACGTGACTTATTTCAAGTCCACTCTGACAACCTTATGTGGACCTTCCTACTAAACTCTCATTTGAAATTGAGAATAGGTTTTCATTTGTCTGATTCTTTAAGTCCTTACTCTAGACCATAAGGTCACAAAACCTAAGTCCAAGATCACTAGGATTCAGCAGAGAATTTATATGTAAAAGTTTCTTATTGCTATGGATTCCCACTCTGACCTAGTTTTGCCTTCTGGGAGTTATTTTTTTGTTGACTCAACCATACTTTTTTTTTTAATCCAGCATTTTTAACTGTTATTAGGAGGTTCTGCCAAGATATCTACTTTATTGTACCACCAGAAACGGAAGTTATACTTTGTCTAATCTCCAAAAGACAAAAATATTAAAATCAGTTAAATGATATGCTCTAAACGTAGAGCATACTTCATGAAATACAGCACCATTTCCCCAAATTGTATATTGTTGCTTGTGATCTTCCATTCAAATTATCCTCTTCATACCTTTTTTTTTTTAGCTAAGCTTAAACCATCTTCAGTGCTCAAGTTCAAACCTCCAACTTAAAGTCTGTCCGAATTTCTAGCCAATATTAATTTGAAATCTTTCTCAAATATCAGGTGCATAAATATGTTATATTCCAAATTAATGAATGATCATCTCTATTTTCTATATTGGGAAATGGAGCTTACAACTACATAAGTCAGGAAGCCCTGAGATTGGTGCTTCAATCTTTCTGCTGATTCCTCAACCTTGGGGCTGCAATAACAGAGAACACCAAATCTTAATTATTTCTTTGCAGCTTGCAGTTTTATCCCCAGAATGTGAACAGCTGCTGTTCTTAAGGGCAGCTTGGGATGGAGGCTATTTTAACCACCAGATTGTATTTATTAGTAGCCCCGACCAAAAGAAATCCCAAAACATGCAATCTAAGTAAAAAAGTAAACCTGTTCACATCCTACTTCAACTGTGAAAGAGAAATAAGTTTATCCAAAAGGTTCACAACAGGCCCTTGGCACTTTATGGTTCTGAACAGCCTGTCCTCTAACTACAGAGGATTTTTTTAAATTTGTGCTTCTCCCTCAGGAACAGCAGCTACAACTCAGCTTCATCCGCCCTCTCTTTCCCATTCTTGCTTCCTGAGAATCTCTGCAGAGTGTAGATGATGTACCAGCTCATGGTAGAGCTTGGTTTTGGGAACACTACTTATAGTCATATTAGTACCACTGACCTTGCTCTTAAAAATCAATGACATGTAAAACAGCTTTCTGAAGACTTGACAGTGTAAAGTATGTACATTCTAATACAATGTCACATGCATGATACGCATGATGCTACCATTTCACTGAATTACTTTGTAGGAATTGGAAATTCCCCTTGAACACATCCCTTCCTCTGGGTTCACATCTGCTCTGTACCATGAAAAGATTAGCATGAATAACCCCAGAAATTTCCTCCAATGTAACACCTGATCACCACATCATTTTCCTTCCCCTGTCTACTCATACTTGGCTGAATTCCTGCTTGATTTTGTCTCTTTCAGGTGTGTTCCTTCCATTACCCTAATGTATGGCTGCAACTTGAGAACAGAGACTATCTGTCCTCTGCTGGCCATTCCCCCACGGCACCAGTAACAACAAGAGCACAGGGCAGGCACACAGGGAGTGTGTCAGACCAACTTCCACGCGCCTGAGTCAGGGGCCACTGTTCCCTTGAGTTCCTCACTCAACCTCATACCCATATTCCGGTGTATCTTGGGAAGCCAGACCAGACCGGGCCTTCTTATCACATATGCCCTGTCCTGCCAGAGCTGTGACTTCACCTAGCATGGTGAGCTCGGACCACACCTACGGGTAGGGACCTTCATTCACAGGCCATTCAAAACAACCAATGAAACAGCACAGAACCAAAAAATACCCACAGCCATTCCCTCTTTTCCATCAACTCCCCTCTACTAACTATGAGGCTTAAAATTAAATATCATCTACATACCCTATAAAAGCTTACAATTCACTTAAGTTCACTTAATAACAAAGGTGTGTGTAATATTGATGTGAAAAGAGGGGTTCAGGAAAGACAAATAGATTCCCGAGGTCACACAGCAATTTAAAACAGTCAACTCTGGCATCCCATGTGCTTCTATGATCAAAACATCTCATTACCCTCTGGAATACTGCGCAGCTTACAGGATCTTGCTCAGGGGAAGGATGAGGAACAGGTTTCCACGTCTTCCCCACCGCCCCCACCCCCACCCTAAGCAGCCTGAGCACCAGGTCTGTGATTTCTGTGGATGATTGGGATTAGGCATCTTAACTTGTAGGCTTCTGTGTGAGACATGGAAACTCACGGGGCTACATTTGTACTTGTGTCATTGCTTCATGTGTGTTCATGGCTCAGAAGACCTGCTGGGAATGACAAAATAGAAATTTGTCTTCCACATGAAAAAATGTTCATCATCACTAGCCATCAGAGAAACTCAAATCAAAACTACATTGAGATACCATCCTACACCAGTTAGAATGGCCAAAATCAACAGGACAGGAAACAAGTGTCAGAGAGGATGTGGAGAAAGGGGAACCCTCTTACACTGCTTGTGGGAATGCAAATTGGTGCAGCCACTTTGGAAAACAGTGTGGAGATTCCCCCAAAAATTAAAAATAGAGCTACCCTATGACGCTGCAATTGCACTACTGGGTATTTACCCTAACAATACAGATGTAGTGAAAAGAAGGGCCATATGTACCTCAATGTTCATAGCAGCAATGGCCACAATCACCAAACTGTGGAAAGAGCCCAGATGCCCTTCTGGGCATCTGAATAGATAAAGAAAATGTGCTCCATATATATAATGGAATATCACTCAGCTATCAGAAAGGATGAATATCCAACTTTTGTATCAATGTGGATGGGTCTGGAGGAGATTATGCTGAGTGAAATAAGTCAAGCAGAGAAAGTGAATTATCATATGGTTTCACTGACTTGTGGAACATAGGAATAAAATGGAGGACTCTAGGGGAAGGAAAGGAAAAGTTAATTGGAGTAAATCGGAAGGGGAGAAGAACCATGAGAGACTGTGGACTCTGAGAAACTGAGGGTTATGGAGGGGAGAGATGTGGGGGGGATGGGTGAGTCTGGTGGTGGGTATTGAGGAGGGCATGTACTGCATGGAGCACTGAGTGTGGTGCATAAACAATTATTCTTGGATCACTAAAAAAAAGAAAGAAAGAAAAAGAAAAACAAAAATAAATAAATTTGTCTTCACTGCACTCCGGGATTTCATGAATACTCGGAATACTTGTGAAAGCTCGAATACTTGTGGGGCCAGGTATTTTTGTTTGGGATTCAATTTAGACACAGTCAGAGCCCTTGTCTCCCATCCAAGTACTAACCAGTCCCCACCCTGCTTAGCTTCCAAGATCAGACGAAATCGGGCACGTTCAGGGTGGTATGGCCATAGACAGAGCCCTTGTCTCTTTGTAACTTTCCCACATTCTGACCCCAAGGAATTACCCCAAATATTATTTGAAGCCAAAGGAAGCTCAAATTTGCTTGTTCAGAAATTTTAGAAGGGCCAAATTTTTAAAATACAATTTTTTCTTTAAAAAGAAAAAAATCCCTCTAATGACCTCCTGTCTTTGTCTTCATTTGGGTTACTAGAACAGGATACCTTAGACTTAATGGTTTATAAGCAACAGAAATTCACTTCTCACAGTTCTGGAGACTGGGAAGTCCAAGATCAAGGTACTAGCAGATTTGATGTCTGGTGAGAAGCCACTTCCTGCTTCATAGACCCTCACCTTCTCACTTCGTCCTCGCATGGTGGAAGGAACTAGGGAACTCTCTGGGGTCTCCTCTGCAAGGTCACTAATCCCATTTATGAGAGCTCACTTTTAGGACCTGATCCTCTCCTAAAGGCTCCACCTCTAAGTACCATCTCACTGGGGTTTAGGTTTCATCATACAAATTTGGGGCAGTGGGGAGGACACGAACATTCAGCCTATAGCACTTGCCTTACTGGAAAAACAAAACAACACAAAACCGAAGATGCAATTGTTTTTTCGTTGTTGTTGCTGGGAAAGGCAATTCAGTGGGAAGAAAGAAGTAACGAGAAAATTGCCCAGTGACGGCCCCACTTCATTTTCTGGAGTTTGCCTTATCACCTTCCCATGCCCTTAATCGTGAGCCCATTGGGCTTAAGGATGTTTCTTTCTTTCTTCCTTCCTTCCCTTCCTTCCTTTCTTTCTTGAGATTTTATTTATTTATTTGACAGAGAGAGACAAAGCAAGAGAGGAAACAGCAGCAGGGGGAGTGGGAGAGGGAGAAGCAGGCTTCCCACTGAGCATGGAGCCCCATGCGGGGTCCGATCCCAGGACCCTGGGATCATGACCTGAGCCGAAGGCAGACGCTTAACGACTGAGACACCCAGGTGCCCCAAGGATGTTTCTTCTATGTTATTCTCCATCGCCCACTTCCTAATAATCTTGACTTAGTCCAAGGATATTTTTGTACATTTGCAACATGCCAAGCATGACAGCAGTGACTCAGTATTCAGTTCTCAGTTACCTAGTTTATTTGTCTGCCATCCCAATGAGGCAGGTATTATCTCCAATAAGAAAGCAGGGGCTCAAAGGGGCCAGATTACTCACCTAGGGTCATGGAAACAGTAAACAACAGAATAAATACAAACTCCGCTATACTGAATTAGAGTTCCTCTCCAAGACATCAGGCTACCCCAGCTGTCAAAGGCCACCCACTCCAGCTCTTGCAAACTAGAAATCTTAGGAAAATTAATGGGCAAGAATCAGGTATACTTCCTGTGTGCCATCATATTTAGATACCTCCACTGTAAATATCAAGAGAATATTATGCCTCAATTTATCTGATTGCAATTCTTACCTATAAGATATGTGCACACACACAAAATACTTGCAATAAGAACATAAATCAGGTCAAAGAAGGTTCAAGATCACTTATTGATACTCTTTCAGTTTCATAAAACCAAGAGCTAACATTTATTAAGCATTTACTATGAAATATAATAGCAAGCAAGGTGATAATATTTTTGCAGACTCTGCCTCATTCAAGTCTCTGGATAACACTGTCATTATCTACATTTGAAAGAGAAAGTTTAAGAGTAGAGCAAGAAACAAGTTAGCTTCAATCCAACTAGAAGATCTCCAGGGGAATCTGGTTGGGGCAGTCAGTAAAGGGTCTGACTCTTGGTTTTGGCTCATGCCCATATCTCAGGGTCCTGGGATGGAGCCCAGCATCAGGCTCTGCGCTTTACGGAGTCTATTTCCATTTCTCTTTCCTTCTTCCTCTGCCATTCTCCCCAGTGCCCTCTTTATCTCTCTAAAATAAAAATAAATAAATCTTTAAAACAAACAAACAAAAAAAGGCCTCTATATAACAGCCTGCAAAAGGAAGCAATCAGGATTTGGGGGTTTTGTTTGTTTTTTGTTTGTTTGTTTTTTTAAAGATTATATTTATTTATTTGACACAGAGAGAGATATCACAAGTAGGCAGAGAGGCAGGCAGAGGGAGAGGAAGAAACAGGCTCCCCACTGAGCAGAGAGCCCGATGCAGGGCTCGATCTCAGGACCCTGAGATCATGACCTGAGCTGAAGGCAGAGGCTTAACCCACTGAGCCACCCAGGTGCCCCAGCAATCAGGATTTGTAGAACAGGCACACATTTTATTGCTGAGCTGGGATAAGAACACAGGCCTTTATCTGTGTCCTACCAAGTGTGCTCTGCCTCCAGATAACATAAATTCCTGGGTATAACTTTACGGTTAAGTGGCCAAACCCTATGATCTAGCCTATGAGAGAAGGGCTTCAAACTTACTCCCTTCAAATTCCTGGGACTTCCACAAGCCGCCTGGGCTGGTTGTCATTTTGAATGACCTCTCCACAGTGCTGATTTCTGGGCTAACCACTAATAGTAATGAATACAATAATAAAAGTGATAGATGATGATGCTATCACTGCAGTTTCCCTTCTAAGGAGTCTCCCTTGTCAGAGAAGAGTTTGAGGGGAGAACAAACCTGAAATCTGCAATGAAAAGGCTTAGCTGGCAAATTACCATATGTGAATCTGCTCTGATTTTTGCATTGGCTGTAAGACAATACAAATTCTAAATGACACTTCAACCCAGAAAGTGTGAAATCTGAAATCTGTGCCATTACAGTCATACAACTGAGCTCTGATAAATTACCTCAAGTAATTGGACACTTAATGCGCCATTAAGACCATTTCTGTTCCCACCTACCTGTGAGGCCAATTTTACTGTTAGAAAAGCCTGGACCATCTTCCAGGTCTAGACCGTGAGATGAAGATGCCATCTAGCATCAGAATAGTGACCATTTTTACAGACAGCATTAACGGAGCTCCTCATTTAATCTTACTTAACAGCCATGTCTTGTAAATCAAGCAGAGATTTCCAGCTTCGCTGACACGTGGTGGTGGAGAGAGGCTATGTACACGGCCCCTCTGCTCTCCGTACTCTTTCTCAGGCTCCATTTCCATAATGGATAGAATGTTTATTCTCTGGGACATTTTATAAGGAAAATAGTCCTGCCTCAGAAGAAGGAATTAATCCTCAGAAAGGGGTGGGGGAAAACTAATCTCTGAGAAAGAAAATTGAGATGGAACATCCGAAGCTTAAAACTCAGGAGTATGACCCTAGGCAGTGAGTCAGATATCAAATATGGAATATTGTCATAGCTAAAAAAAAAAAAGGGGGGGCAAAACATCTTTTCATAAAGGGGTATTTCTTATCCCCAATTTCATATCGCTGCTTTAAAAAAAAAGGCAATATCCCTGTAGCATGAAATAGCATGCAAATTTTCAGAGAATGTTATTTTTTTCTTTCTCCAAGTTTTTATTTAAATTCCAGCTAGTTCCAAGCCAGCCCTACAGGAAATATTGAAAGGGGTCCTCTAAGCAAAGAGAACCTAAAAGAAACATAGACCAGAAAGGAAGAGACACAATATACAGTAACAGTCACCTTACAGGCAATACAATGGCTCTAAATTCGTATCTCTCAATAGTTACTCTGAATGTAAATGGACTAAATGCCCCAACTAAAAGACACAGGGTATCAGAATGGATAAAAAAACAAGACCCATTGATATGCTGTCTACAAGAAACTCATCTTACACGCAAAGACACCTCCAGATTTAAAGGGAGGGGATGGAAAACAATTTACCATGCCAATGGATATCAAAAGAAAGACGGAGTGGCAATCCTTACATCAGATAAATTAGATTTTAAGCTAAAGAATATCATAAGAGATGAGGAAGGACACTATATCACACTAAAAGGATCTTTCCAACAAGAAGAACTAACAATCATAAATATCTACACCCCTAACATGGGAGCAGCCAATTATATAAACCAATTAATAACAAAATCAAAGAAACACATTGACAAGAATACAATATTAGTAGGGGACTTGAACACCCCCCTTACTGAAATGGACAGATCATCAAAGCAAAAGATCAACAAGGAAATAAAGGCTTTAAATGACACCCTGGACCAGTTGGACATCACAGATATATTCAGAACATTCCATCCCAAAACAACAGAATACACATTCTTCTCCAGTGCACATGGAACATTCTCCAGAATAGACCATATTCTGGGTCACAAATCAGGTCTCAACAGGTACCAAAAGATTGGGATCATTCCCTGCATATTTTCAGACCATAATGCTCTGAAACTAGAACTCAACCACAAAAGGAAAGTTGGAAAGACCTCAAATACATGGAGGCTGAAGAACACCCTACTCAAGAATGAATGGGTCAACCAGGAAATTAAAGAAGAATTAAAAAAATTCATGGAAACAAATGAAAATGAAAACACAACTGTTCAAAATCTTTGGGACACAGCAAAAGCAGTCCTAAGAGGAAAGTATATAGCAATACAAGCCTTTCTCAAGAAACAAGAAAGGTCTCAAGTACACAACCTAACTCTACACCTACAAAAGCTAGAGAAAGAACAGCAAAGAAAGGCTACACCCAGCAGGAGAAGAGAAATCATAAAGATCAGAGCAGAAATCAATGAAATAGAAACCAAAAGAACAGTGGAACAAATCAATGAAACTAGGAGCTGGTTCTTTGAAAGAATTAATAAGATTGATAAACCCCTGGCCAGACTTATCCAAAAGAAAAGAGAAAGGACTCAAATTAATAAAATCATGAATGAAAGAGGAGAGATCACAACCAACACCAAAGAAATACAAACAATTCTAAGAACATATTATGAGCAACTCTACACCAGCAAATTTGACAATCTGGAAGAAATGGATGCATTCTTAGAGAAATATAAACTACCAAAACTGAACCAGGAAGAAACTGAAGACCTGAATAGACCCATCACCAGTAAGGAGATTGAAGCAGTCATCAAAAATCTCCCAACGAACAAGAGCCCAGGGCCAGACGGCTTCCCAGGGGAATTCTACCAAACATTTAAAGAAGAATTAATACCTATTCTCCTGAAACTGTTCCAAAAAATAGAATTGGAAGGAAAACTTCCAAACTCCTTTTATGAGGCCAGCATTACCTTGATCCCCAAACCAGGCAAAGACCCCATCAAGAAGGAGAATTACAGACCAATATCTTTGATGAACACGGATGCAAAAATCCTTAACAAAATACTAGCCAGTAGGATCCAAAAGCACATTAAAAGGATTATTCACCACGACCATGTGGGATTTATTCCTGGGATGCAAGGTTGGTTTAACATTCGCAAATCAATCAATGTGATACAAGACATTAATAAAAGAAAGAACAAGAACCATATGATCCTCTCAATAGATGCTGAAAAAGCATTTGACAAAGTACAGCACCCTTTCTTAATCAAAACTCTTCATAGTGTAGGCATAGAGGGTACATACGTCAATATCATCAAAGCCATCTAAGAAAAACCCACAGCGAATATCATTCTCAATGGAGAAAAACTGAGAGCTTTTCCCCTAAAGTCAGGAACACGGCAAGGCTGTCCACTATCACCACTGCTATTCAACATAGTACTAGAAGTCCTAGCCTCAGCAATCAGACAACAAAAAGAAATAAAAGGCATCCAAATCGGCAAGGAAGAGGTCAAACTCTCACTCTTTGCAGATGATATGATACTTTATGTGGAAAACCCAAAGGACTCCACTCCAAAACTGCTAGCACTCATACAGGAATTCAGTCAAGTGTCAGGATATAAAATCAATGCACAGAAATCAGTTGCATTTCTATATACCAACAACAAAACAGAAGAAAGAGAAATTAAAGAGTCAATCCCATTTACAATTGCACCCAAAACCATAAGATACCTAGGAATAAACCTAACCAAAGAGGCAAAGAATCTGTATTCAGAAAACTATAAAGTACTCATGAAAGAAATTGAGGAAGACACAAAGAAGTGGAAAAACATTCCATGCTCATGGATGGGTAGAATAAATATTGTGAAAATGTCTATGCTACCTAGAGCAATCTACACATTTAATGCAATCCCCATCAAAATACCAGCAATTTACTTCAAAGAAATGGAACAAATAATCCTAAAATTTATATGGAACCAGAAAAGACCCCGAATAGCCAAAGGAATGTTGAAAAAAAAAAGCAAAGTTGGCGGCATCACAATTCCAGATTTCAAGCTCTATTACAAAGCTGTCATCATCAAGACAGTATGGTACTGGCACAAAAACAGACACATAGACCAGTGGAACAGAATAGAGAACCCAAAAATGGACCCTCAACTCTATGGTCAACTAATCTTCGACAAAGCAGGAAAGAATGTCCAGTGGGAAAAAGACAGTCTCTTCAACAAATGGTGTTGGGAAAACTGGTCAGCCACATGCAGAAAAATGAAACTGGATCATTTCCTGACACCACACACAAAAATAGACTCAAAATGGATAAAAGACCTCAATGTGAGAAAGGAATCCATCAAAATCCTCGAGGAGAACACAGGCAGCAACCTCTTCGACCTCAACCGCAGCAACTTCTTCCTAGGAACCTCACCAAAGGCAAGGGAAGCAAGGGCAAAAATGAACTATTGGGACTTCATCAAGATTAAAATTTTTTACACAGCAAAGGAAACAGTCAACAAAACCAAAAGACAACTGACAGAGTGGGAGAAGATATTTGCAAATGACATATCAGATAAAGGGCTAGTATCCAAAATCTATAAAGAGCTTCTCAAACTCAACACCCATAAAACAAATAACCCAGTCAAGAAATGGGCAGAAGACATGAACAGACATTTCTCCAAAGAAGACATCCAAATGGCCAACAGACACATGAGAAAGTGCTCAACATCACTCGGCATCAGAGAAATACAAATCAAAACCACAGTGAAATACCACCTCACATCAGTAAGAATGGCTAAAATTAACAAGTCAGGAAATGACAGATGTTGGCGAGGATGCGGAGAAAGGGGAACCCTCCTACACTGTTGGTGGGAATGCAAACTGGTGCAGCCACTCTGGAAAACAGTATGGAGATTCCTCAAAAAGTTGAAAATGGAGCTACCCTACGACCCAGCAATCGCACTACTGGGTATTTATCCTAAAGACACAAAGGTAGTGTTCCTCAGGGGCACGTGCACCCGAATGTTTATAGCAGCAATGTCCACAATAGCCAAACTATGGAAAGAACCTAGATGTCCATCAACAGATGAATGGATAAAGAAGATGTGGTATATATATACAATGGAATATTATGCAGCTATCAAAAGAAACGAAATCTTGCCATTNTCTTGCGGTTTGTAACAATGTGGATGGAAGTAGAGGTATTATGCTGAGGGAAATAAGTCAATCAGAGAAAGACAATTATGATCTCTCTGATATGAGGAACTTGAGGGGCAGGGTGGGGGGTTGTGGGGGGTAGGGAGGGAAAAATAATGAAACAAGATGGGATGGGGAAGGAGACAAACCATAAGAGACTTCTAATCTCATAAAACAAACTGAGGGTTACTGGGGGGTGGGAGGGTAGGGATAGGGTGGATGGGTTATGGACATTGGGGAGGGTTTGTGCTTTGGTGAATGCTGTGAAAGATGTAAGCCTGATGATTCACAGACCTGTTGGTGAATGCTGTGAAAGATGTAAGCCGGATGATTCACAGACCTGTACCCCTTGGGCAAAGAAGAAAAAAATAAAAAAACAAACAAATAAATAAATTCCAGCTAGTTAACATAGAGTGTAATATTAGTTTCCAGGTGTACAATTTAATGATTCATCACTTCCATACAACAGCCAGTGCTCATCATAAGTACATTCCTTAAATCCCCCCTCACCTTTTCACCCATCCCCCATCCACCTCCCCTCTGGTAACCATAAGTGTGTTCTCTATACAGTTAAGAGTCTGTTTCTTGGTTTGCCTCTCTTTTTCCCCCCTTTACTTGCTATTTTTTTTTTAAGTTTTTATTTATTTGAGAGAGAGAGAGCACAAGCACCCAGGAGTTGGGGGAGGGGCAGAAGGACAAGCAGACTCTCCACTGGTGGGGGGGGGGAGCCCGCTTTTGTCCCAGGACCCTGAGGTCATGACCTGAACAGAGGTCAGATGCTTAACTCACTGCGCCACCCACATGCCCCTACACTTGTTTCTTAAATTCCACATAGTACGCCACATGGTATTTATTCCTCTTAGACTTATTTCACTTACTACTCGCTAGCTCCATCTAAAACGTTATTTAATTGTGATCCAAAGCTATACCTTATAATAAGCATAAGGTTTCACTGAATAAATACATATAAATTAATTAGTGCATGCTCTGGTATACCTAAGAAGTGTTATCCTAAGTGTCTTCAGTCCTTCTGTTCCAGACAAACTACTACTGATTTCCTGAGACAAAACGGCAGGGATTTTGTACCGTCTCTATGTCACAGAGCAGAGCATGTGGCGGCTGGGGTAAGACAGAGATTGACATAAATCAATGGATGGAAGAAATCCTCAGGGCTCAAACTCTAGCCAGGCTCAAAGTAGAAGGACAGCATCCTTACCACATGTTCACCAGCTTCTATTCACGTTCCTTAAAACCCAGAGCTTATTTACACCCACACGAAGTCAACATATGGCTAATATACCGGCTAAAATACAACTGTACTACTGCCTCTTAAAAATCACAGAGAGCAAGGCCAATCCTTCTTTTATATATGGAAGATGCTAAAAGGTTACTCAGACATTTGCCCCCCGAGTGGCAATATTCTTGGTTACTATAGTCTGACGATTCAGGAGTGGTTGCCCGTATCATTCTTTCCTTGGGCAGCTGATCAATGAGATGGCTATTGGGCATTACCTTTGTGTCACTTCTCTTGAAACTTTAAATGAGACTCTTTTCTAAATGACCCTCTTTTAGTCATAACTAATATTTGTAGGCATTTTAGACTTCAACATCACTCATTACAACCTACAAGTCAATACAATTATAATTTAATCTTCACAACAATCCTACAAGGATTACATTTCCCATATTACATATGAAGGAATAACAGGTTAAGTTTACTGTACCCAAGTTCCATAATTATTAAGTTTCAAACATGCTTTCGTCTAACTGCAAATATATCCTCGATAATACTATTTTACGGGGACCAGAAAACCCCATTCTTTTCTCATCTACTCTTGAATCAGGCATGATCTTTAAAAAGCCCCTGTTCTTTTGAACACATGCTATCATTTATCCAACAGTCCATTAATGTGAGGCTCATTAGAAATAGACCCCCAAAGCAAGGTTCAGTGAAACAAGGCCCAAGACAAGGGCTGAGGAAAGAAGATTACAGCAGTGGTCCTAAGGCATCTGTGGGTGCCAGAGCACTTAGGGATAAAGGTACTCTTTGTAGTACATCATAAAATGCTTGCAAGTCCACCCTATGGATAAAGAATGATTTCAGGGTCTTTAATGTTGAGTTCTGTATTTGCAGCACAAAGTCAGCCATCAACATGGACTGGCTTCCACTGAAATTCACTTCATATACACATGTATTTTTTCACTTGAAAATATTTTGATTCCTCTGATACAATGTATCAGGCATTGTACTAGAAGCTATGGGGATGGTGGTAAACAGGAAAGTCATGGCCCATATTCTCACAGCGCTTGCTTTCTTACTGGGAAGACAGCACAATAGCTATGCTTGAGCTATTTATGTTTTACCACATTTTAATGGTAAGTGGTAGGATAGCTTCTATGGGAGAAACAACCGAGTCCGGAATCCCGAGTCCCTGGGATAGCGTAGGAGAGCCAGGATGGTTGCTCTGGAGGAAAAGTTAAGCTTCTGATAACGAGTAAGACTCATCTAAGTGAGAGGGAAAGTGCACATTCAAGAACAAAGCATCCTGTGACCGGAGCTCAGAAACTGATGGGAAAAGGTGACAGGGGAATCTAGGAATGGTAGCAGGGGACAGACTAGGAAGTATTTTGGTCACATCCAGTCAAGACAACAGAAATCACTCTATTTCCAACTGAAGAGAATGTAACCCAAGGAATTGATTTTACTGGGGATGAAGAGCTGGAAACAAATAGGACAAGAGAGGGCACCTAGAGCTTTGGTAACAGGGAGCCCCTGTGCCCTCTAGGCTGAAGGAGCATATGGAGCATACGGAGGAGGTGGTCTCACAGGAGCCCTGGGATTAGGGCCCGCTGCTAAATTCAGGAACCACAGGGGGTCTTCCTGTCAAGAGCTAGAAGCATACAGCTGCTACCAGAAATGCCTCAGGAAGCAGGAAGAGAGGGAGAGAAGCACCCTGGCTTCTCCCCTTCTTCTAACTTTTCAGTCAGCCCTTCAGTGAAGCCTTCCCTTCACAGGGAAGCCCCATGTGAGGGAACCTGGGAGATAGAGCCTCATGCAACAGTGAGAATGGCTGGGAAGAACAGTAGTCTGCGAACAAACGGGGAGTATGTAGCCCCTTTACCTGTGTGCAAAAAAAAGTCTTTGAAGGGTCACTCTTTTTGTGTACTGCAAGTACTCCTAACAGAAAATCAGGGGCAAGAATCAATGCCTAGGGACAGTTATGAATGAAAACTAGTAACTGAGACAATGATGTCCACTACCCTGTTTTCAATAAAGTTGAAGACGATCCTCACTCAGCAGTGCTCTATGACCAGACCTGAGTAATAACCTGTGTTCTCTGGGTCAGGAGACTGATATCACTGGACCAGAGTGTGGGCCTCGAGTGCAGAACTCAGGATGGTGGTCTCGGAAAGGAGGGAGGAGATGATTGGAACTCAGGGTACTTGGTGAGAAACAAGGATCAGAGAAGGAATCTGAAAGGAGCGGATGAGATACTCCCCCTTAGCCTGGCTGACTCTTACTTTCTCCATCGTAAGCTATTCTCCAACCACCCCAAGCAATCCTCAGTCATCTCTTCCATCTGCAAATCTCTAGACTTGTGGTGTTGTCCCATGGGAGCTTCTGGGAGGATGCAAATATTCAGTATCTGCAGTCTGATACCTCAGCCACTCGCCATGTGTCACAGCACAAGCACTTGAAATGTGGCTACAATGACTTGTTTCTAATTTTATTCATTTTAAGTGGATTCAAAATTTAAATCGCTACCTGTGGTCAATGGCTAGTTCATTGACCAACACAGATGAAGCTCCTACTGTCAATTTTGTGGTAACGATTTCGACAGTTTTAAAGTTACACGGATCTTTCCATTCCGGCTCTTCTTCATCCTAGCTGCCGACTTTAGGTAAATTGCAGAACATTGCCAAACCAGAGTTTCCTCATCTTTAAAAATTGGAATAACAGTAGATTCCCATCAAGGATTGGAAGGATAAAACAGGAAAGTAAGTAAATCAGCCAGCCCAGTACAGAGCTCTAAGAAATTTCCAATAGTATATGTGTATGCTTTTCCCCAGGATTCATACTCCCCCTCTTGGTGCACTGCTGGGAGTGTTTTTAGATAGATAAAATAACAAGAAAAATAAAATAAATTCAATAAAATGGAGGACTTTAGGAGAAGGAAAGGAAAAGTGAATTGGGGTAAATCAGAAGGGGAGATGAACCATTAGAGACCGTGGACTCTGAGAAACAAACTGAGGGTTATGGAAGGGAAGGGGGAGAAGGGGTGGGTGAGCCTGGTGGTGGGTATTAAGGAGGGCACGTATTGCATGGAGCACTGGGTGTGGTGCATAAACAATGAATCTTGGATCACTGAAGAAAAAATTTTTAAATAAACTCAATAGAATAAAATATAATTTTTATATGAAAACTATAAGAACTCCTGTATCTAAATGTCTCTGACTCCTTCTAAATAGCTACCTTAAGTAGCACTGGCATTGTCTAAATAACTTTAGACCAACTCTTTCTCAAAATTGCTTCCAGTGTCATTTTCCAAGCCATGTAAGAACACTGCATTGGCCTTTAGTTGCATTCCTAGCTTTTGAGTCATTTTTATATTAGCCTCTTTTTAAAACCATACATTTTGTATTAAAATATAGAAGATATAAGAAAGTAAAAATGTCCTACAAGCCCACCAACAGGAATTAAGATGTATTAACACATTTAGGCTTTTTTTCATGCTCCTTTAAAAATAAAAAACAATAATTTACAATTTAGTATCCTAAGTTTTTCATAATATTCTCACATAAGTATGTTAATGTCATTAATTGCTCATTAAAATGTTTTTCTAAATGGTTGCGAAATATTCTATCATATGGATATATCAAACCACATGAACTACTCCTATACAGCTGCTATTTTTTTTTTTTAAATAAAAAATACTTCCAGGCACCTGGGTGGCCCAGGTCATGGTCTCAGGTTCCTGGGATGGAGTCCCCCAGCAGGCTCCCTGCTCAGCAGGGATCCTGCTTCTCCCTCTCCCTTTGCCTGCCCCTCCCCCTGCTTGTGCTCTCTTGCTGTCAAATAAGTAAATAAAATATTAAAAAAAAAAACCTTCCTAATTTTTAAGTCCTGACTTTGCTTTTTGGTTTTTTCCAAAATATAACCTAGTATAAAAGATAGGGAAAGATGAAGGAGAGTAAGTTATCACATATCTGCTATAGAACAACCTTATTGTATATACTATCTCATTTAGTCCTAGAACTCTTGAGATATGTAATATTATGCCCCCCATCTTTAGCCTTTCAGGTATAAAACTGCAAAAAGCTTAAGTCCTTCTACCATATATTTAGGAAAGTTCTGAATCAGAATTTGAACCCGGGAGTATATGATTCCCAGTCTGTACTTTACATGAGTGCATGAAAGCCACTGGGTGGCTTCAGCAGAAATATCATGGCGATTCCAAAATATGTGAGTCATTTCGTATAACTTGTTCAACTCTCAGACTATTCACACAGGTGGCTATAGAAGAAAAGAGGCAAAGGTTAGAAGTAATTTGGCTCAAGCTAATTAAAAAACATAAAACCAAAATCTTTTTTTTTTTTAACTTGACTTCTTCAGAAGATTGTCCCTGTCAAATATGCCTGAACACATCAGTCAATCCCACAGCAGCATTTCACTCTCCCTGGCAACCAGGACCTTTCTGCAATGGCCCAAAGTGACAGTTTGAGCAGTTTTAATTAACAGGCACGATTAGGCTGGAGGAAATTACTTCCCTAAATGCCAATCAGTCTCGTTCACCCTTTCAAGGGATCCTAAACAAAGATTGCAACCTGGACTGCTGCTGGCAGTGAGATCCGCAGCCCTTGGGCTGGCGGCGCCCAGCAGCGCAGACTCCACCTGGCCATAAACCAGCCAGGATCAGGAACGGACTTGGACAAATGGTACAGAAGCCCTTTAATACCTGCCCAAGAAACAATCACAACCAAACGCTTCTCCAATTTCTGGGATTTCATTTCCGGGAAGTGGGGAAGTTGGCCAGTTAGAAATTCTGTTTCTTTTAACAAAAGAAATTGATCTTTGCAGGCTTCAATACACTTCTCAGATGGAAGGCCTTTTAAGATCTTAATATATGGGGGCAACCCATGAAAGAGGGTGGGGCATGCAAGTGGCACCAACTGTTAATTTACACTTTTGGAAAAATAAGGATGCATTTTTAAATAAAATGCGGTAGTAGATTAAGACATCATCCACTAAGTGCATACACTGGTAAGTGTTTTGAGTAACAACTCTGGGGTTTTCTGGAAGATACAGTGTTTCTTTTTGCTCCCCGTGTCTCAGACTAAAAAAGAGTTTATCTGCCTATAAACTAGGATGAAGATATTTTAGGATGAGGTTCAGATAAAGGCCTGAACCTTGTCTTTGTAAAACGCAGATAATACATCAGGACACCATCTTCACTCCACTGAGACACGGCATCATGGGTAAGAACATGCACTGTGGAACCCTATATCAGCACTGGAATCCTGGTTTACTTGTACCCACTGTGTGACTGACTCACTTACTTCACCTCTTTGTGTCTCACCTTCTTCGCCTATAAAGTGGGGTCAATCACAGTACTTTCCTCCTAGGGCTAGTATACGGATTAAATAGTATACTTTTGTAAATTGCTTTGAACAGTGTCTGGAACATCCTAAGACCTAGAGAAGAATGCATTACGTAACAGATATTTTAATACAAACGTTGTTGGTCCTTTCTCACCAGGCCACTGAAAAATGGACAGCTTCAGGCAATAAAGGCACAAAAGCATCGCATCTCTTAGGATTCTTACTCTGCCCCCATTTCCTCTCACTTTTCAGTTGGTCCACCAGGCTGAACACCCTCAATTTCCTGCCCTCTACTCATACGTTCATTTGTGCTGACAACAATCTCTCCTTTTATCCAGAAGCCTCGTAAAATGAAGGGGCTCTCCTTTTGTTCAGGGTGCACTCTTTGCCCTTCCTTGTCTCACAGCTTCCCTGGGGACCCTCCCAGATTCCAGCGTCCTGTCAACGACTTCTCTGCTCCTGTTGCCTTCAGTATGTGGACAAGCTCAAGCCGCTGCAGGCTTTACAACCCTCTTCTGCCCCCACGCATCTTCCTGTCTAAGGCTTCTCTAATTCCCACCACATCCATATTCCAGGATGGAAAACTTCCTTTAATTTCTTTCCCAAGAAAGACTTTGGAGTCCTGACTCCCAGACAAGAAAAGACTCCTCTTCCTCACCCCCATCTGGTTAGTAGGAAATTATTTTTTTTAAATAAGCATAAGAAAATTATATATTATGAGTCACCTAAAGTCTTAAAAAAAAAGCAATCCTTGGCAATGCCACAGGTATATTCCATGGAAGAAGATTAAAGTTTTTAACATGAACTAGAACCAAAACTCTCTGGTAAAAGTCTGAAAGTAAAATCTCAAAGGAATTGAAGAGCTCAGAGATAGGGACCCTCTTGTACTTCAGATAAGGAGGGAGAGGCAGTGATGAGAAAGAATGAAGAAGGCATAAACCCCTGCTCTATTCTAAGCCAAGTTTTTTCAGCCTTTTTTTTTTTAAGATTTTATCTATTTGACAGAGAGAGAGAGAGATCATAAATAGGCTGAGAGGCAGGCAGAGAGAGAGAGGAGGAAGCAGGCTCCCCGCCGAGCAGAGAGCCCAACATGGGGCTCGATCCCAGGACCCTGAGACCATGACCCGAGCCGAAGGCAGAGACTTAACCCACTGAGCCACCCAGGCGCCCCATTCTCAGCCTCTTTTGCCTATTGTCAAATATGAATACCAGAAGAATGGAATAGTTATATCTATGAATCTTTTCAGTAAGATTAAATTTCTGTTTTCATTTCTTAGGGTAGCCAAATACATAGGAATGGGGGACTCTATCTCCAATAATCATTTTTAACAAGAAAAACAAGTAGGAAAAAATGCTTTCTTTGTTAACTTTAGTGTATTCTCAATTACACCACTTCCTAAACCTTCTTGCTGACTGAAATTTTACCCTGATTCACCAAACCTACTTAGGCCTGGTGATATTAAAGAAATAAAGAGCTGACAAATCAGCACAGGGAATATGAATTATTTTCCATGTTTCTTGTCACAGTTTGAAGATATTGTCATCAGAGAACTATCAATTTTATAGACTGTTGAAAATTTATTCTGGAGTCATCCATTATTCAACTGGAGAAGAGGTGAACAGAAGTGGCAGATGGACTGACCAATGTCATTACACAGGTAAGATTATCAACAAGTCAAAATATCCTAAAGTTCTGAGCAATTTTTTTAAAGATTTTATTTATTTATTTATTTATTTATTTATTTATTTATTTATTTGAGAGAGAGAACACACAGGTAAAGGGGAGAGACAGAGGGAGAAGCAGACTCCTCCCTGAGCAGGGAGCCTGACACAGGGCTGTATCCCAGGACCCTGGGACCATGACCCAAGCCGAAGGCAGATGCTTAACCCACCATGCCACCCAGGCGCCCCTGGGTGGTTTGTTATCCTACAACAGAAGCCAAAGGAAATGAGAAACGAGAGCTTTACTATTCTAAGGTAATAATAATGGTTCTTTTGAATTTGTCATTATAAGCATAATGTTTCACAGAATTCTCCGAGCTTAGCTTAATTCTTATGGAAGTCAAAGGTGAGATGGATGTATCTCTAGCAATACTCTTAATTCTAGCTGATATTAAAAATGGTTATGATTTTATGTGATTTTAGGGTTTCATTATACTATCCTACACCTTATTTCATCCAATTTACTCAGGACAATCTAATCATTGTGCCGACCCTGCTTCTGAATGCTCCCTTGTAGGTATCCTCAGTCAGGGTTTGGTTTTGTTTTGTTCTGTTTTGACCACTGCTACTTTGAATCTTGCCCAATTCAGAATTACAGATCTCTTTTAATGATTTAGATCAGAAATCACCATTCCTGGTCTCTCAGACTCCATCCTTGCCCCAAACCCCACTCAATTTTTCAGATCCCCTGACAAGCACAGGACCCTGCACCCCCCCACACACACACAAAAAAATTGCATTCGTTGTTTATTTAACCATTGATTTCAGCAACGTTATCATGTGCTTCTCAGGTGCTGCGGACTGCCACATCGAGGTACCAGGCAAGAACAAAAAGGGAAGGAAAGGTAATGACTTACACCAGAAGCCTGCTGTAAAATCTATAGGGTGGAACTTGGAGCTCAATTTGAATTACCTTTCCATCTGGCAGGATGAGCAGAGCCTGGTTAACATTATGTGCATCAATTTCCTCATAGTGCCTTTAAACAGAAGCCTATCGGAGCTCGGCTCCTACAGGTCTGAAGACAGTACCACGGTGCAGGCCACATCCCGTCTCTTTTCCACCATCCCCATATTTGGACACACTGGAATTTGTCCCTCAGGACAGTAGACTGAAGAAGATCTGCTTATCTACAAGGTGAAAAGTCTGGCTGCCTCACTCAGGCAAAGCAGCATGTGACCTCTGTGAATCAAGTACGGTTGCTGAAATTGAAAATTCTCTCCCGGTATGGCCCACATCATACTTTTAAATTGTAGAGCAGGATTAACCAAGTTGCGCAGGAATTGGCTCTTGGAAAAATACTGAGCACAGTTCTGCTTTGGTTGGGCTAATTACGGTATCAGTCAGGAGCCAGGGAAAGTGGGTGCGTCTCAGAGATGAGGGTGTGGGTACAAAAAGATTTGAAGTGGGCCTTGTGCACTGTGCCTTGTGAATTTCTGAGTTCATGGCTAACTGTTTATAAGAGTGAGACTGTGTCGCAAAACACAAAAAAACCTAAGATCTGGGGTTTAGATTCTCTTTCTGGGTGCCTTTTATCTGATGTATTTTGGTGAAATGGAAACAGGTTTTCATGTGGAAATTTTTACTGCTTGTGTCACATAATCTTTCCCTCCCTCCCTCTCTTTCCTTCCCTCTCCATCTTTCTGTCCTTTACCTTTTACTGGAATCTGCGCCATAAATAACGATACGGCTCTTCGCAGGACTCCAGGTGATATCTGATTTCTCTCCACAGTGACTCAGTGGCTTCTTTCATAATTCTTAAGCTCCCAAACTCAATTCCTCCTCCTCCTCACTTTCAGGTAAGAACAAACTTCCGGTTTTAGCGACATAACTGAAGCTTGGGAAAAACAACCACTGATTATCTGGATCAGAGATCACCATCACCTCAGAGTCTGTCCTGATGCTGAGACCCCTTCATTTTTCATTACCATTTGGCAACAGACTTAACCCAAATGCAGACATGAAATATGCAGATTGCGTATTATGTCACTCAGAGTAAGTTGCCCTTCCTTCACCCTTCTCTTCTACGAGGTGCAAAGGGGATTGGAGAAGGAATGTTTACAAGTATTTTTTCAGGGACACCTGGGTGGCTCAGTCAGTTAAATGTCTGCCTTTCGCTCAGGTCATGAACCAGGGGTCCTGGGATGGAGCCCCACATCAGGCTCCCTGCTCAGTGGGGAGTCTGCTTCTCCCTCTGCCTCTGCTTATGTTCTCTCTTGCTTGAGCTCGTTCTATCTCAAGTAAATAAATTTTTTTTAAAAAAGGAGTATTTTGTTTTGTTTTGTTTTTAATACTCTCCCCACTAAGAATTGCAAAACGTTTCCTAATGCAATTTGTAGACAGCAGTCCTTGGTTTAAGGACTGGCTCTAGTATCTTCTACCTGTGGCATCACCTCTCTGGGCTCTAGCATCCTCATCTTCAAAGGTGGGTGGATAATAATCCTGTTTCACATGGTAATCCTTTCAGTCTGTGTATGTTTATGGACTAGGAATGCTGTCAGGCTTTCTTCTAATCCCCTTACCTGGTTTAACTCAACTTATCCCACAACAACCTTCAATATAGGCGCTATCATGATTCCTATTTTGCTGATGGGGAAATGAGACAAAAGGACCCCATTTTGAAAGGCTGGGCTACTGACAAATGCTGCAGCGCAGGACACTTTAGTGAATCTGTGCTTTGCTTCTGAGTCTAAGAACATACTCCGACCTCTCTGAATCTTCCCTGGCCCAATAAATATCTCCTGAGCTAACCGATCCTTTCAGAAATGACTACCCTCTTGCAAGGGGCCAAAGAGGGGATGAGGGAAGAGGCAATGCTGCCAGATTCTAATTTCCCTTCAAATCAGCTTTTCCATAGAGTGAAAGGGACTCTCACACACAGCTCTGTTGGTTGGCTTTATTATCTCGAATTAATTAGGAAAATACCCAAGACTCTAACACGGTAAATTAATTTGCCCAAGGTCACTGACAAAATAAGTAGTAGTTACATTTCTAACTTTGCCTAACTCCGAAGAACAAACTCTTCATGATAAAACCTTACATTGTTGTGGTAATTTTAAGAATACTCACTGATTCCTTTTAGCTCTCTACCTTCTGGCCCATGATAGGTCTGCCCCTCTATTCAGGTGAGGCTGCTTTTCATTTATGTAGTTTCCTACTTCTGTTTTCTTCAAGCTGTTGTTATTATTATTCAGACTTCTGGGCACAGAGGGATAGGCAGTGAGAAGGAGATACACTAGTATGTATCACATAATTTATGACAACTGAGTAGCTTTGTACAAACCACAGTGTGCTTAGTACATGTGCAAACGAGTATGAGCCCCAAATGGTAAGGGAAGAGCAAAGCAGAATGACAAAACAAGAACATCACCAAGTCTTCTAGGCAGGCTCTAGAGCAGTGTCATTAAAAAATCTTGTAACTTTGGGTAAATCACATCATTTGACTGAGCCTCTATTATAGAACTATTAAGTTATTTCAACTTTTTATGCCAGAAATCAGTATATGGAATGGAGAGTAGGGTAACTATTACATAAGAGGAGAGTATTAAAATATGTCCCAATAATTCATTTACCATTCAGTTTCTGGACTAGTCCGCACTCCTGAAACTGTATCCAATTTTCAAAAGATTCATAGACTTTTTTGAACTATATAATCAGAGAGGACATGCCTGTGATATCTGTGATTAAGAGCATTATAGTTGTAGACTTTCCATTCTGGTCTGACCATTTAAATTATCCATCAATATTTGTGTTTATTTGGGGGATTTGGTTTCTATTTTCTAGAGCCTCATTCTCTTAAACCACCACCTAATCTGATCACTTCTGAATCAGCATCAGAGTACTATCCAAATCAAGTAGAAGAATTCCAGAATTCCAAAAAATTCAGAAAAGTGATTATTAATGCCTTCTGTCTTCAGAGCCTACTGGAGTGACTGGTGTTGGCCCTCAAAAACTTTGTTATGAATAAAAATGTAACATGCTTAAGGATACATCAACAGACATTTTTCCTTCATTCATTCAGCAGATAGTGAGTACTTACTGTGTAGCAGGCACAGGGTAGGGTGGAGGGGGAATAATGATAAGCAAATGAGACATGGAGCTTACCTCTTGGTGGCCGAAATGTACACTAGATTATCATTTACACAATTAGATACTGAATTCCAGTTGTGGATATTTTGCTACAAAGGTAAATACAGTTTGCCAAGAAAGCATACTACTTGACCCATGCTGTGTGAGGAGAGTCCAGGGTAAGATTCCCTGATAAAGGGACACTTGAGGCAAGATACAAACAATGGTGAGTAATTAATGACAGGTCAGGGCAGGGGAAAAAAGGACATTCTAGAAGAAGGAATATGTTTCAGGGTCTCAAAATGCAAAGGATAAATCTGCATGCAAGACACTGAGGAAGCCCAGTGTGACCACGGTGGAAAGAACCAGCCAGCGACCCACGTTACACATTTGGTAAGGCAGGAGGGAGTTAGCCCCTGTGGGGATGCACAGGCTAGGCCAAGGTTATCCTTTCACTAAGGCAAGAATAAAATGAAGCTCTTGAAAGGTTATAAGACCAAGATTTGCTTTTATAAAATCATTCTGGTTGCACTAATGATCAGAGATTGGAGAAAAATAATAAGGGATACAAGGAGACCAGTCAATATGGTAGGAAAAAAAGAAAAGAAATGCAGGTGATTCGCTATTTAGGGAAAAAATTAACTCGTGAATTTGATGGAATATAGTCATTGAGATGTGCTGATGGAGAGAAAATGTTAAGAACAAATCCCAAGTTTATGATTTGCACTCTTCAGAATGATTGAGCCCTCTTCAGTCCCAACTTAACCATTAGGCTCCAGTGAACTGGGCCCACAATATTTGTAGAGGCTTACAGAAGTGTTTAAGTCTTTTTAAATTATAAAAGCAAAATGAACTTTTAGTTCAAAGAAAGTGCTTAAATATATAATAGTAATACATCCATCCTTACCACTACAGCAAAATGTAATCTTTAATATTTACGTGGAGGAAGCAAAAGTGCTCAGGCCCGTGGAAGTTACAGTGTGGCCCTGCGCAGGTTGTCACTGAGACAGAAAACTGGAGGAAGACCAGTCAGGCATGGGGCTAGAGGGCTACAACAGCACAGTGCAAGGCAGTTTTGACATCAGGTTAAGGTTTTGAGGTACCTGTGAAACATTCTGTGCAAATGACAAAGTCCTTTAGATAATACAACTTAGAAATTATGATGGTGGTTTCAATGTCTACATATAATGTTGGGTTTGGAGTCATGAAGTATGAATTTCGGTTCCAGCTCTACTACTATGGTGGACTTTCAGAATGATGACGACGATGATGATGATTGTCTAAATAACATCATCTTTCTTCTATGAAATGTTGCAAAACATGTGATTGGGCGAGTGGTGACACTTTACCCGACCCAAAATGAGCCAGTCAGAGCCCACCAGTGGGACTTGGTGTTAAGTAAGTGGGACTTAACACCCTTATGCCCTCTAGTACTGGGGCCTACTAGAAGGGGCCTTCAGCATTGTCAGGGGAAGGGTAAAGTACCACGTGGAGAAACCTGCTTGAGAAAGCAAAGCCAATTTACAGAGTGGGACAGATTCAGTATAGAGCAAATCCTGATAACTTTAGTGCCCCTATTTCTAATCTTCCCTGGCACCATGTCTACCTCTGTACTTTTCAGATAGTTGACCAATAAACTGCCTATTCTGTCTAGGTCAACTACAGGTTTAATTTCTATTGTTTTCAAAAGCAAAAGTGCTGACCATTATAATCACAAAATGCCCAGATCATATCATCTCCCCAAGCTTCAGTCTCCTGGTCTGTATCATTAATAGGGCAAAACTTACATCACAATTTTTGGATGATGGTTGCATGAGAAAATTATTCAGAAATGCTTCAAAGTTCAGTGTATAACATGCACATATTAATTATCATTGTTACTATGAAAGAGAGAGAAGGAGAAGGAGGACTCTCCAGAGTTGTCAGAGGGGGACTCTTTTGACCTTAAAAGATGTAGCTCAGTTACTAGAAGCCATCAGATGTGGTTTAAAGAGCCCCCCTCAATGTACACTATTAGATTGAAGAAGTCCTATCATTTTCCCGCAGTGCTATTTCATGTTAATCTTTACTAATTTGCCAGTATTTCCCACAATCAGTTGGCTTGCTTCATAAGAAATTCATATAGGGCTAGAGTGAGTCCCCCATCCACCCCATTCCAATACACCCAATAAAAACATCCTCTCTGCCTTCAACACCCCCTCTTCTAGCTTTATTGACCTTTACTCATTATAGGATGAATTGCTGATATCTACAGATCTTGAAGTCTTCAAGGGCAACTTCACACTCTCATTTCTGTGCATTCCCAGCACTGAACATACAATAGGTACTCAGCAAATGTTAGTTCAATAAATGGATGAATTCAGTTATAGTATATCTCTAACTCACAAAACACACATTAGTATCTCGAAGGCCAATAATCTGTGTTCCACACCATAGAATTTGAAATAAAGTCCAACCAGCTGGATCGAGATTTGAATGTGTTTGTGAACAGGTGGTGGTGTGCTTGAGGATGGCCTGGAGCCTCTTTATGAGAAAGTAGCCCTGTGTGTCTAGACCTAGACTGTCTTTAACTCAACCTGTGGAGGCTGAGGGCTCCTCTTAAGAGTATCTGAAAAAAAAACACATTTCAATACAAGATAATTGACTGCTCAGGACACTGTTACCCACAACCCCGCATGCTTACTTTGAAGGCCTATCCTTGAGGCATCTATATTTAATTGCTGTAAAAACTGGTAACTGAATCAGAAACAGCCTGTGGTGGTAACAAACTCTTTGTAAATTATATAGGCAAAAAAGAGCATCATAAAGACTAGAACTCCTGTTTTTCACATTCCAATAAACATAGCATCAATTAAAAGCTGAAGGCCAAGATGCTTAGCCAAGTTTCCATCCAGATGGAATTTATAGTAAGTGTTACAAGCTCTGAAAATCAGATATTCTAGCCAAAGCAAGGACAAGCTATAAAAGGTACACACCTACTTAATATGACAATAATAACACCACAAATGTGGCTCCTAGTTTGCCAGAAATTTGGCTCTTCCATTTTTTTGTTATTCAGTAAACATTTATTGAAAACCTACTATGTGCTGGGGCACATACTAGGCTATTATGATTAGTGGGCCTCCATGAATCTAAGGAGAAACATATACATACAAACCCAGACACAGATACATATACACAAATACCATGTACAGTTAGTAATGCAAAACCAGTCAGTCTAACACAGTCTAATCGATGATCAACCTCTTCAAGCCTATGCTATGGGTTGCATGTGTCACCCCAAAATTCATATGTAGAACTTCTAAGCCCCACTGTGTCTAAGTGTAACCTTATTTATAAATGGGGTCATTGCAGATGTAATTAGTTAAGATAGGTCATGCGAGAGTCAGGGGCCCCCTCATGCAACATGACTGGTGTCCTCCAAAATAGAGGGAATTTGGGCACAGACATACACTCAGAAAGAGCGCATGTAAGAATGGGATTATGCTGACACATCACAAGGTGAGAGGGAGGCCTGGAACAGCTCCTTCTCTAATGGATTCAGAGGCCTTCATGGCCCTGCAAAGACCCTGATCTCAGACCATCAGCTGTGGTCACATCAACTGGGGAGGTTTCAAATGTTTGGAGGTTTGATACTCTTCCTCTGTTTGTCTCCCATCCCCACTCTGCTCATCAGAATGGTGGTGGGGCTCAGATTTCAATTCATAGCTACTTAGGGAACCAATGACCTGTGCCTTCAGGTAAAGGAGGCTGAATATTTGAGAAATGACTTCCCCAAGGGCAAAGAGAAGAATCTAGACATTCTGGCTTTGAAGTCTTGCAGACTAAAGTTCAAGTTCCATCCTGCCATTTATTTTCCCTGAGATTTTCAACAAATACTTACTGAGGGCCAAGCATTAGTCAGGTGATAGAGATACAGGTGAAATGAGCCATGAAGGGACTCAGATTCAATTTGGGAAACTAATATTTACCTCCAGGTTTACAATGAAAATTGAATAACATCCCATCTGAAAAGTGCCTTGTTCTACATGGACATATCTATGACCAGAATTATCACCCCAGATGATACCCTGTATGAAACATTTTTAGTGCTCTGACACATTGGAGCTGTTGATTGTCCTCTTTCTCTCTCACTACTAAGTGAGCCTTCCAGTTCCCCCCACCATGTCTCCCAAAGTATTCCCTGTAGATGTACAAACACTGAAGTTCAGAAATATATGTGACATACACCCTCAGATCACACAGGTTGTTAGTTTTGTGACTTAACTTGAATTCTTCTGGCTTACAAGTTTAACTGTTTCGTGTTCTCACACTGTCAATATCGGTAGTCACTGAACAGCCCTGTGTTCTGTCCCAGACACAAGGAATGCAAATATGTGGCTTACAGCCACCGAGTGTTTATAAAAGAACATGGATTATCCTTCCAGGCAAACAATTAGTTTCCCATATGCAGGTGCCATTTTTTATCTTTTAATACCCTAGAGCCTAGAAACTTGGTAAATTTTTAAAATTATTTTGAATGATAAACAAAATTCAGTATTTGCAATTCAATGTGTGTGTGTGTGTGTGTGTGTGTGTGTGTGTGTGTGTGTGTGTGTGTGTGGCATGAAAAACCTTTTTTCTCCAAGGATCACCCCAGGGACCTAAACTTCCAGGTGAAGGCATCAGTGGTTTTAGTTGCCATCTGTCTTTTTTAGAAGAACAATCTCTGAGGAAGACAATTGAGGATTTGGCTATGGTCTGCATAATTTTCCAGATGTTCAAGAACAAGTTCTTCATGGAGTCCTTAGGAAGATCTGAGCAGAAATAATTATTCTATTTCAAGTCAACCTTCAGAGATGGCATAACTCAACAGGACTCCAAGGTTTCTTCATTCCCTATGATTTTGTCACTTCCCCCCTTGAGACTTTAATATTGTATTTCCCCTTCAAATTTACAATTCTGTGCGATTGTCCCCATGCCTGTTCCCATCACCAGCTTCTCTGTCACTCTTTCCTCTCCTTTGATGTAATGAAAATCACCTAAGAAAACCCTCAGAAAAGCAGGTGTGCCAAAGTGCTATGTATGATGAGACAACACGAAGCCAGAAAAGATCCCAAAACCTTAAGAAATTCAGAAAGATTATTGAGGAAGTATATATAGCTACAAAATCCAGCTCTAGTACAGGAAATACAGACTGTAAAGAACTTTGTGGATTCTGCTCCAGTCTCAAAGTCTCATCCATATAAGACGAAAGGCAGCCAACCAAGGCTGTGAGACAAGTTCCAGTCCTCAGGGAAAGGTTGCCATGAACTAGAGAGGACATCTACTGGGCAGGGATCAACACAGGACAAGAACATAATTCTCATAGTGAGGATGTATGACAAAGTCAGGACCTACAAAACTCTAAAAAAAAAAAGTTTCAAGGAGACCCTTTCGATATCCTTCCAGACACTTCCTTGTAAGCATCTCCTTGCATAAGGATCTCAAGGCATATATCCTTCTCACTTTATCAGAATGAAAAACAGAATTTGAGAAATAGAGAAGTCTAAGTTAACTATAGCCTACTTCCTAGAAGAAAGCAATATTATCAAAAATATATTTCTTTTATATATATATGCTTATAAACTTTATACTTACATAATTAGTACCATTCTATTAGTTTTATATTCTGATTTTTCACATAGATTATATATTATGAATTAGCTCATATCATAAAAGTACTTCTTTAAAGTATCACTTTTGGGGCGCCTGGGTGGCTCAGTTGACTAAGCGACAGCCTTTGGCTCAGGTCATGATCCTGGAGTCCCAGGATCGAGTCCCACATCTGGCTACCTGCTCAGCAGAGAGTTTGCTTCTCCCTCTGACCCTCCCCCCTCTCGTGTTCTCTCTCTCTTTCAAATAAATAAGTAAAATCATTTAAAAAAATAAAGTATCACATTTAGTGGATGACTAATATTTAATTACATGTGGTATGAGCCATGATTTATTTAACACTCTTTTTGGGGGATTACTGAACACGCTTTATGGTCATTATCTTGTGATAATGAAAACACGTGATAGGTACAAAAATACCTGACATGAAAATTGTCAGTCTTAAATCTTTGAAACTTCCTGAGATTGTATTAATGAGCATGAACATTTTAAAGACACGTACTACGTATTGTCAAACTGCTTTTGAGAAAGTCTTGACCACTCTTTCCCACTAAGAAAGGTGGGAATGCAGATTTCAGCTAAACCTTCTCAGATTAAAAAATGACTGGCTTTTAATCTGGTTGCTAATTATATATGCAAAATAATGATATCCAATTTCTTTTTAATATGATTTTTGGATAACAAGTAACAAATTGTTTCTAAAATTTTCATTAGGTGGTGATTTTGAGAAATGACCAGTCACATTCTCTGCCCGTTTTATGACTACTTCAGGTGATGTCTACTATGACTTGTCCTACAGGTGTTGGTCCTGTAGACATTAAGAATATTAACACTTCATTTTTTTTTGTCAATAATCCACCTGATTTTCCTTTGCTTTTAACTTTTTGAAAATGTTTTGTTGTTTAAATCTTCAGTGTAAAAAAAGCCATCATCTGTCTCGGCAGCTGTCTTGACTGTTTTCATGTGTGATGATAAAGTCTTTTTCCTCAAAAGTCCAAAAAGATATATAAAATACTTTTGTCTTTTTAGAAATAGCTTTCTCTTTTAGTACTTTGTTCAATTAATTCACCTGTAAATAACTTTAATGGCCAATTATCCATGTCCAAAGACCATTTCCTTACACCAAAATAATTGTACATTGTATCAATATAAAAGAATGTCATAAAATAACCATATGTACGAGATTTGATAGAGTGAAATTCCATGTTGTCTTAAAATTTTTTTTCCTGGAGAATATGTTAGAAATCATAAAAATGCTTATGACACAGTAATAATTATAAAATGCAATTAATAAATTTTTTATGGTTTAATCCCTATTTTACAAATACAACTACACTTACAGTTCCAACTATGTAAGCAGCTATAAATATGGAATACAGGTAGATGTTAGAAACAGTTCTTTCTAGGTTATAAGATTACTATTGATTTTTATTTTATACTCTTCAGTATTTTCCAAATTTTCTACAATAGCACTCATGTCTTTTTAAGTAAAAATTAAAGTTTTAGCATAAGATAGTTTGAATTGAAAATAAGGTATTGCTTTTTCCATTAATGTTCTCATAAGAATAAACTTTTCCACAGCCAGTTTTATTTTTCAAAGCATTTCATATCAGTTTTCCTTTATTTCTTTCAGTGATAAAAGAAAATAGATGGAAAATCATTCTCCTGAAGCGTGAGTAAAAGTCTGAGGTTACCTGCTACCACCTCCCAAACTAGTACCCCATGAATACGCTGTATCTGTTCAACGAATTCATGCTATGGTGTATCATGCTCGCTTGCTTTACAGTGCATTATCCCCCTTCTGATTCTGACCCCCTTCCCCCACCAGTTTCTGACTATTGACAATATTTAAACTCCTTAGGATATTTTTCTTGATCTCCCTGGCCACCTGCTCTCTCCTGCTTTCTTGCACCTTGCAATGTCATGGTCTGTCTCCCTTCTAAATCATGAGCTTGCTGTGGGTAGTATCATGATTTATTTATTCTTTGAATAGCATGAGTCCTGCTCATTTGTAATACCCAATTGAATGAGTACAAAATATGTTCACCTGGCTCCATTACATACATTTCAAAAAACTTTAAAAGGAAAAAACAATACATTTTTAGTACTAAAAATTATTTCTTTGAATGTTAAACATAGAGTTACCATGTGATATACTAATTCTACTTTTACACATACACTCAAGGGATATGAAAATATATGTCTGCACAAAAACTTGTATGTGAATTTTCAGCATTATTCTTAAAAGTAGAAGTGACCCAAATATCTACCAACTGTGGAATAAACAAACAAATGGTATACTCATGCAGTGGAGCATTATTTGGCAACGAAGACAAATAAAGTACTGATGATGTCTTTGATGGCATGGATGAACCTCAAGAATGTTAGGCTAAGCCAAAGGAGCCAATCACAAAAGATCATGCTATGTGATAGCATTGATAGGAAGGGTCCAGAATAAGAAAATCTGTAGAGACAGAGAGGAGTTTAGTGTTCCCTTAGGGCTGGAGGGAAAGAGGGGTGTGTGTGTGTGAGAGAGAGAGAGAGAGAGAGAGAGAGAGAGAGAGAGAGTTAGATGGCATGACTGCTAATGGCTATGACATTTCTTTCCAAGGTGATGAAAATGTTGTAAAATTATGGTGATAAAATTACGGTAAAAGACGATAGTGTTAGTTGTACAACTCTGTAAATATGCTAAAAACCACTGAATTGAAACTTTAAATGGCTGAACTTTATGATATGCAAATTATTTCTCAAAAAGTTGTTAAAATAACATATATACTATTACACATACTATGTAATGTACAATAGTTGGAGACATGAAAATCCTCTTTTCCCTGGGTTGCAGCCTGTCCTCAAACTCTAATTCCCCGTCTCTGCCACTCTCCACACTAAGGGAGGAATTTAAGGACATGGTGAGGGATGGAGTCGGGAAATACAAGATTTAGGGACATTGGCTGTGGTTGGGAATATTTTTAAAGCATTTTTACATTTTGAAGCTTCAAATCAGCCACATGGCAATGTCCCAAAGTCAAAACATCCTCATCAATTCAGCTATATCAAAATGTGCCATTTCTCCACCTTCTAGCTCCCCAGGGCTTAGTGGTCAGAAGTTTGCTCCTGTGACCTTCCACAGACCCCTATTTATGACTCCATTATGTTATAGTATTATTGGATTTTGTAGATGTTCCTCCTGAAAGGCTAGACTAGCTAAACTTGGAGCCCATAGACCATAATGGATTTATCACAAAACTCTGTCAAAAAACTACATGGAAAATGATAGTTATTCTTTATATTTGCTGAATGAAATCGGGGGGGGAGGGGTGGCAAAAAGAGGTGATTTCAATGCTAACTTTAAAAGTGTGCATTTTCCAAGCTCCATCCCCCAGAGAGATGTTGAGCAATTTATCTGATGTCCTTCAAAAATCCTCTGTAACATAAAGCAAGAGAAACTCTGATCAGATATCAAAGTGAACCTGCTGCACAGCACTATAAAAATGTGGAATAAAGAAGGAAGGACAGTTTTAAGTCCCTGAGTGGAAGAAAACCAAATATCCCGGATGTTCTAATATTACTGGAATGAAATCAAGGGGTTGGCAAGTTGATCTTGAAGATCTTCCTTGCTAGCATTTCTAAATCTGAAATTTATGAGCAACTCTTCTCAGTGTTCTGCCCTTACAGACCCCGCACTGTGCCTTCCACACCCTACGTTTCCACCAGCTGCCCGAGATGACAAATGACAATGAAAGAAATTGTCAGGAGACAATGGCCTCTAGGAGGTCCACATATTTACTTGCTCTGAATTAAAATGCTCAAACTGCAGATTCACTCTCATCCCCTGTATTTATGGCTCCCTCTGCCTTGAAGCAAGCACAGTGAGCGCAGTGATAAATCGGCTGAAAGTCTGTCTCATTTCTAGGCAGTCCCTGTAAATTTCTGAGCTGTTCTTTGCAACCCTTCAATCTGATTTGTAACATTCAACAACACTGTCGATGACACACAAAGGGTCTGCAGGCCCTTTTCCTCCAGCTGAGCAGTGGCCATGGGGCCTTGGCCTCTCACTATTCCCAGAGTGTCACACAGCAGTACTAAACCAGAGCATCAAGCCCCCCTCAAGGATGATGATGTGCCTGTCCTTCAAGTCAAGACCTTGGTCTAAAATGTGGCCAATGCTGAATGGGGCATGACCTTGTCTGGATGTGTTTGATGTCAGAGTAGACAAACATTGAGAATAGTACAAGTCCTAAATAGAGAGTCCTCTCTATACTTAGGAAAACACCCCAACATATCAATTCTCTGGGGAAATTTATAACATGTCCACTCTGTACCAGCACTCTTACAGAAGCTGAGGAAACAGAAGCAAAGAAAAAACAGAGTCCTTGACCTCTTGGAGCAGAGATTCTGCTGCTTACTTTATTCATTGAGTAAATGAAGGGATAAATTAATGATTAAGCATAATCCTTTCCCTCATGAGAGGTTAGCAACACCATTACTGTCTAAATTAAACCTGCCCCTCCAAGCTAGGCTATACTACTTTTACAGCACAACTCAATTAGTGAAAGTAAACTACATGACAAAACAGGTCTTTGAGATTCTATCTCTGGAGCTTTTCTTATGTGCAGTGCTGGGCCCCCAAATTCTGGCTTTCTTTGACAACTTCAGACCTTTCCTCTGAACCATTATGGTCTTGTTGGGTCTCTAAACATCCTGTTTATTGGCACCTCAGTGTTCCTACATAATTTGTCAGCTTTATTTTCTCCTTCCAATTCTGTAGTCTATAATAATTGAGTATAAATCAAGTCTAACTCAGGGCAGCACAGAAATTCAGCTACTCCCTAGTCAAGCATCCACATTCCCCTTCTGCCAAGCACAGAAGGAGGTGGAGCCAGACCCTTATAAAATGAACGCTTGCTTCCATGGATCCTAGAAAACAAAGCAGAATGGGAAATGAAGTATTAATTTCTTCTCTCCATTCCCAAAACAAGGGCACACTTCGATTGTAGGTGTTTACTCAAAGAAACTGGACAATTAAACTATTAGGGGCACTATTAGCAGCTGGGGTGAAGGGAAGCGGAGAAGCTGGATTTGCACCTGAGAAGCACTGCTCTAGCAGTGTTTGCTAGGAGGGGGGTCCTGCTATCAGTCTGAACAGGAGCCTAACACCTGGGGGCTCCAGAAAGATAAGCCTTACCTAAGTCCCACAATAAAGTGGGGGTTAGAACTGTAAGAACAAAATCAGAAACCAAACACCAAATACTCCACAACAAGGCATGAAACACCATCACAGGTACAGGTTCATGGAAATAGTAAGGACCAGGTAGTGAGAAAGTGAACAAGGGTAAAAAGGGATAACACTCAACGCTTATTCATCCTGGGCCACATGCTGAGCAGTTTCACGTAACAATACTTCATATAATCCTGCAATAATATTTGTAAAATTTATATTATTAAAACCCATTTTGAGGAGGAACAACAAACCCCTGATGATCTGAAAAGTGAAATAACATAAATAAAATCACCCAGATGATAACCAGGGAGCGAGGATTAGAACTCAAGGTTCTCTGACACCAGGACCATGCCACGCTTTCTGTAGCTTTATCCTCAAAGCAGAGGAACAACGTCGCTACTTTATGTGAGAAACTTGCATTTTACTTTACTTTTTTCTCTAATCTGATAGGACATGAAATGAATTGACCATAAGGAGGGGAAACAAATTACTACTCGATGTTCGTCATCATATACCTCGTGACAGAAACAAAATTAAACCAAAGCTGAAACATTGTGAGCTATATATGTCCCTCCAGAACAAAATTATCACCAGTTCTCTGCCCATTTAGCAGCAACAGCTTTTCATGATGTTTTAATATGGTGATCCTGCCTGAAACACTTTTTTTTTTAATTGGAAGACCTTAGAATTGAAAGAAACTTGGGAACCCTCCCAGTCTCAGGAAGGCAAGTATCTATGTCATCTACTAACTTCCGTGGATGGAAAATGGCTTCAGGAGCACTGTGTTGAGAAGCACGATAAGGACAGCCCCCCGGCTCCGGAGACGTGGTGTGCCTGGGAAGACGGGGGACACTATCAAGGAGTATAAGATATGGCACAACCGTAAACTGACCTGATATTCTACAACTAGAGAAAGTTTCTCATAATAGAATATAAATATGACTTCATACACATTACATACCTTCATCTTCCTAAGCTCTCAATGGTTTTGGTGTTACTGTTCTTGCCCTTTTATAATAAAGTTAAGAAAATGGAGGCTTGGGGAGGTTAAACCTTTGTCCAAATTCTTTTCTAATAGTGAACTAGTTTGTGCTTGTCACCAAGGGTGGCTTCAAAGCCACGCTTCTTCCTGGAAAGGACTTGTTGCTCACTAGAGGGTTATTATTTCAGACTTCATGTGAGCTGTGAGTGTGGATGGGAATGTGTGCACAGAGTGTGTGTGTACATGCATGTGTGTGTGTTTGCCCTTAGCTGACTTACTTGTGGATCCTACCTGCACAGCCACATGCTGGATCCACCCAACTCTAGGCCACTCCACACTGACACCATGTGCAGATTCCCACCCAGTCCAGATCTCTGAAGCTTCCTTAGCTGTATCTTCATGATCCCCGAGAAAGGATAGATGCCCTCGTGCAGCTGTTGAAGATCTTCGATGTCATTGCTTTAGAACTGTCAAATATAACTCTGAGCTTATACTGTTGATGTATTTGTATGCTTTTTCTTGGCCCTGACTTTTTCTTCTTCTACTTTCTGAGTTCACTCGGTTGTTTATATACACATACTTACACATATATACGGAACTACCATATGCCAGATACTGTTCCAGGCATCTGGAATACAAAGTGAACAAAACAGACATAAATCCCTGCCCCTGCAGAACTTACTTTCCTACAGAGGGAGCAAGAGAATAAACAATGAAAGTAATCCATCATTCAGTATGCTAGGAGTGGAGAAGTGTTATGCAAAGCAGAGCAGCATGGGGAGATTTGAAGAGACGTGGGTGGGGATGCATGGGCTACTTTTAATTAGAACGGTCAGGAGTAGGCCTCTTTGAGAAGGTAAGATTTGAATAAATATGAGAAGGAAGAGAGGGAGCGATCCATGAAGACACTGGAAGAAGGGAGTTTGAGGAGGAGGAATCAGCCAGCACAAACACCCTAAGGCATGGCCATGCATGACATACATAAGACACAGCAGAGAAATATAATCATGGAACTGGAATAGAGTCAAACAGGAAAATAACCAAAGGCAAGGGCAGGGGAGTACGAATGCTGTAAATCAGGCAGGGTTATTGTGAGGACTTTTTCATGTACTCTGAGTAAGACAGGGAAATACTGCAAGAATTTGAGCAAGGGAATGACTTTACATGACTTGTTTTTTACGACCCCAGCTGCTGTGCTGGGATGGGGTTGGGGGTGGTACCATCTTGGAAGCACGAAGCCAGTTTGAATGCTACGGCAGAAATTCAGGCTACAGATTATGTTGACTTGGGTTAGAACAATAGCAGAGGAGGTGGTAATATGCTGTCGTATGCTGAATTCACTCTGAATATAAATCCGGTAAGATTTCCTGACACTTTAGATGTGAGGTGTAAATGAAAGATGGGAGTTAAGCAAGATTTCTCAGTTAGGCCTGAGCGACATGAAGGAAATAGTTGCCAGTAACTGAGATGGAAAAGTCTGCAGCTATGCAAATTTAGGGAAGGAGAACAGATTCAAAAGTTCTGCTTATGCATGTAAGAGTTGAGACGCTTCTTAGATTCCCAAGTGGAAACTTCAGGTGGGCCCTTGAATATACACATCTGGAATTGAATGGAAAAATCTAGCTGAAGTCAAGGCTGAATGTAAACGAATTTCTCAGAACTCAGATGCTATAGGAGCTTTGTGATTTATACCAAAAGAGAAGTTTCAAAAATAAGACAACCAATCCCTGGAAAACTTCAACATCTAGAATTTGGATAAAGGAGGTGAAATGTAAACAAGGAAGATATAAGAACAACAAAATAGTATGCTGCATCAGAAAGCCAAGCAAGAACACTGCTCATAGATTTTATGTTTTAGATTACTGACAAGTTGAGGAATCGGAGGAAGAAGACTGTGTTTGGCAATATGAGATTCGTAGGACAGCAGGTTTAGTGGACTTGCAGGAATGTGAAGCAGATATGACTCGGGGGAAGAGGGGGAGATGAAGAAATGTCCTCTCAAGTGGACAATCCCACGCAGATAAAATAAGCTAAAGGAGAAGACTGTAAAACTTAGAAATTGGTGTACTGTACCTGATCTCAAATCATGGCCCTATCGCTTATGTATTAACTTTGTAAACCTGGGGACATTAGTTCACTTCATTATTTCACTTGCTAAGTCTTAAGTTTTCTTATCTGGAGAATGCGGCTATTAGTAGTACCAATTTCACTGATGTTCTGTGGAAATTAAACAAATCTATGTGGACCCCTTAGCAAAGTACCTTGCAGAGAGTAGGTTTTCAATAAATGTTAGCTACTATGATTATTTCTGTTACAATCATTAATAGCTTTACATGGAGACATTTTACTGTGAAGGGAGACACAAAAGTGGGAGCTGTGGGAAGGAAGGTTATGCAGCTTTAAATGTAATTTTAGTTCTTGCTACAAATACACATACAAAATAGCATGCAAATACCACATCTCACAAACATTACCTGAGATAGGAATAAAAATACCCATGGTGCCCATATTCAGTAAATTTACAATTGGTTTCCATTTTAAGATTTGAATATAACAGCACTTGTGATGTCCCTGGAAACATCATTAAACAAGACTCACCTGTATAACCATTCAGATCAAAGAACATAGTTCTTTGGAGAGAGCTTTCAGAAACACAGAGCTTAGAGCTCTGTAGGCTACTAAACTATCAGATAATTCAAACTGTCATTGAAACATTACTTCTTAAAAGAAGTATATGCTGTGTCTGCCTGGAAACTATTTCCCTATACCTACCTTTGAGTTCCTGATGTTTCTGATCCAGAATTCTACATGAGGGTCAAATATCATTTATTTCTCAGGATGAGGGAATCTAAAATGTCAGTAAGTTCAACCCAAGAACAACACGACAGAACTGATTCCCCAGAGCCAAGCAACATAAAAAAAACTGGATTGCAATCCAGGGAATTGAGCTACTTTGTTGCCAAAGTGAACAAACAAACAGATGTGAAGAAATGGCTACTTTAAAAACTAAAGTTTAAAAAAAATCAATTTTTCCTTATTTCAAAGCCAGACTTGACCACATTTTATTTTCTGCCCAGGCCCCACCATCTTACACATTCTTTAGGCCATAAGGTACCACTGTAAGTAACACTGAACTCAATTATTCAGTGATTCCAAAAGATATTTAGAAGGTCAGGTTGCTCAGATTTTGGACATTGTGCATAAGAGGGAGGCGGATTTAGTGATGACATTCACTAAGAAGGGGATCCAGGAGGTTGACCAAAGTTGAGGAACAAAACATAATTTCAGTTGTGAACATGATAAATTTGAGATTCTTGTTAGATATCAAAGTTGAGATTTCAAGAAAGTATTTGGATATAAGAATCAGTGGGTCAAAAAAAAAGTCTGGGCTAGTGATAAAAGTTGGGGAGGAGAAGCGTGTAAGTTGTCACTTGCTGCCTTGAATCCAGGGGAAAGGAGGCAGACTGACAAGGGACTGGAGCCTAAGATTCTAACACAAGAGCCTGAAGAATTCTAACATTCAAAATTCAGATAGGAGATACTGAGCAGATTAAAGTACCTGGGGAAAGTCCAGAGCAATACATGAGAGACCAAGAGAGTTGTTATTCAAGTCAAGGGAAACAACTGTGAAGAAATGGATCACATTCAATTTGTGGAATTCCAGGAATGATTAAATAAAATGAAAACTGAAATATACTGGAATTAAGTCATGCAGGTCACTGATGATCTCAAAGTATAACTTTGATGCAATACAGGGATAAGTCAAACTAGAAAGTGTTACGTGTGAGTACACTGAGAACACTCAGTAAACTGAGTACACTGAGAACACTCAGTAAACTGAGAACACACCTCTCTGTCTTAACAAATCTGAGAATGAATAGGAAGAGAAAGATATTCTTCTCAGACTGTTGTTGAAGAGAAACACTACAAATTTTTGTATGTGGATTTCATATCCTGCAACTTTACTAAAAAGAAATCAAGGAAACAACAGCATCAAAAAAAGAATAAAATACTTAGGAATAAATTTAACCAAGAAGATGAAAGATCTGTACACTGAGAACTATAAGACATTAATGAAAGCAATTGATGAAGACACAAACAGATGGAAAGATATCCCATGTTCATGAACTGAAAGAGTTAAATGTTAAAATATTCCTACTACCCACAGTAATCTGTAGGTTCAACAAATTCTTTAAAAAAAAAGATTTTATTTGAGAGAGAGAGAAAATGAGAGATATGAGAGAGAGAGAGAGAGAGAGAGAGAGAGAGAGAGAGAGAGAGAGAGAGAGAGAGAAGCAGACTCACCAGTCAACAGAGAGCCTGATGTGGGGCTCAATTCCAGGATCCTGAGATCATGCCTGAACTGAAGGAAGATGCTTAACCAACTGAGCCACCCAGGTGCCCCTAACACATTCTTTATTAAAATTCCAATGGCATATTTCACAGAAAAACAAACCTAAAATTCATATGGAACCATAAAAAAGCCCTGAATAGCCAAAGCAATCTTGAGATAGAACAAACCTGAAGGCATTCTAATTTCAAATTATATTACAAGGCAATAGTAATTATACAGTATGGTACTGGTATAAAAATAGACACACTGACTAGTGGAATAGAAGAGAAATCCCAGGAATAAACCCAAGCATATATGGTCAACTAATTTTCAACAAGGACTCCAATAATACACAATGAAAAAAAAAAACCAGTCTCTTCAATAAATGGTGTTGGGTAAACTAGATACACACATTCAAAAAACAAAACTGGACCCTTATCTTGCAAAATAAATAAATAAATAAATAAAAGCCAACTCAAAATGGATTAGACTTAAAAATACCTAAAACCATAAAACTTCTACAATAAAACCTAGAGGGAAAATTCCTTCGTATTGGTTTTGGCAATGATTTTTTGGATATGACACAAAAAGCATATAGGCATCTAAGGGGCACCTGGGTAGCACAGTTAAGTATCTGAGTCTTGGTTTCAGCTCAGGCCATAATCTCAGAATCTTGAGATCGAACCCCGTGTGTCAGGCTCCACGCTCAGCATGGAGTGTGCTTGGGACTCTGTCTCCCTCTTCCTCTACCCCACCCTCTCCCCTATGTGAGCACGCACTCTCTCTTTCAACTAAATTTTTTTTTAAAAGTACATAGGCATCTAAAGCAAAAATAAATGTGGCACTACATCACACTAAAATGTTTCTGCACAGCAAAGAAAACCATCAACAAAATGCAAAGGCAATCTATGGAATGGGAGAAAATATTTTCAAACCATATATCTGATAAGGGGTTGATAACCAAAGTATGTAAGGAACTCAACTCAATAGCAACAAACTCCAAATTACCTGATTGAAAAATGGGCAAAGTACCTAAATAGGCATTTTTCCAAAAAAGACATACAAATGGTCAGACATGTGAAAAGGTAGTCAACAGCATAATCATCAGGGAAATGGAAATCAAAACCACAATGAGCTATCACCTCACATCTATTAAGATAGCTATTATTGGGGCACCTGGGTGGCTCAGTCATTAAGCAACAAGCACCTGTCTTCAGCTCAGGTCATGATCCCAGGGTCCTGGGATTGAGCCCTACCTCAGGCTCCCTGCTCAGCGGGATGCCTGCTTCTCCCTTTCCCACTCCCCCTGCTTGTGTTCCCTCTCTCACTGTGTCTCTCTCTGTCAAATAAATAAATAAAATCTTAAAAAAAAAGAAAAAGCTGTTACCAAAAAGACAAAATATAACAAGGGTTGGTGAGGATAAGGAGAAAAGAGAACCCTTGTACACTGCTGGTGGGCATGTAAACTGGTGCAACCATTATAGAGGTTTTTCAAAAACTTAAAAATAGAACCACCGTGTGATCCAGGATTTTAATAATGAACCAAAGACAGATCAAGATTCGTGGCTTACTCTATACTGTATCACCAGCAAGTAGCATCCATATCATATAGATAAGTACTTACGAATAGTCTATTGAAAACAAAATAAAACAATATTGTAGAAAAACTCCCTGCCTTCTTAAAAACAGCTGTAAATTGTAGGGAAGGGAAGAGGTGTTGAAACAAGAAATTGACTTCCAAAAACTCTGGAAACTCTGCTTGGACAATAGGTGTCCACTGATTTTAACATTATAACTCAAGTCCACTGAACAAACTCAGATTATAAATGTAAATGTTATTCCACACAAATACACTTCTGGAAATAATTTAGGGGAAAATACTTTGCTATAAATCTTAAGGAAGAAGGATTTATCATAAATATAAACCATTAAAGTCACTTTTAAAATATTAATTTGTATTCCTTCCAAATTTCTTAATGTTTAATATCTTTCTAAGTATTTGTTCAGTCACATAGTCGGTTGCTGTGATTTAAGATTCCGAAACACTGGACTGGCCTTTTTCACGAGAGAAACATAAACATTTTAAATACAGAGCTGCTTTAACCAGTACTAATGGTAAATTATTTAAAACTCAGGCATTTTCATATGTCTGTTTGGTCCTCAAATGTATTCTATGACTACTCCCCCTGCCCAACTGCCAAAAAAAACCAAAACCAAAAACGGAAACAAAAAACAAGGTCTAAGTAATTTAACATGACATTCATGCCATTCTTCAAAAGTAATGATCCCATTACTTTTCCTACCCTCCTGCCCTACTTTGCTGTATTCTTTGCTTCAGCAGCAACTTCAGAACCCTGAGTGTTTGGACTCACCCCCATTCCTACTAGGCTCTCAAGCTGGGGACTCCCCATACCATTCTCCACATGTTGAAATTTAGTTGACCCTGAGGCTGGAGTTCCTGTCTCGCCAGTTTGGGGATGTCTTCTCACATGCCCATGCCCCTACACCCACAAAAAGGAATTCCTCTTCCTTAGGGATCCTCTAGCGTTCTCTCTTAACATAATGGATCTCCCTGCAGTACTCTACCAAGATCTACAAAAAACTGCTATAATAATAATCATTCTCATTTGGCAAATTGGGCATGTAAACAGCATTTTGTATTGAATGCCAAGAGAAAATAAACAAAAATAATGTAAAGAAAATGAATTTTGTTTCCTTATACTGAAAGATCTGTCTTCCCTGATAAGCTGGAAAAAACTGGAAGATGCTTTGCTTCTTTTCCACTTCAAATTTAAAAACAGCCATTGCTAAGAATATTAAAAAGAAGGAACTCATGTTTGCTGAGATGATTTTGTGTATTATATCCACACTATCTTAAAAACGTAACTATTAGGGTGCCTGGGTAGCTCAGTTGGTTAAGCGTCTGCCTTTGGCTCAGGTCACGATCCCAGGGTCCTTGGATGGAGCCTGGCATTGGGCTCCCTGCTTGTGCTTTCTCTCTTTCTCTGTCAAATAAATAAATAAAATCTTAAAAACAAACAAACAAAAACCCTGTAATAATGGATTCTAGGGTTCAAATACAGTCTTCCTCCAGCATACATCAGAAGTCTGGGAACTTATAATTCACAGTCACTTTTACATTATTGTTTTTATTTGTAAAACCATTTTACTGAAATAAACCAAATGCATAGAAAATGGGACATATTATACTTATATAGCTAGATAAATTTTTTCTTTTTAAATTTAACTAGACAACGTATAGTACATCTTTAGTTTTTGATATAATGTTCAATGATTCATTAGTTGCATATAATTAGATGAATTTTTACAAAATGTTTCTTATAACCATGTAGGTGCCATCCAGATCAAGATACATGAACTCCCCTGAAGTCCTTCTTCCGCTCCTTCCTTACTACTAATAGTCCCAAGGCTGACCACTATTTTTGGTCTTGGTTTATGAGTTTTGTAAATTTTTTTATTTGAATATAGTTAACACACAGTGTTAAATTAGTTTCATGTGTACAACAGAGTAATTCAACTTCTCTGTATGTTATGTTCACCTCAAGTGTAGCTACCATCTGTCCATACAACGCTATTACAATATCATTGACTGTATTCCTTACACTGTGCCTTTCATTCCCATGACTTAATTATTTCTAACTGGAAGCCTGTGTCTCTCACTGCCCTTCCCCCATTCTGCCAAACCTCTCACCCTCCTTCCCTCTGATAACCATCAGTTTGTTCTCTGAATTTATGGGTCTGATTCTGCTTTCTTTTTGTTTTGTTCTTTTGACTCCCTGTATGAGCCATTATTTTCATCTTTAGTCACCACAGATTAATTTTAACTGCTTATATATTTAATAAAATGGAAGCATATAGAAAACATTCCATTGTGTCTTGCTTCTTTTCCTAAATATAAATTAATGAGATTCATCCACATTATTGAAATAGTTGTGGGTATTTGGGGGGTGGGGGGGAGAGGAAGAGAGAAAATCTAGAGCAGACACCCGGCTGAGCGTAGATCCCAACACAGGGCTCAGTCTCAACCCTGAGAACACAACCTGAGCCTAAATCAAGAATTGGACGCCCATCTAACTGAGCCAACCAGGCACCTGAGTTGTTGTTTTCATCGTTGAAAAATATTCCATTGTATAAGTATACCACCATTTTTTTTCTCTTTTCCATTGATCAGATGAACATTTGAATTGTTTTCATTTGGGGACTATTTAAAATAGTTCTGTGATGAGTATTTCTGTACATGTCTCTTAATGAATAGATTTATGATATTGGTTAGATACTTAGGTGTGGAAGTATCCTAGGCTCCTGGGTATGTTCAACAGTTAGCTTCAGTAGATACCATGAATTAGTTTTCCAAAGTAGTTGTGCAATTTACACTCCCACTGTCAGTGTATTAGAACTCCCACTACTTCACATTCTTACAAAGGATGTCCTTTTGTAAACTAGAAATTCTCAGTGGGTATACCACAAATTTTCTCATCTTAATTTGCATTTTCTGGATAAAAAATGAAGTAGAGCTATTTTTCATACATGTATGTCACTTGGATATCCTCTTTGTGAAGTAGCTGATCAAGTTTTTGCCTATATTTTTATCTTTTTAATTGGATTTTCTATTTTTTGTTGATTTGTAAAAGTTCAGTTAATATGAAGTATAATGATTGATTTTTGACAGGTGAAACCAGCTTTGCATTCCTGGAAAATTCCTACGTTGGCCACATTGAGCATATGTGGCCTAACTGTACGCAATTGTTCATAATGTTTCATTAATTATTTGCATTTGTTTTGTTTAGGATTTTAGGTATTTCTATATGAGAGAGACTGGTGTGTTATTTTTGTTATAATAAGCTTTTCATGTTTTTAAACAAGGTTACTTAGACTTTATAAAATGAGTTCATAGGTGGGTTATCTTTTTTCATTAAATGGTAAAACTTGTACACATTTGGGTATTATGCCTTTCCTACTTGGAAAAATTCACCAATAAAACTACCTGGAAATTGAAATTTCTTTGTAGGACTCTTCTCAAATTAGAGTCTCTATCTTAGAATTTTATATACTTTTACATAAATTATTAAAGTATCTTTATCTTCTTGTGTCACTTTTTATAAATAATATTTCTGAGGAATGTGTTTATTATTTGGATTTAAAATATATTTTAATAATGCTGTTATAACTTTTTTAATACCTGAAGAGTCTATAGTGTTGTTCCTTTTATATCGGATACTGATGATTTACCTTTTCTCATTATTTCTTATCAATTTTGGCAGGAGTTTGTCAATTTTTTTTTCCTTCAAAGAATAAACTATTGATTTTCTTCACTGTCTCTGCTGTAGGTTGTTTTCTGTATCATTAATTTTTGTTCTTATCTGTTTTACTTTCTTCTTTGTACATTTGAATTTAATCTGCTGTCTTTGGCCTCCTGAGATCAATACATAGAACAATGATTTTAAGACTTTCTCCTTTGCGATATCCATCTAACGTTAAAATGTCTTTCTTTTTACTGTGGTTAAATTAATATCCCTGAAAGCCATAGATCTTAAGTGTGCATTTTGATGAGCATTGACAGATGTACTTAACCATATAACCATCATCACAGCAGATACAGAACATTTTTTTCTAACACATCAGAAAACTTCCTCATAATATTTTCCTGTATTTCTCCAAACCCTAGAGACAATCACTGTTCTGATTTCTAAGCCCATAAATTTTGGTTGGTTCAAACTTCAGATAAATAGAATCATATAGTATATACTACTTAAGTCTGTCATATCTCTTTTAACATATTGCATCTTACTATCTTTTAAAATGTTTGTTCTTTCTTCTTGAGATAAAATTTGCTGACAGTGAAAAATACACAGACCTTAAGTGCATAATTCAATGAATTTTGACAAATGCATAATCTCTCTTCTCAATCAAGATATGGAACAATCTAACACCTCCAAAAGGCCTCCAATGTAACCTAGACAACCACTCTTCTGATTCATATCCTGTATACTTTTGCCTCTAATTTCATGTAAGTGTAATATACAGTATTGAGTACATTGTGTGTATAGACCTCTTTGTGTCATTTGACTTAATGTTTTGGAGATTCATGCAGGTTGTAACAGATTTCAATAGTTGAATCTCTTATAGTACTGAAAAGTATTCTAATATATCAACACATCATAAATTTTTCTTGCACTCTCCTGCTAATGGGCATTTGGATCCCCTCTTCCCCACTTTTTGGTCAGTATGAATAAATCTATTTTAAACACTTTTATGCAAATCTATTTATGGACACATATTTTCTTTTCTTTTGAATAAATGCCTGGAATTACTGGGTCATAGAATATTTGTAGGCTTATATTTATTATTTATATTTATATTTATTTAAAAATGCCAAGCATTTCTAAAATGATTGATTACTTCACTGACTCCCTAGCAATGTAGGAGTGGTCAATTTGCTCTACCTCCTATTTCATACCGGCCTTGTCAGCTTTTAAAATTTTAGTCATTCTAAAGCGTACTAAGTGTTATCTTAAGGTGGTATTAATTTGCATTTCTCTGATTACTAATAATATTGAGAACGTCTTTATATGATTATTGGGCATTCATATATCTCTTGTTGAAGTTTGTGTTCAAGGCAAATGCAATTTTTATGTTTTTGTATTACTGAGTTTTAGAGATTCTTTATATATTTTTGATAAAAGTTTGTCTCCAAGTGCTTTTGCTACCTCTCTAGATAATATGCTATTTCCCTTCATTATGTTAATAGGGGTATAAAAGACAAAGCTAGTTTACAGCTATTATGCACCTAAGTAAGGATGCCTGGAAATTTACCACTGACTCTTGACCAAGATAAGGGCAGGAGAATCCGTAATGATTTATTGTGTGAAGTTTAATATCTAAAACTTCCCTGGCAACACCTCGAGCTGGCTTGTTTATTAGGGGTGTACACTTGGCATAATCAGCTAGTCCTGTTTGACCACATGGCCAGAGTTGCATGAAAGACATTGTTGGAATGTTTAGGAACTCCCCTGAAGCCAAGTTTCACTGCATAAATTTTAGTTGGTTTAATCCTCTGGTTAAGTACATCCTTGTACCAATAAGTAAGACCCTAGAGAACTGTGCCTGGAAGCACCTTGGACCCTGATGCTTGCCTGCTCGCTCCTTCTGCCACTGTCCCATATTCGTTGTCTTGCTTAAGTGTGGTCTGTGAAGTCTGTGGGTCCTTTGTTTATCCATTACTGTAAGCTTTGCAGCGGGGAACACATTGATTGAGGTGCGACTGCTAAACTAAACTTGTAATCCTAGAATTAACCTGATATGTTGTGCTTTTCTTTCTATTGTCAGAACTTGGACATTTCAACCAAACTGCCAATATCATCACACAATTGTCTGTAATATCCTCCCATTATCTTTTCAATATTGGTAGAATTTATAATGATAGCCTCTTTTTCATTTCTCAGATTGGTAATTTGCTATCTCTGCGTATTTCCCTTGGTGTGAGCATGTGTGCATGTGGCTGTGTGTGTCCTCTGATTAGTCTTCCTTAAGTTATATCAGTTTTACTAATTTTTCCAAAAACCAACCTGGACTTTAATTTCCTCTATTTTATGCGTTACCCATTTTTTTAAATTTATGTCCTCATATTTATTATTCCGTTCATTTTATGTATCTTATGGTAATTTATTTTTTCCAGATTAAGTGAAAAAGTGATTTTAAACCTTTCTTCTTTTCCAATAAAAGCACTTTGAGTTATAAACTCTCCTCTAGTGCTTTTGTAGCTGCATCCCCCAAATTTTGCTAAGTTGTAGTTTCATTTTTAGTTCAAATCTTTTTAAAATTTCCTGTGATTTCTTTTTTGACTCATGTGTTTAGAAGAGTAAGGTTAATTACAAATTATATGGTGTGCCTTAGGTTTTATATTGATAGTTATTTTTAATTTCATTCTAAGAGAAGAAACTATGATATTCTAAACTCTAAAAATTAAGACCTATTCAATCACCATCATATGGCTTTGTGAAATCTCTGCATGCACGTAAAAAGGGTGTCTATTCTGCAGTTGTTTTGTGTAGTTTTAAAAATGAACATTAGTTCAAAGGTTGTTCATAGTCTCGTCATTGAAAGAGATTAAGGGAGCCTGGGTGGCTCAGTGGGTTAAAGCCTCTGCCTTCGGCTCAGGTCATGATCTCAGGGTCCTGGGATCGAGGCCCGCATCGGGCTCCCTGCTCAGTGGGGAGCCTGCTTTCTCCTCTCTCTGCCTGCCTCTCTGCCTACTTGTGATCTGATCTCTCTGTGTGTCAAATAAATAAAATCTTTAAAAAAAAGAGATTAATATCACCAACAATTGTGGGCTTGACTATTTCTTCTGTTTTGCTAGTTTTGCTTCATGCATTTGAAACTTGACTGTTTTAGCACTGTGTAATGTCTTTTTTAACTCTGGAAGTACCACCTTTCTTGAAGTTTGTTTAACATTAATTTAGCTACTCCAATTTTACTACACTTATGGTTTTTATGATATATAATTTTCCCTCACTCACTTTCAGCTTTTCTGGTCCTTATAATTAAACTGTGTTTCCTGTTGAAAATACATGTTTGGAAGACCTCCTTTATTCATCCAGTCTAATAAATTCTCTTTTATTTGCCTTTTTAATCTCTTTACATTTAATGTAATTGCATACATAGTTACTCCACGTTCATCATTTTGCTACTTGTTTGCTTTAATATATACTGTTATATATATATATTAATTTTATTATTATATTAGTAGTAGTATTATAGTATATTATTAGTATATATTAGTATTAGTATGTTAATTATTAGTATATGTTAGTATATAATATGTAATGTATAATATATATTTATAATCCAATATTTATATAATAAATATTAATAAATTCAGTCCAACATAATTACAGTTATTCTACCTCTTTGCAATATCACATTTGTACTTGACATCTAGGACCTACTGGGGATTAAGCTCAGTTTTAAGTCTAGGAACAACATTTCTAGGGGAAGCATTGGAGGTAGTATCAGAAATTTCCTTCACGACAACTCCAGAAAAGGCTATTTAGGTTCTTCTCAAACAAGAGAGGGAAGGCTGATTCTACTGGAAAAGGAAGTGCAGCAAAATATCAAGGCCTTTAGCTTAATAAGAATCTATCAGATGTTATCTTCCCAATCTACAAGGTCCTACCCCTTCACAATCAGGTCCCTAACTTTAACAAAAGAGAGCTTCCAAAGTTGTGAATTCATTTACCCTGTAGCCTGCCTAGCCATCCACAGGCTTTGGGTTTATTTTTCACAAATTTCAATATTATGGCCAACAGAGATAGAGCTTCTTTCTGGTTTAGTACCCAGAATCTGAGGTGAGAATTTAAAATCCTGAGCTCCAAATTTTCTTTCCCCACATTTTCATCTGAACAAAACTTTAGTCCCAGTTTTCCATTTCCGTGAAATGCTCTATGGCATTAAGTATTTGGTCACCCAAACCTTATTGGCACTTAATTCCTGGCAACCACAGATAACAAGTAACTATTTGCTACAACATGTGTTAGGCTACCAATATATACACTACTGGATCAGGGTCATTAATGCGTCTACACTTAGAGAACCAATTCAGATCCTAATCTCTAAGGTTCTGTCCCTCTCAAGCTACTTCTGATACTAGTAACTGATCAACCAGAGATCAATTGGAAAAGCAAAGCCACTGTAGGTACTATGAAATAAGGGAATTGTTATAAGAATTAGACCTTACTCGATTTTGACAGAGCTGGGAAAACCAAAGTTTAGAAAGAGAACTGGAGGAACAGAGAAAGAACACATGAATCAGTTCTCCTGAAACATTGATGGGAGCAGGTGAGAAAGAGCTTGGGAGAACCTAAGAAATCACACATGACCAAATGCCAGTGTGACATCATGGGGGGTGGTAATTTGTAGGGAGGTTAATGGGAAGCTGGGAGTTCCTACGTAACTACTGCCTCTCTGTGTCTGCAACCAAGCATCTGGTAGTGGCCTTTGTGACTGCCTAATAGCTTATGGAGGACTGAATCTAGGTGACTGCTGAAGCTAGTACAGCTCCTGACTGGCTCTGGCTTAGTGCACTTACCCTTAGAACCCAGACACCATGCTACGAGAAAGCCCAGACCATATGGAGACAAACTGAAATCCTTGACCCTCTGACCCAAATGAGATCTCAGTCAGGACCAAGTGCAGGCATGTCCGGTGAGTGAGCCAGATCCTCTAGCCTCAGTCAAAACTTCCCAGCTGACATTCAGTGAAAAAGAGAGAAGCTTTCACCACTAAACCATGCCCAAACAATAGATTAACAAGCAAGATAAATTTGGATTGTTTTAAGCCAAGGGTCAACAAACTTTTTCTATAAAGGGTCAAATAGCAGCTATTTTAGGTTCAGCCTTGTTGCCTTTTATTTTTCCCTTTCCCTCCCTCTTTTTTCTTTCTTTCCTTTTTTTTTTTTTTTGCAACATTTTAATAATGGCAAAAAAATATTCCTAGTTCATGGGCCACAGGCTGTGGGCTGGATTTGGCCCATGGTCCATAGCCTGCTGACTCCCTTTTAAGCCACTAAATTTTACAGTAATTTGTAACATAGCCATAGATTATCAGATCAATTAAATAAATTTCACAAAGATGAACTGGTAAACCTAGGGGATAAAGAGGAAATAAAGAATCACACGTATGTGTGTTTGCACACTTACACCCAAAGTGCACTTCATAAGAATTTCAGTAACTTTATTGGGTAGGCATAAAATATTAAATATCAAACATAAATACAGCAACAGCAACGTGCATAAGCCTCCACCAGAAAAAAACAAACATTATTAAAGAGAACATCTATTGAAAACCTGCTGCATCCCAGAATCTGTGGTACAATGACATGAATGATTTTATATATCTTCATAAGAATCTTATGAAGGAGGTATTATTATCCCTATTTTACTGATAATGAAACTCAGGTTAAAAGGCAAATAATTTTCTCAAAGCCTCCTGATGAGTAATAACAGGTAAGCCTGAATTCAAACCCACTCCTAGCTACCAACCTCCAAAGCTTATACTTTTAAGAATTAGCTGAAGTGGGCCTTAAATAAAATCATTTCACCTCAAGTCCATATCTCCAGACTTCACCATCCTGTTGTGCAGCTGAGAAAACAGAAGTTGACAGTTCATTAGAATCATAGCACCACACAGCAGGCATTAAAGCTTAGTACCTCCTCTGCACAGAACACCTTCACCTCTATGCTTGCCTGATTTCAGCTGCAGTGTATTTAATATGCACATTTAAATTAGTGATGCCACTTTTTAACCTAATTGGGCATCTAAAATTGTAGATATTGTTCTTATTTATGAGACAATTTTCTTTGAAATTTACGAAAACATCTAAAAATTTCAGTAAATAAATAAGATGTAGGCGTATGTATCCTATTAGACAACAGAAAAGGGGAGATGTTTCTTATGCATCAGTTGTAAACATATCAGATACCATAAAAGCAGAACAGACACCTTATGTTGTTTTTGAGTTGGAGAGAATCCCCTGGAAATCACTGTTGCTTTTGGACTATATTTTTGTGATACATTTAATTCATGTCGAGCATTATATGAGTTCATAACACAGGGATCTCCAGGCAAGCTCTCTTGGGAACATGTGCCCATCCCTTTCTGCACCTAATCCTTTTTGCTCTCTTCTGAGCCTACTCTTAGGAGTTCACACTGGAAAACCTTTATCCAGGGCTTGCAGGACCTGAGCTTATGCCCCTGATGCAGGACCACCAAAATCTGCCCATCAGAAGGTTCTTGCTGGCCTTGGAAACCTGTTCTCTCTCCCCCAGCAGAGAATGCACGTGGAGTTCCACAAAGCCCCAGAAAGAGTCTTTGTAGAGCAGTAGACAGGGACCAAAACCCTGCCCATTTGAGATGAGCTCCATCTCAGCCCTGGCATTATGGAAAAAGATCATGAGGGAGCAAAGTCATGGAGACAAGGAAACTTGTATTTAGTCCGTCCCCTCTTTACACAGATGGACGGGCACAGTGGAATTTGCATTGGTATGTAATTATCTTCTGGCTGCACACTCAAAATTTTAAGTGGTCATATGACTACCTCTTGCCAGCAAATGTGAGCCAAAGCATGTATCAGCTGGGGCACTGTTATCCATATTTCCTTTCTCTGTTTCAGTGTTTGCAGAAACCTGTGGTCAGATGGAGACACCCGAAGATCAAAGCATGCTGGAATGGGAGCCCCACCTGAAGGACAGGCGCTCTATGCTGCTGCCCAAGCATACAGACCACTCTGAATGAATGAGAAATAAAATCTTCCATCATCAAGTTCCTGAAATGTTGATGGTTTTGTTTCTCTAGCATAGCCTAATCTATCCTGATTAAACATCCAGCAAATCCAAGGTATTGGCATCCATCAAGATTCTGATTCCAATGGATCGATCAGATTTGCTTTCTAGGCTTAGCACTTCAGAATAATGGTGTCAAAATAAACAAATTCACTGTAGAACCTCTGACCATCTCCTTCCCCCAGTGGTTCTTCCTCAATGCTATTTGGTTACCAGGGGGAGACAAAGTCTCCCCTAAAACTAAGGCCCCACTCATACATTTCTCAAAGTATAGGCAACATTGTTAATTAGTCCTTTCTTAATTTTAGAAAGGTTTGCCTTATCAGATATACATCAAATATTTTGTTTTTTTTTTTCTTTTTAAATTCTCAATGCTCTCCCATTGCATTATGTATCTAAAATTCAGTAACATTGGCATCAGGGTCATTATTGTTGATGAAATATCCTTCAGTATCTCCCATTTCTGTTTTTTTCCCAGATGAACTACAGCATTATTTAATCCAAAACTATATTTGGATTAGAGTTCCAATTGTGTTAATTTTATAAGGTAAATTGGGAATACTAAACATTTTTATAATATTTAGCCACAGTATCCAGGTACATGATTTATCTACGTCAATCCTGTCTCTATTTATTCAAATAAAATATTATAGTTCCCTTTACAAAGATATAACACAATTCTTATTATGTTCGGCCCTTATTCTTTTAGGTAATTTAGTTCAATTATAATTGGAACCTCTTTTATAATTTTATAGTTAATTGTTACTGGCTTAATGGGATGTTTTTATCTTTGATATTTTTATTTTGTTTTGGCTTCTTCATTAAACTCTTAATACTTACAAGAATGTTCATAGTATCTGTATCATAAAAATGCAAAACTGGAAATAAATGTACAGCACAGAGAAATGGATAATTAATTGTAGTACATTTATATAATGGGATATTACATTTAAAGAAAAAATAGAATTGGGGCACCTGGGTGGCTCAGTAGATTAAAGCCTCTGCCTTTGGCTCAGGTCATGATCTCAGGGTCTTGGGATCAGGCCCAGCATGGGGCTCCCTGCCCAGCAAGGAGCCTGCTTCCTCCTCTCTCTCTCTCTCTCTGCCTACTTGTGATCTCTCTGTCAAATAAATAAATAAAATCTTTAAATAAATAAATAAATAAATAAAAATAGAATTAACTAGTGGTCCACCCAACCTCATGCTGAATGAAGATGCCAGACCAAAAGAGAAGATCGTGTATGATTCTATTCACATGAGGTTCAAAAACAAGTAAAACTGTTAATTAGGATGATAGAAGTCAGTATGCTGGTTACCTGTAAAATGATATGGACAAAGAGGGGACAAGGAGGAACTTCTGGGCTGCTAGAAATATTTTGTTTTGTTCTGGATAGTTGTTACATGTAGGTATACATGTGAGCTATATATATATATTTTTATCTATTTTGCTATATCCAAATTATGCCTCAGTAAAACACACACCACAGGCAGAACTAATCTACTGGTCACAGAATTCTAAAGAGGACGACACTTTCTGGGGAAGAGCATGTGGGGAACTTGCAGAGTTATGAGAACGTACATCTTGATCTGGGTGGTAAATATGTATTAATATAGGTTAAAATTCATCAAACTGGGTTCACAAGTTTTGTGGACTTTGTGTATATCGTATCTCAATGGAAAAAAATCTTAAAGCTAACAACTTATGTTTTCACCTGACTCTTTAATTCTCTTAGTATGAAATAATATTCTGCTCTATTTTCTCTCATTTTATTTATAACTTTGGTTCAAATAACCAGAATTTTAAAAATACTACCTTTGGCTTCTGTTTGTAAAGGTACATATTTAGTCAATAACATTAAATGATTTCTGGTTAAAGACAATAATTTATGACATCAAACAATATCTTTCCTCAATAATGCATATTGTAACCAACTTAAAAGGCAAATGAACAACTGGGATAAATATCACAGAGCTTAGAAATAGTATGAAATGGGGCCCCTGGGTGGCTCAGTCAGTTAAGCATTTGCCTTTGGCTCAGGTCGTGATCCCAGGGTCCTGGGATAGAGCCCCACATTAGGCTCCCTGCTCAGTGGGGAGTCTCCTTCTCCCTTTCCCTCTGCCCTTCCCCCTGCTTGAGCTCTCTCATACTCTTCCAAACAGACAAATAAAATCTTTAAAAAGAAAGAAAAAGAAAGAAAAAGAAAAAAAGAAATAGTATAAAATGCACAATCTCCCCAACAGAATATTGGGAAAAGACTTCAAAGTGTAATTTATGGAAGTGCAAATATGCAAATATACAATTAAAACACTTAAAAAGTTTAATGTCACTGACAAGCAAAGAAACAAATTTAAATAAGATACCATTTTGATTATTAAATTGATTATAGCTAAGTAGTTAATGGTCCAGCTCTGGAATTCCACTGATTCACTCCACTCGGTAATTCAATTTCCTTACATATACTGTAGAAGTAGCACTGATAACATGTAGTGTTTGTAGAAGGATCATCTTTGTTAATATTTATAAAGTACTTAGTGATGTGTCTGGCATAAAAGCAGTCCCCAATAAATATCAACAATTTTTATCATCATGGCTTATTATTTTTGGCAAAGATGAAAAGACTGATACTGTTCTGTGATGATAAGGTAGGAAAAAATAGCAATGGTGAGCATGTAAAATTTTTATATCTTCCTGGAGGGCCCTATTTAGCAATATGCATCAAAATTTGAAATGTGTATACCTTTAAACTCTGGAATTTCACATCTACAGATTTATCTTTTCCTTAAAAAGAATAGACAACTATGTACAAAATGTTTACAGAATACATCCACTGAAGTATTTTTATTTTCATAAGAGCAAAAAGGAAAACTGAAACATCATAAAGACATACAATAGATCCTTCGATGATTATTGATTATACCAGCTACGCTACTGGTTGAAGGCCTCTGTTCTATCTTTAAGGTCATCTCTGATTATTCTACAAATTTTCAGTCATCCTCCTTCCCCACCAGCTTCCCCAATACTTCCTACTCATATCGAAGTAATGATGGTTGCTCTAAAGTACGAATAGCCATAAGAGGTAAACTTCAAAACCTCAAGGTGTTATGATAGAGAATATTCCCTACACCTTCGTGCTGCAGACTCAAGGCCTTCCGCCCCCCACCCCGCTTTCACATATTAAAATCCTATCCTCCAATGTGATGGTATTAGGAGGTGGGGCCTTGGGGAGCTGATTAGGTCATGAAGATGGAATCCTCCTGAACAGGATTAGTTTCCTTCTAAGAGAGATCCCAGAGAACTCCCCAGCCTCCTCTCAGCATGTAAGGATACAGAAAGAAAACAGTCATCCATGAACCAGGAAGCAGGCTCTCATCAGACACCAAATCTGCTGGCACCTTGATTTTGGACTTTCCAGCCTCCAAAACTGTGACAAACACATTTCTGTTTATAACCCACCAAGTCTGTGGTCTCTTTGTTATAGTAGCTGGAACTGACTCAAAACAGAAACTGGTACCAAGGTTGGGTGCTGCTGTAACGAATATCTAAAAATATGAAAGCGGCTTTGGGATAGGTCATCCTGAAAATAAAGAGCCACAATGAGAGAAAAATCAAGTTTATTTGGTTTGAAGAATTGCAATTTGGGGAGCACAGATTCAGGTAAATATCCAAATAGTGTTCCCACTCATAGGTTGAAAGCGGAGGGGTTTTATGAGCAAGAAGATGGAGGCGATTGCACTACTCAGATAAAAGAAAGAAGAATATTGTCAATTGGTACTAACAGGCCGAGACACTTTTTGTTACACACTGATGGACAACTGTGTTGGTGTTACCCAACAAAATACTTCTGGTATGCGTTACTTAACTCTCCTGTTTGCAGAAAGTCCACAAGCCACGGTCTTATGATCAAGATGCCCACTATCCCGTTGACTTTTACAAGCAATTGTTTTACAATTTACAAGCAAATTGTTTTACAATTGCTGTTTTGCCCCTTCGAAAGGTTTTGGCCCAGTTCAAACGAGGCCAGGCAAGACTGTTTATGTACCATGGACTAACTCTTTTAAAACAGCTCCAGCCATGTCAATGTTTCACAGACTGATGATGGGTAGAGGCTGGAAGACTTATAAAGTGCATGCCAGAAAGAGCTTACATTGCTATGAATGGACCCTTAAGGTACCATCTGGTAAAAGCTCAGAAAGAAAAGAGGTGAGCTTTAGAGAAAGCCTCAAGCTTCTTAGAGAATACCTAAGTAATCCTGAATAAAATGTCTACAAGAATTCAGAATATAAAAGCCATTCTGATGAGATCACAGATGGAAATAGAGACGTGCGCTATGGAACATTGGTGGAAAGGCAATCTTTGTCATAAAGCGGCAAAGAACACAAATTGAGTTCATGTGGTAGTGTTTTGTGTCAGCTACAACTTGTGACTGATGAAACTGGATATTTGAGGAAATCTTTAAACAAAGTATGGAGGGAGTGGGCTCGCTACTTCTAACTGCTTATAGTAAAATTTGAGAAGAAGAAAAAAATAACTTAAAGATGACAAAAATGATTTAAAGATGTAACTGTCAAGCGAAAAGGAATCAGAATGTAAGATTTGGGAAATGCTCAGCCTGTACTGCAAAGAATGAAAAAGCCCATTCTGGAGAGATCACTAAGGGTATAACCCAAGGACTACAAGATTTGGAGATTTGTCAGCCATCTCAATAGAAGCCAGGAACAATGGGAGAATGCTCTTAAAGGTAACTCAGAGATCAATAGGGCTGTCAAGCCCCTCCTGAGCCCAAACTGCAAGGGTCAGGCTGACACTGGATTCGAAGAATAGACACCTGCAGGACTACAGTGTCAGACCACCACTGCCGGACCTCGAGGGAGGGATGCACACCCCTCCCCCCACTCAGGTGTGGCTCTTTGGGATCCAGTGCCCTGTGGGCGAGGCCGCAGGCAGCACACTTTGGCTGTAAAGCCCAGTGCTATCTCCGCCAGCACAGAGGGCACGGGGGGCATTGGTGCCCGCACCCAGATAGATTGCAAAAGATGGGGTTGCCTGACAGAGCCATGAACTCTAGCAATATGCCTAAAGCTTTCTAATTCTTGCACTTTAAGATATCATTTTTCCTCTAAAAATAATCTTAGACCTATTCCTCTTGTTTTGATATATTGTGCTTTCGACATTAATCAATTTTAAAGATTCCATAATTTCTATTTTTATTTCACCTGTTAATACTCTGGAGGTACGTTCTGTAGTTTCTAAATATATGGCGATTTTTACTATTTTTATTGCTTTTGTGTAATCAATTTTGAGAATGTTTCATTTGTACTCATAGAAAGGAGAGGAGGGCTACTACTCACTGTTTTTTAAGGGCTAGGCTTGGAGAAATTGCCACATTTGCCTCTGTTGGGACCCTACAGGTATAGCAAACTCAGGGATAATTTTTATGTCAATTCTTCCTCCTAGTAACATAGAAATTTGACCCATCCCCTCCTAGTACGTATAGTACATTGTTCATGTTCCCATATTGGTAGGGGCCTTCTTAGTTCTGGCCCCGGGGGCAGACTGCTTATTTCCCTGCTGAGTTCCCTGCAGTGAGATGCACTAATCAGTCCTCACGTGCAGGTTTCTGCCTTTAAGAAGGAAACTTGTTTCCAGCTCCTGCCTGTACCTAGAGTGGTTTTCATTAGGCATGGAAACCCCCAGCCTCTTATGTGCACAGCAAAGCTTCATTTTGTGGTTATTATTACAGAATTGAGTTCCCTTTGTATGTGGCACTTAGTATTTCCTTTTTTTGCTTTCAGGCTCAAATACATGTTAGGTGGGTTTTTTTCCCCCCCCCAATTATTTTTATATATTTAGAGGGAAGTCAGGTATTATGCACCTTCTGTGTCTCCCCACTGAGAAACAATGTTCTGACTTTGAATTCTGGGATAGGCTGTCTGATACTAAGATCTAAGTACATACTGACTGCTTTATATACCACAGAATCACAGATAATAATAAATACAAAAGCTAAGATTTGCTAAGTTATTGTTGACAATTCTGAGCCTAAAGCCCTGCTTCTGTGTTCAGTCATAGGTAGAATGGCATAGTGGTTAAGACTGCAGACTCGGGAGCCAGATTGCCCTTAAAAAAAAAAAATATATATATATAATATATATAATATTATATATATAATATATGCATATATTATATATAATTATTATATATTATATATATTATATATTATATATATAATATATATTATATAATTATATATAATTATATATAATATATATGCACATTTATTTAAGAGAGTGAATGAGCACGTGCGTGAGCAGGGAGGGACTGGGGAGAAGAAGATGGAGAATCCCAAGCAGACTCCACGTGGAGCCTGATACGGGACTTGATCTCAAAACCCCGAGATCGTGACCCGAGCTGACACAAAGAGTGGGGTGCTTAACCGACTGAGCCACCCAGGCACCCCTCCAGATTACCTTCTTTCACATCTCAGTTCCTTGATTGATTAACTACATGATCTCGGGCTGATTACTCAGCCTCTTCCTTTCACAAAGGCCATTTATACATATAAGGTAATCACGACACTGCTCAGCACACAGTAAACACTGATGACTCAGCTATTACTGTGTGTCGGTGTAAAGGAATGTTATGTCTTTTAATCCATATCGCTCTTACGAGTTAGGTACTATTATGGTCCTGGACACATTTCCTGGCACAAAGCAAGCTCCCAATAAATGTGTGAAACAGATAAGAGCATACTCCGTATTTAAATATGGAAACAAAAACTTAACGTGAGCAAACAATCGAGCCTGTGTCACAGAAGTAATAAGAGGTGGAGTTCTGACTGCTGTTGGTTTTACCAGTAAACAGGAATGCTTCCTCAGCACCTGGAGACCTCGCCCCAACCAGCTAGGGCGCCACGGGAAAGGGGGGTTTTTCAGCTACTAGCTTCCACATCCCCCCTCCCCCAACCCTTCTCCATCCTTTTCCACCTACTCTGTTTTCTTTCCTCTTCCCTGTGAAGTAAAAGACATTCATTATCTTTCATTATCTTCCTTCTTCCTCTGGACTTCTAAAATCGCCCTGCTCTCTTGTTTTATACCAGTGCTTTTGCTAATGTGAATTCATTGCCTGGTGTTTTCTCTTCTCTCTTTTCTAGATCAATAGTCTCTGTTCTCCTCGCTTGATAATTTCAGCGGCTTTCATTTTCACATCTCTTAAAGCCCGGGGGGCGGGGGGAGGAGAGGGGGAGAAAATCATTTGAACCTCTTCCTTTTATAATGTTTTGTTTTCCTCCACAGCAGAGCAGTTTCCTTGACTGCGGTAGCAGTTCTGTCCTTTCCGATACCCTTTCTGCCAACGTGTCCCCATCTGCAGAGGTTACTGCAGCCCTTGGCCAGGTTTTGGGACGTTAAGAAAATTGAAAGATGGTATTAGGGGGCCAGGCTGGTGAGGATCTAACAGGAACACGGCCAGTAACCTCTGAGGTTTCTATTGCAAAATCTTGCAGGCATTTTATTGTAAGGGAAGTTCTGTCTTCCTCTGGATCTTTTTGGGTCATTTTGATTTATAGGAAAGGTGTGCCAATCCCAGGATGCCCTGCCTGTGGAAAAATAGCAGAGTCATTCCCTCTGTGTGGTATACCAAAAGGAAGAATCACAGCCAATGCCACATGAGATCAAGACTTGCGTGACACACACTGTCCCTACGTACCACAGACACAGGCGTGACTGCCTCTGTCTTGTTGGTCTAATTCCTTAACCTTTTGTGAAATCAAATCACAGATGCTAATGATCTCCCTGCCTGAGAGAAAGGAAAATTTTGTCATCAGAAAGGAAAACCTAACGGTCATGCATTGTGTGCCTAGTATTGTGAGCCCTAGTGTTTGCCTCTCTACAATCATCTAGGAGCTGGGTATGAGGTCTCCATTTTATGCATGAGAAGCATGAGCCTCCCCAACGTTACGTCATTTGCTTTTAACACCTGGGCTAGAATTAAAATGCCCAAATTTGGATATGAAGCATATTCTCTCCCATTCACATCCCACTTCTTCCGTCATTCAGGGAAGTAGAACCTGTTCATCAGTGGACCTCCTCTTCCTGAAACAGAAAACCAGGGTTGTGACCACACTGGAAGCCCTTTATCTGAGGAGCTTCCCTGCTTTGGGGTCCCAGGCTTGAGCACTCACCAAGAAGGGCATCAACACAGATTAGGGTCAAGCAAATGGCTTCTTCGATGCATGAGGAAGACTTGCTTTCTTCTAGGATCAGTTTTTGCTGAACCTTAGAAAAACTCTCTGCTGAGTCTCAGGACAGCAACTATCCCCCCTGGACCTCACCTCTGCCTGTGCCGTGGGGCTTGCCAAGAAGCATCACTGCCCACACACTAAGCTTGGCCACAGGGCATTCTTGGACCAGGAGACACTGAGCAGAAGTGATGGTACTTTGCAGCGTGAGATTATGTTACGTGTCTGGTAGTGCTTGCTCCTCTCACACTCCCACAAGGGCGGTTTTCAAACAGGGGCAGCCACCAATATGTAATGTGAGCAAGGAATTCATGTTCAATTCTGTAAGCCACTGAGATTCGTTTGGGTTTTTGTCACAAGAGTACATCTCAGTACCGTGCTTGCACCATGCTTGGCGTAGTGACCTTCTTGTTGCCCTTCAAACATACTGATCCACTTCCTGTTCATGCCGCCTGAGAAACTGTGCCCTTGGTTCTACACATAGTTTTGAATTTTCATTATTCAAATTTTTGGCAACTGGCCCTTCCTCGTAGGTCAATTCACTGACTATCAAGATCACAAGACTTATCTCCCCCTCTCTAGCCTCTTATTTAATTTTCTAGTGATATTTGATACCCCCTGAAATTTTATGATGTATGCATTGGTTAGCTTGCTTGTTATCTATCTTCTGCCCCTGAGTGTAGCTCCATCAGGACAAGTGTCATGGTTAAGAGCACAGACCCACTACCCCAACTGCCTGGGTGATGATTCTGGCACTAATACTGGTTAGCTGCCTGACCCTGGGTGAGTTCCTCAATGTACTGGACTTTTTCACCCTTTCTTTCAAGTCGGGATAAGAATATAACATTTAACTCATAGGGCTATTGTTAGGATTAAATGAGTGAAAAAATGTAAAGCATTTAACATGATGCCTAGCACTCACTAAGCACTCAATGAAGTTCGGTATTATCATCAGTATTGTACACCACTGCATTCCAGATCTGAGAACACTGCCTGGAATAAGGCTGTGGCTTGATCATTCTTATAAATGAATAGATGAATGACTGCCATGAAGATTTAGGAAATCCTTTGATAAAAACTAACCTACTTCATAGCTGAGAGCTGATGGCCATCAGTGGAAGTCAAGAAACAATGTTAAAAAAAAAAATAACCGTTAGCGTCATTCCTGGTATTCAGTAATAATGACCCTAATAATGACTCAATAAGAACAGAAGATACCAGTACTACCCTTTAGCAGTTAATTATTTGCTGCCTACATTACTACACAACTATAAGACAGGAATCATTATTTTAGGTGAGAGCACAGACTTGGAGAGAAGTAATGTGGGTTTATCCCAAATTTCACGGTTTACTGGAGCTGGGTTTTGACCGATGTTTCTTTGACTACATTATTCGACAGAGACTTTATTAAATAATCACACCTTTCTTGTCTTCTACTAGTCCTAATTCCTATGATGGAAGCTGGTGATCTGCTCTCCCCTTGAATAGATGTAGCCCAGGGTTCCTTCTCTTATCAGCTTCAGACGTAATATACATTGATTTTCAACTCCATGGCAATCACTATGCTGGGCTGACAGTTTGGGGAGAAACAGTAGAGAAACTAGATATGTACCTGGTACTTAAGGAGTAGAATGATATATGTAACTGCGAGTCCTAAAAGGAAACCAGGTGGCATGTGCTCTATTACTTTTGCTCCTAATCATTACAACCATCTGTGCTTTACAGATAAATGGAAGCACGGAGGTTGCAGGCATTTGCCTAGAGTCATATTGCTAAGGAAGCCAAGGGGCCAGGATTCAAATAATAGACGGTCCTGTGTATTTTCTACAGTCTCCTTGCTTCAGTGTATGATGAACAGCCTCTTTTTCTTGTTTGTGTCTTAATCGGTGAAGTCAAGCTGAAGGCAAAGCTGCTCAAGGATGTGCTCAGTAAGTAGCATATGACAAATGCACCTAGAGCAGACCACTTCCCCGAGGTACATAGAGATCACTGCACAGAACACGTCGGCAGCAACGATGGGACCACGAATGCCCTTGTCTTCTCAGTGAGCTCAAACTTGGGGTCTTTTTACTTGGTATAGCAACTGGGAAGCCAGGTGTGGCCTGGGGCCTTTTCATAATTGCTCTGTTCCAGGCAGCCCTTATTAGGGGCACAGAGCATGTATTCCAAGTGCAACGGTGTCTAACACCCTTCTTCCACACCCGCTTCTTCAGCTCCTCCCTCCTTGCTGTTCTCAGGATGTGGTTTGTCAGAAACACAGCACCGACTCAGGGCCATAAATCACAGCTAACTTGGTAGAATTAGCTCCCCTCCAAAGGTGGATACATGGCAGGCACCCCTCTGCTTTGCAGAGAGCCCTCCTGAGAGTCCTATCGCTTCAGCATATAAATCAGCACCAGGCACGCGACAGCATCCTGACAGCAGGACAATTATTGTCCTGAAAATAAGAAATGCAAATTTCTCTTCCCTCATTGCAAAGGCAACCAGTGGACTTATTCTATGATGTTGATCAATGGCTTTAATCTATGCCCGCCCACAGTTTATAAAATCCACGTACCACCTGTCACCTTTCTTCCTGTTGGCTCAGGACCGAGGCAATATTTGATTTCCCTCGGTGTCATGTGAGTCATTTGGACCACCTTCAAAAGGTGGCTATTAAAAAAGTATTAGAGAACAATTTTTAATGGTAGCTATTTTACTTGTAAACTGAACCCGGGAGGCTTCAACATGGAAGGAGCTGTGTGACCTTGACAAGTTAGTTGGCCTCTCTGAGCCAATTTCGCAAAAGACAGATATAGACAAAAATACCTACAGTGGAGACTGGCTTTGAGGGTAAAGTGGGAGAATTTCTTACCCTGTATTTACTACGTTGTATTTAGTATTACTGGGCCAGAGAGCTTGGTAATGGTTAGGTTAAAAAGAGATGAACAAGTGAATCCACATTAATGGATCAATCGAGGTACAGGGGAAAAAAAAAAGGAATGGCTGCTTTACTAAGAAATTGTTCAACTTTATTTTTCACACGGCAATTGATAGAAGATCTGGATGAATAAAAAGTGGGTGGTCATCACTAAAGGAAAAGGAGACCAGAGTGGGCTGGCTGACTACTGTGTCAGTCACTGCACAGGACCCTCACCACATGTAAATTACATCTATTATCCTGCATTCTTCTTCAATCCCAAAATAGTCTCTGGGAGTTTACCTATGGAAAGGTTGTTTTAATAGCATCATTGGTAGTCAGGGTACAAAAAGATGTATTCTGATCTGTCAATTGTGTGGAATTTACAACAGATTATGATTTGGATGCAGGAATTCTGGGCACTGGAGGAAGACATGTGGTTTCTGAATGGTGTCTGACACTTAAGACCCATCAGAGGGCGAGGGACCATAAAATGCCCAAATACATCAGGAGGACAGGACTTAACATCAATCTCTCTGAAGGGGAGCAAAGTTACAACTGCTTCATCTTCCCTGAAAACTCCACGATCATTTATTAAGGAATGTGGGTTATGATGATCACAGAAGCCCCCTCAACTGTGCCTTTCCAGGAACCTTCCACTCTCTACCCATGGACATCACTAAGTCAACATAACTTCTGAAAACCAGAATGGTTTATCTCTGACATTAGTCCAGAAGCCCAAGCAGGTATTGCCACAAGAAAATCTTTGCAGGTCCTAAATTTCAGCAGCAACTTACTGCAAGGAAGCTCAGCAGGTACATGAGGCCTCACACAGCTTTTAAGACCAGAAATGTTCTGGCTCTACCGGAGGACTGATGGACCAGTTGATCACAAAGATAATTGAGTAGGCAGAGAGTTCTGACCAAACCTTCAGAGTCCCATGAAAGAGCCTCATAAATAGAAAGGTCATCTATGACTACTTCCTTCACAGGCAACTGGCTGGCCATGATAGAGCAATAAATTGTATGGGTATACCTGGGAAGGGAGTAGGAGTAAGGAGAAGGGGCTTTCCTTGAGTCTTTGAGCTAAAGTAATGTAACTGTCATGGCCAGTATGTTTGGGTCTTACCCTCCCCACACACGAAGTCATACATTGAAGCCCTAGCTCCCAGTGGGATGGTGTTTGAAAACGGGGACTTTAGGAGGCCATCACGGTTACATGAGATCATAAATGTGGGGTCCTTATGATGGGTTAGTGCCCTTAGGAGAAGGGACACCAGACAACTTACTCTCTTTCCCCTCATGCATTCACAAAGAAGAGGTCATGGGAGCACCCAACAAAATGGAAGCTACCACCAACCCAAGAGAAGAGGCCTCAGAATGAAACCTATCCTGCTGGTGCCTTGATCTTGGCCTTTCTAGCCTCCAGAATGGCAAGAAATAAATTCCTGTTGCTTAAGCACTTGGTCTGCAGTATGTTTTGATAGCAGCCCAAGCTAAGACAGTGATCACCAGTGCTCCGTCTGCAAACCCCATTCTAAGTTACTGCCCTTGAAAAACTAATGTTAGCTTTTACTTGACAGGGCCATAGAGCGTAGAGCTAATGGAGAATGCAGGGAACATTTAGCCACATATGCTGACATGTCAAAAGACAGGTGTGTCACTTTAAAGATTTAACCTAAGAAATAGGCAGTCTTGGCAGGTTTGAGAAAGGAGGTGTGATGGGAGGTGAAGACAGCTCTGATTGCCACAGCCACCAGTGTGGTCCTGCCCACACAGCCTCCCAGCTCACCAGTCCCTCACTCCCGGCTTCAGTGGTTTGGCCTGGAAATCTCAGCCATGCTGCCTGGTAGCTAGTTACCTGAGCAAGTGTGGAGGGAGTACTTGGAGAGAGGACTGGCAAAATAGGGTCAGAATTTACTCAGGCACCCAAACTGGAAATTAGTTATTTTCATCCATTCATCTAGCCACTAGCATCAGCTGTTTCTTCAATAAAAAAAGCTCTTAAATTCTTTATCTTGTCTCCCTTTCCATTACAGTGTCTTATTGTCTTTTATTGTAAAATTCTTTCAATACTTCCTGCCCACATATCCATGCCTCTTGCTCCTCCTCAAAACCACCCTCTTGGTTTTCCTCCAACACCGACACCACGCTTGTTTCATAGATCACTCCATGAACAGCTGATGGCTTCCTACCACCTGAAAATGCTCTGGCCCTCATTTTGGTGCTTCAGCTTCATCTCTAGCTGCTTCCCTCTCTAACCCCTGGGCAAGCTCCCTCATTATATGCCCCGCATTTCCCAGAACAAGTCTTTGACAGTCTCACCTGCAGGAATGGCCTTCTTAAACTTTCCCCCATCCCCAGTGCCCTTAGCCCACTGTACATCATCAGAAAGTAATTACTTCTTCTGGCAGGCAAAAGAATGACTCCCCAGAGATGTCCACATCACATTCCCTGCAACCTGTGAATGCGTTATTACACAGTGAGGGAGAATTAAGGTTGCAGAAGGAGGCAAACTGAGCATTTATCATTATTATTCCCATGCTATAGACGGAGAGAGAGGTTCAGATAAATCTAGAGATTAATTCACGATCCCTTAGCTCATGAGAGACTGACTGAGCTTTCAACCCAGTCAGTTTCCCTGATATGCACTCCCATTCCAGTCTACCATGTTGCTATATAAGGAATGTGTTAGATATTTAAACAGCATTGCCTCACGGAGGTGGTAACCCCCCATAAAACTAAACAGCAGGGCAGATGATATTTGCAGGAAGCTAAGCCAGATCTGTGAGTGCCAAACTGCTGTCTCAGCACTGAGGCTAACACATAGTCTGCTTGCCTGCCCCGGGCCCTAGAAACAATGAGGAAGACCTTCCATATGGCACAAAAATCCCCAAAGCTCTAGAGGAACAGCCATGTGATTCCGCTGAACTTGCTTTAATTCCTGAGCCAGATACAGCTAGGGCAAGGGTCTAGCTTTGGTCATGGTGACCTGGGATATTGCCTGCCAAGTTCACCAAATGTCCAGGTCCAGGCAGCGCCTTCCTCGCAAATGCTTTCTTCTGTTAAGCAAACAGAGTAATCACAGAAATCACAATTTTGATATTTTATTAATGAATGAGCTCGCACAAGGTATTGAAGGATATCCATGAGCACATGCATATTCATGTCATGAAAGCATTTTGGGTTTCCTGGCATCTCAGGAAGGCAGGGGCACAGTTGGTATCTGGCAGCCTCAAGCAAATAAAATGAAATCTTTCCCTTTTACAGTTATATAAAGCTAAGTCATGAACCGGGAAGGTAGCTTTCAATCATCTCATCTAATACTTTTATTTTGCACATGAGGGGACTGGGGCCTCTGGGGGCATTGATGGAATTTGGTTGTGGTCACAAAGCTAATGCATGAAGGAGCCTGGAACTCTACCATGATTGGTGGCCTTGGCTTCAACATTCTTGTTTTGGGGGAAAGTCACACACACGTAAGGTCTGAGATCTTGCTCTCCTTATTTTTCTCCTTCCCTTTTGCTTCTGTTTGTCTCTCATTCTTTTATTCTCTAATTCATCGTTCAGTGATTTTCCCATTTGTAGTCTCTTTCCTATGCTTTTTCCTTTACTTCCCTTTCAGAAAGAAGAGCAATATTCTACACATACTGTGTTCAACATGAATGAGATTTTGTTTGTTTTCAATGCTTGTGAAATGGAAACTCAGAGAGGATAAATGTCTCGTCCAAGTTCACACAGCTATCCAGTTACACTGTACTTCTGAAACTCAGCTTCCTTCACCGTCAGTCTCGTGGTTTGTGTTTCTTGTAACCACACCGGATTCTTTTCCCTGTCACAGTAAACACTTGTGACCTATGACTTTCATTACACTATTAGTAACATGACCGCAAATTTTCTTTCTTCAGTACCTTCAGTACTTCTATAAACTTCAAAAGTTTTAGTTCTTTTTTCTCCAAACTCGCTAAAGTTTTAAACAAAGGATTCACACAAATTTCATCAGTGGGACATTACGGCAACTAGTTCAGCATCCACCAAAGGTGTCTATAAGGCAGAGCCTTTGTTGTGATGCCTCATAAATAATAAGTATACTTAGTCATATGGAAGCAGGGCAATTATCCTAATTAGAAAAGCATAAAAATATTTGCAACTACAGTCACATTCATGAACAGATATCACATCATTAGTACATCTGTCTCAATTTATATATATTTCGAAAATCTCATTTACTTAGTTCCTTCTTGTCTTCACTTCAAGGATTACTAATCATTACCTTGATAAGCCTAGATTACCCAGAATATCTTTAAGGAAAAAGAATCAGTTTTAAGTTCTTCTGACATAACAGGTCAAATAAATCAAATCCATTCCCCCTGTCCGCATTCAACCTGGATTTCCTGACCTCATTTCTTTCACCAACCTTCCCCCTCCCTCCGTGGGCCTCTGGAAATGCCTGGGCAGGCTAGTGGGGGTAGGTTAACAGGTTTTCTATTTGTCTGAGGGGTAATGAATCTTGTGGACTGCTGAAGACTGAATGAGTTGAGGCTAATGGCTGCCAAGGACGAAGGCTGCTGCACTGGAACCTGGTATTTACGCTATTTGCCTGCACACACTCCCTTCTAGAAGAATCTCCTGGTCCTTCAGCCATTATATGTCCTCTCTCTCTCTGACCCACGATCTCCACTCTGTATAGCTATTTGAACCAATGATGAGCACTCTGTCCAAGGGCAGTAAGATAATAGGCTGGACAGTTTCACAATTTGACATGATAAAGTGAATGCGGTCAATTAGAGTCTTCTTCCAGGAATTTGGAATAAGTAATAATGAAACAGTTCATGGTGAGGGAGATCTATACAGTAAGATGACAAAGCAAGACAGACACCTTGCCCTGCTTCCATATGACTAAGTATACTTATTAGTGTAATCATGTATATCATAAGTGTAAAAACTTTGCGTGAAGGATAAACTGCAAAATTCAACACCCTATTTATGTCTATTCCTGAAAATAAATAATATCTTGAGCCCTTCCTATATATTTCTGATCCCCAATGAAAACAACTTTATCTCAGACTTTCGCAACACTGATATTCACATATACCAAACTTTGTTGTAGATTATAATTTGTAGATTATACAATCTTGTATTACACAATTTGTAGATTATATAATATTGTAAATTATAATTATTATAAGAGTCAACTTGTATTTTTCTACCAACGATCAGACTACTTGCAACTTTCTTTTCCTCTAGAATCTCACTTAACTTCTTATTCGGAGAACCCAGTTCTTCTGAAGACTGGACTTCCTCTGTGGCAAACATTTAAAGTAAACATATTTTTTCATTTTCATCCTCAATATTTTCTTTGATCTCATATTCTTTTATGTACAAAGATCATGAGTAAGGTCCCATGAAATAAAGATAGCATATGATTTCCAGGTCAATGCCAGTTTCAGGACACATGTTTACTTAAAATCAACATCCTCCTTTGGGAAATAAAGCAGGTGACCTGTTCCTTATAACCAAAGAATGAAACTAAAACACGTCCCAATAAATTGAGAAGGTTTGACCATCTTTAACACTGAGGGGAGTCTATAGAATACTCTTGCTCATGGGAGGTCCCCAGCTAAACTGAGGATCTTTGGCTAGGAATCATAAGGAAATGAATTATGAGTGACACATGAAGGTATACATAAAATTTCTATATAAATACTCTTCCAACCAAATGCCTTATGCATTCCTAGAAATGCATACCTCATGGACCAGAGTCCATTTGTGACGATTTGTGTAAAAATGAGAAAAAACTATTGTGTGGTTACTTTTTATAAAATACATTTTATGAAATTTAAAGAAATGTTCTTCATTTAAATATCACATCCTTTCTCTATTCTGGAGATTGAATATCTTTTATGAAAAGAGAGTAAATAGTGTTTTTTTCCTCTATATCTTGACTTGGCCCAGTAAGATACATCAGTCTAAAAGTACCTTTTCTTTTTCTTTTTTTTTTTTTTGAGAGAGAGAGAGAGAGAGAGAGAAAGAGAGAGTGTGTGTGTGTGTGTGTGTGTGTGTGTGTGTGAAAATCCCAAGCAGGTCCCACATCCAATGCAAAGCCCAACATAGGGTTCAATTTCATGATCCTGAGATCATGACCTGAGCTGAAATCAGGAGTTGGACACTTAACCGACTGAGCCACCCAGGCACCCCCAAAAGAACCTTGTAAATTTTACTAAAGTTTAAAAAATCTGGACCACTGATGCACAGAGTACGAAATCAAATAAGAAGCTATGTTTTAGAAACTTGAGAGGCAATTTCCAAATAAAGGACCTTAACATGAGCCAAAGAAGCACATAATCCCTAGTTCAGCATGGAGACTACTAGAGTAGAACCAAGATCTGCCAGGAAAATACCAACGTGCTTGAGCTGTGTAACCAGAACAGAAACCACTGGCATGGCCGTGAACCTGACATCAACAAAATAATCAGAGGCTCTACTGTGAGCCTTGGTGCAACGAATGGAAAGAAGGTGATAAACATCCTGAACGTGAGACACAGGTGTCGTGGCTGCTCAGAAGCCAGTGGGGTCACCTTGGGAGCCTACAGATTATGAGGAGGGAGTTGGAGGCTGGTGACTTTGTCCTAGTGACAAAGTCCTAGTGACCTTTATGACAAGGTAGGCATCAAAGATTACTCTTTGTTATCATCACTATAACCTTCTTCCTAAAGGATAGCTCCTCATCACTGAAGCCTAAGGAAAGTGGCTCATATAAAGAAGTGGAACTAGGTAGACTGGACCTGAAAGAAATAGGATACACAAAATTCCTTTGCACATACACCTTTTCTACACCAGTGAAGAGTTTGACTTTTCCATCTAGATCTATGGTTCTTATTCCTGACTGCATTTTAGAAAAACCTGGAGAATTTAAGTAACTTCCCTAAAGAGCACATAATAAGTCTGGAGGCCTTGACCTCATTTCATCCTAGTAAAAGCCACTTCATTCTAGTCTGAAGTCAGTGGAATAAATGATCTCCTTCTAGCTCAGATGTTCTAGGATTCTATTCTCTTACACACGTCCATAGTTTTTTCTTTCTCAAAAGTAAATGCCATGACTTGATTCCACACAGAAAAACTGAATTAACTTTTACTATATTTCCATTCATTCAAATTTTGAACTATATATTAAGACTGAACTCAAGGATCTGAATTTTTGTCTTAAAGGAGAAGGTGGAGAATAAAAGTATCTTCTCTTTCACTGGGGAGGCACAGCCACAGCTCACGGAAGGGCGGAAAAATCCCATGGTGACATATCTAAAAAACTTCCTGGAGTTCTATCCTCCAAAACTTTTCGGAAAACTGTTCACAGGGAGGTGTCTCTTAAGAGGCGCTCTTCTACATAAATATTCGAGGAGTATTTGAGAGAGAGCTCAAGTGTTGGTGTCTGCTCTACACCGCAGGACTCAGACTCTGGAGAAACTGCACCCACAGCTGGGGACGTCCTGTGAGAGACAGGAGCCAGATCTGAGAAGCCGCCCAAGAGTACGTTTCTCAAAAGTCTGCCCAAGAGCACCCTGGAACCAGGAAGCAAAACATTTTTCTTTCCACTGCAATCACTCTCTGTCACCCTCTACTGTCAAAACTTTTCATGCACGTCCTAGCAAAGCAAAAATATTCAAAGTTCCCAAGTCCATTTTCACAGACCTGGCTAAAAGGCTAATTAGAAGTTGAGATGCAATACATTAATTACTTGCAAATGTATCCCTTACATCCCTTAAGGCTCGTCTGTTCATATTTCATTCTGTCTGAGGGTTAAACGGATTACAGAATATTGCTGGAATCTGCCATGGATATATATACCAATTGTTCTCCGTGTGCTGCCCACAACGTCCCCACTGTGTGAGACCTCCCCAAGCCGCTGGATTTTTCTCTGATTCCTAGTCTCTACCTATCTTTCCCTGCTGTTCCTATTTTACCACTGGGTCTAGACTCTGGCTGTGGAGTTCTGAGCCCTGAAGAGTTCCCTCCAAACTCTTCCTTAATATTCTTTGATTCTGGACTCTAAAGTACAAAGACATTCACTAAAAGGTGTTTACTTTAGGTTAAAGCTGCTAGGCTCGTCTTCATATCCAGTGTGGAAAGGTAGCAAAAGGAGACAATAATGCGCAGAAAGAGGAGCAAATGATTTAGGAAAGGAGAGCTTGGCATTGCAGTCTCGAGGCTGCAGTCCGACGGGACCAATGCTATTTGGAAACATCCTATCAAAAGTACTGTGGGGCCGTGCTGGCTTGAAGAAGGAATCAGGGCTCCAGAAACCAGAGAGATCATGATCAGGGCCAGAGTCAATGAAGACAAATGTAGGATTCGGCATTTCACCTTTAAAACAATGCTTATGACTTTAATTTTTAAATAAAGTTATTCCCAATATCATAGGGTAGGATAAAAATGACATGGGCTGATACAGAGAATGGATGGGGCAAAGGCAAAACAAGGAAAAGTTAGAATTTCAAGGTTAGAAACAATTACTGACACTAAGCAGAACTGAGAACACTATGAACTGATCAAATACTGAGTATAGTTGACGATATTCCCTCACTGATTCTCATGATGGATTTTTTCATTTTGCCAGTTTGTTGTCCAATAGCATTTCCTTAAGCAGAACGGCGGGAGCATAGTCAGCAAGTGTCACTGGTGTGATAGTCCCTTGTTTCTTACTGACAGAAAGACCGCTTAACATTTGGACTTTTGATTTTAGAGCACAGAGGAGCACAGCCATGGTAAACAGAGACAACGCATGTTGAGTGTATTTTTTTTTCCACTACTAGAGCTACACAGTGCAAATGTTCTCCCAACTGAAGCTCCCAATGACCCCCCCGAACAAGAAGTACCTTTAGTCCTGGGCTTTGTTCTCTCCCGCAACAAGTGTTTCTGAAGTGATGGATACAGAAACCTCAACTGCCTCGTACAGTTTCCCACAGGGAAATGAGATTTTGAGTGTGCCAAGTTCCAGAGTCAGCCTTCGACTCTCCAGGTCCTGCAATTAAATCACATTGAAATCACATAAGCGTGGCCGATGTTAATAAGGAGTTCAGTACCAACTCATTAAAATACCAGTCAAGCCCTTCCTGCCACCTATTTACACTGATGCTAATCACTTGTCTGGTCTGCTGAACGTGTGTGTGTGTGTGTCTGTGTGTATGTCTGTGTGTGTGTGTGTGTGTGTGCAGGCTGTATTTTTAGTAAAACTCCATATTGTCTTTTAATGTTTATCTACAATTATAAAAGTAATGTACAATAATTATAGAAACTTAAGGAAATTCAGAGTAACACAAAAAAGATCAAAATGTCCCATAACCCCACTGCACAGAACAGTTTTCATTCTAGAAGTCTCTAGATACTGAAATCCGCTATTTGGATAAGAAAGAGGAAGAGGTGAAGGTGGAGTAACCACACATGTCCCCATTTTGGCTTCTTAAAGTCTTCACCCTTCCCAGTCATGCTATTCGGACCCTGACCACAATTAAGCCAAAAGTTGACACTCAATAATTTTAACTCCAGCATTTAGGCTATCAACTTGGATCACGCTCTTGAGTCTCTTTTCCCCTCATATAAAAAAGAATAACTTTTTTTAAAATTTGTATTTGGTGGATATGGATGTCCTTAGATATCCTCGCAGGACCAAGTAGGAGGCTCTTCTATTCCCTCTTGTGCATGGGACTAGCATGGCTGTGACACTAGAGAGACCCGGACTAGTCCTAGGAAGGGAGCAGACAGGGAAGGGACAAAGAGTTCACTGATGGGGGATTCCACCTGGATGGAGGAATGGCAGTTAGTAAAATGAAATGTCACGGCAGAAATGTTGATGAACTGGAAACCAAACTTTAGGTACAGATAGAATCTGATGGAGCTGGCGTAAATTCCACTTTTACCACCTAACCAAATTTGTACCCTTGGGCAACTTACCTAACAACTTATATTTCCGTTTGTAAGTAATGGAGGTTAATAATTACACCTTCCTCACTGCCTCACTAGATGATTTTCTGTATTACGTGAAAAATTGAGCTAAGCCCCTAGCACAGGATCTGGTACCCAAGAGATGTTTAATAAACACTGTTTCCTCCCCTTTCCCCTCCCCTTTCCTCCTTGCTGCCAATTTATAATCTATTAAGGTCTGGAGTTGAGGGGAGTGGTACATTTGAAGTCATTTTTCCCCCCTTAGATTTCTTTTGGTTCAATATGTCTGTCTCCCGTTTCCTACCCGAGAGTTTACAACCCCAGGTTAGCAATACCGAAGGTGTTGCTATGGCTACCACTATACTGTGACTTCAGGTAGTGATAAAGCAGCAGGAGACAGAGTCAGTGCTGTCAGGCAGATGTCCTCAGAGCCACAGAGCAGGAAGGGAGAGCCTGGTGAGGGCACTTGGGCACGGAATTCTTGGCCTTTCTTGGGCAAGGTTGAAATCAAGCCTGTGATGTGAGGTCCATGGGTATCAGGCCCGCCCTGCGCACCATGATCTCTGTAGCACCAGGTGCTCAGAATGAGCAGCTATCCCATCCGGGACACTCAAAAAGCAAATTCAGTTTTCTCTGTATTTTTAATCTCTTTTTTCAGTCTCTTCTCTATTTCCACCTGACATCCTTTCTTTCTTTCCTTGAAAACAAAGTCATCCTGATTTTTGACTCTGGGTAAAGAGAGAGAAAGAGAGAGAAAGAGAGAGAGAAAGATGGAGACAGAGGGAGAGGAAAACCTTCTTCCTTTCATTAAAGTTGCTTACTCAATCATTCCGTTTATGGGAAGTAGCAACATCCAGACACATCCCTTTTCCCTTTCCCCCATTCCATACCATACATTGTGGGGTAATAATTCCTCCTCTTTTCATTTTTTAAAAAATTATTCAGCTACCTTTGGCATTCTACTAACACGAGTTCACAGTATGAACAGAACTGGTTTATCAATCCAGTCAAGATCTCAACTTGAAAGACAAACACAAGCAAAATGACAAAACACAAATTCCCTAGCCACATACTGCTCCAGCCATTTAACATAAGTTCTGTCATTTCATCTTCCCAGCTCATCTATGGAGTAACTGACATTAGCTCCTTTGACAGAAGAACTTTGCCTGAGGTCAGAGTTAGTCAGTGTTTAAGCCACTAGAGGAGCCCAGAACTACCTAAATGCAAAGCCAACTCTTTTCCTGTTTAATTGCCTTACAGGGACATCCCCATGTTGTGCTCAGTACCAAGCGTCACACTGGTGCAAAGGTGGACACGGCATTAAAAGCTGCCTCTTACAACTGCCCAATATGGCGTCTGAGATTTTTCCGAGTCCGTACAGTATTCAGCAGTGCAACCGGTTTTCAGGGTTGCTGGTCTTTGAAAAATATGTATCTAGGGAAGCAGAGGAAGGACTGATGTTGCCTGCGGCACTTCATGCCTAATGCATAGTACCGTATCCCTCGGCTCCTGGAAAATGAATTGCTTCCTTTTTCTCACTTCTTAGAAGGTCTGGTGGCTATTCACACAACAGAGACAAAGTACATGTTGTTTTTTCAACCTGAGCCCCGCCTCCTCTGGTAAGCTTTAAGGATGAAAGGAAACTGGCCTTAAGACCATGAATAAGCAGAGTCTGAGGGCTAGGCAGATTCAGCAACCCGACTCAGCTTTTCATCTCTAAAAGAAGTGAGAAAGCCTCTCTCCTGACCAGGACTGAAGTCATGCGTGGGATAGAAGGTCTGTGCACAGCCTACACTTGCTCTGTGTAATATGTGGCCATTCTGAAGAAACAGCTACCACTTATGGGAGACTCAAGGCACAAATTCATTTTTACCCATACTTTTATCTCTATTTCTAGTCTAATTTCTAGTTCCAACCATATATCCCTAGCACTATTGTGAGGATTTAATGAGGTAACTTATTTGAAGTTCCTGCCTAACTGGCATATAGTAGATGCTCAACAAAAGGAGTTCCTCTTCTCTGCTCCCTTTCCTTTCCAGAGTTGAAGACAATTCACTTCTCTCTTTCTGACACAAAGTACTCCTGTCTCAGGGCAAATCTAATCCATTCAGGTAACAGCTCCTTGCAGGAATCAGAAGGCCAACATTTACTCAGCAAGATTTCATTGTAATGTTATTTCCTTTGGGGGTTTCATTACTTGATAAACTCACAAACATCCTGTAGGGAGAACAAATCAGAGACTTGGCTCTCACAAATCTCACAGGCTGGCTGGGGAGAGAGCTAAATAAGAAGGAGTCATGAATGTGGGCTAGGGAATGCTGTACCTGACTTGGGGACTTCAGGTTAGGACCTTAGGATCATGTGACTGCAGCAAGCCTTCCCTAACTTCAGGCCAAGTGGATTGTTGATGGAGAAGAATTCTCTATGACACTGAAAATCCTCCAACTCCTTCATTCTTTTTTTAGAATAGATTTTATTTATTTGAGAGAGAGAGAGAATGGGAAGGGGCAGAGGGAGAGACTCTCAAGCTGACTCCCCTCTTAGTGGGGAGCCTGATACGAGACTTGATCTCCTGACCCTGAGATCATGACCTGAGTGGAAATGAGCCATCCAGGTTCCCCCAACTCCCGCACTCTTGAAGATAGGGCTGAATCTCTTCCACAGAGCAGCCTATTAGCAATCACCCTGAAAGCCAGATTTTGCAGTCAAAGAAAACCAATCCAGGAATCAGCTTATTAAAAAATATTAGTTCCTAGTGAACAGTATTTCAATATTGGACTGTGACCCTGAGAAACTTTGTGTAATACATATAAGCAGAAAATCTGTCTACACTCTCTCTTAAGCTGCACTGATATGGCCCAGCATGAAATATAAAATTAGGCAAATCCCTCAGCTGTCTGAGAAATAAGCTAATCCAATTTGATGGGCCAGATGCTGGACTAGCTTGGCTGCCACTGAATGGAAGGATGTTCTACCTTCTCTTCGAGAGACATCCACAGAGTCTTCTCGGAAGGCTCTCCACAGGGGAAACTGCTATTAGAGAGATCTAGGCAATATCTTCACTTCTGAACCTTAGCTGAAAATACTAGGTATCTTGGCTAGCTTGTTTTTCTTCTCAAAAGTCAGAAGTCTAGAGAAAGCCCACACTGGGAAACAGAGGAAGGGAGCCAACAAGTATTCAGCTCACACTCGAGATCAGGCGCTGCTCCGTCTGCTTATCTCACATCAACCATACAAGGTGTCATTAACCCTGCTCTGCAGGTACAGGGTTGAAGCGACCTGCCCAAGGTTACTTTGCTGGTAAAAAGTAAGATCAGATTCAGGCACCTGACTCCCTGAGTAAAAAAATGTTCATACCATTTTCCATCCTACCACACTGTAGCTCTCACTAGGCCAGGCTCCAGCTGTGGCTCACTCTGTCCCTCTTACTTTCCCTTCCCAAGTCCTTCTGTCTCTCTTCGCTTTCTCTCCCTCTTTTTCTTCACATTCTTCCCTCACTCCTGGCTGTATCTGAGTGGCAAAGAGGTCACACTTGCTAACACAGTTTCTTGCTTCTCATTGCCCGTTTTTTTGTTTGTTTTGGTTTTTGGTTTTTTGGGTTTTTTTTTTAAATACAGTCAAATTTCTATCTGGCGGACAAAGCTCTCCATGGAAAGTTAGAAGACAACATTGTGCCTTACTGACAAATTACAAGGAACATTAATCTTCTGATGTTCTTCTTTATCTATTTTTTATGTTTTTTTTGGAGTTATTTATCACATAAGACACCAGTTTGTCAAATGACACTTCAGTCATTGCTCCTAAAACATATAAGGTAGTAAAGGGGCCATATGCTTGCAGGCAGTATAAAATTGTCAAAGGAAGATTAAATCTTTTCCCACAATTTAATTCTATAGAAAATTTCTATTATATTCAAACTTGTTGATTTAGTCATGATTCATTTACGGTGGCTGATAAGCATTGTGGCTGCCTTTCATTTGCCAACAGTGTCCGAGACAGTATTTTATTATGATGACATGAAGTACAAGGTTAATACTAGCCAACAGGTCACATGCACCATTTGCTGTCCACCGTAAAGAACTATGATTAAGATTTTAAACAAGTAGGCTGTCAGACAAGAATGTACATTGCTTTTAAAGGCACAACTTCGGTTTCATTGAAGAGCCTGAATGGCTGCAATCCCCGTTAACAACATCATTTATTTTGGAGACTGGCAGTTTTTTAAACAGCTGTTGGAGCACAAACGTAGGTCAATGTAGGGAAATTATGCTGAAGAATTTGCTCCATACTTCAGAACTGGGCCATGCCTCGAGGTCGGCACAAACATAATAATGCCAACACGTCACTCTTCATGCACCTGCTTTGCCTCCTGGCTAGCCCTGCCCAACTCCTGTAAGCAGCCATGTCCAACTTTACGCACACACCAAATACACAGAAAACAAAACCTACAAATCATCGTGGCTCTGAACTGTCCACCCTGTCCTGGTCCTCAAGCCTGGATCTCCTTGGTCCTGGTTTTCCTGGCCATGATCTTTTGTTCCTGCCTTGTCTTCACATCGGACTCTGGGTAGACTGGCCCTGGGTTCCCCAGGATTATCAGTATGGAGTTTTATGTGGCTTCATGCTTCAGGATCTGCACCAGGATATATTCTTTCTTCTTACAAGTTAAAGATGAGCATGCACAAAGTCAGAGTGCAAGTTACTATAGTAGCAAATAGAAGAGTGTGGTAGTTATCTACCAGGGAGTGGCAAACCACTCCCAAACTTGGTGGCTTACAGTCACTACAGGTGTTTTGCTCACTGATCTGCAGTTTGGGAGACTGAAAGGGAAGAGGCAGCTCATCTCTGGTCCACTTGGTGTTAACCACTTAAAGACACCAATGCAGTCTGGACTGGTGATGCAGTCCATGCCCTGGACCTGAGAGAAGGGCAGGGGTGGACAGCAGAACTGGAGGAGAAAATGTACAGATTCATCAAAGTCATCGATATAGAAGAGGGTAGGAAAGGGAATAAGAGAAAATATTCACTGAACAGGTAACTAAGTATAGGAATATCTAATGAAAGCATCTGGCAAAGTTTATGATGGATAAGGACTTACTAAGGGCTATTTGGACAGCCAGCGACAGAGCAAGAAAGGCCTTGCTGGAGTCCACTAGACATGTCATGTCTCTATGACAGGAATTTGAGAGTGCACTTTGTCCTTGAGACAGGCCTTGAGACTGTCCTTTGGCAACTTTTTCCCCAAAAGTTGTTCTCCTTACATTGTGTACACACACCACACACACACGTATATGCTGGAGTGATAAAATCTTAGTCTCAATTTGAGGTCTCTATTACCTGCTTTCTCTGGACTAGTATCTATATGGTAATTTAGCTTGTGGGAGATATTTACTCCACAATGTGCACCATGGCATCTCTTAGGAGATCTTTCATTGACAAGCTGCATATACCCCTGAAGTGGGTATCCTTGTTGTGATAGTCAAGGATCTTTTAGTTACAGTGGCATTTTCTTATGCTTCTGAACTCTCTTGAGCACATATAAACATTCCAAGATGACTATACCACCTTGTAGTAATAAAAAAATGTCCTGAGGTGCCTAAGATCCTACATGCTTAGGGTCAGCAACACTGCCATTATTTCATAGGAGCACTGTATGTTTCTCACGCTAGTTTAGCTTAGTCCCTAACTGTAGTCTGTCTGCTTGGAGGCTAGAAACTGTGAGCCAAAAGTTCAATGCGGTGGTCCAAAAAACTGAAGATGGAAAGCACTCGAAAATTCAAAAGGCACAATAAGTTCAAAAGAAAAAATAAGACTATGTGTGACTTCTCAAAAGAAGTGATGGAAGCCAGAAGACAATGGAAAGGTATGTACGAAGGGCTAACGAAATCTAACTGCCAGATATCTGTTCAAACAGAAAGTGAAGTAAAGGTATTTGTAGACAGAGAAAAAGAATTAATTTCTAGAAAATTACCATTTTAAAAATAATAGGGAGAGTTTTCACAGAAGAAGGAAAATAATCCCAGGTGAACCCATGGAAATCAGAAAGAAATGATGAACAAATGGATGGTTTCATATGACAGTAACACTAAATGAATATTAATCTTATAAAACTGTACTAATAATATTTTAGAGGTCTTAAATGATAGAATAAATATGATAATAACAGAATGGTGGGGGCTATAAAATGAAATAAAAGTGTTTTAACAACTTTCCATTATCTGGGAAGTGGTAAAAAGAAACGAATTTTTATTAGGCTCAAGTAAATCAAAGTATCATACCATCTAAGCTAACTACTAACAAGATAGTAATTGCTCGTTTAACAAAAGAATATCTAAAGGAAAAGAACATACAATAAAAAGAACTTGATCACTAAAAAATACCAGAAAAGAGTAATAAAAGGAAAATAGACTGGCTATGACAAATTGAAAGTACATATAAAAATGATAGATTTACGACCTAACATATCATGAATTTAAATAAAAGAAAAAAATGGTGAGATGATTAAAAACTATATCTTGAAAGAGAAATTTTATTTTTTTAAAGATCTTATTTATTTGAGGGAGAGATCTGGGGGAGGAGGCAGAGCTAGAGGGAGAAGCAGCCTCCCTGCTGAGCAGGGAGCCAGATACAGGGCTTGATCCCAGAACCCCGAGATCATGACCAGAGCAGAAGGCAGACACTTAACCAACTGAGGCACCCAGGTGCCCCAAAAGAGTTAAATTTCAAATGTTGGAACCAAAATGGGAGTAACTGGTTAAAAATTTATAAATGCAAAAACCAAAAAATATCAGATATAACTAACTTTATAAAACTTGTCATTAAAACAAAAGACCATTACTAGAGTTAAAGAGAAGTCAGTTTCATAATGATAAAAGGGTCAAACCCACAAAGATTTCTCAATCCTCAATCTGTGGGTGCCTGACAATATAAACTCAAATTCCTTAAAGCACAAATTGTAATAAAAGGAGCAATAAGCAAATCTCTGATTTTGTGGAGGACATAAACACATTTCCCTCAGAAACTGATCTAATAAGACAAAATATTAAAAAGCCTATGGAAAAGAATACAGAAAATTCTTTTGAACTTGACCTACTTGATATGCACACCACACTGCAAAAGGCAATATTCAAGTATGAATATATACTAATATAGACTAACGCTTGATCATAAAGAAATTCAAAAAATTTTAAATCATTCATAGTCTATTCATAGTATATTCTCTAAGCACAGTGGGATTAAGCCAGACACTGATAAAAAAAAATCTGGAGTCACCATATATCTGGAAATTAAGGAAGACTAAAATTAGAAAAACTATACTTCTGCCTATCAAGATTTTTGTAAAGCTTCAGATAGTATGGTATTGGTATCGCAAAGAAAAAAATAAAACAGAATAAAAGCTCAGAAAGAGATCCACATTTAGATGTTCGCTTGATTTACGGAAATGATGACTTCACAACAAAGCAGAAAGAATATTCTCTGTCAACAAGGAATTCTTTGGATAACAATATAAAAATCTTTATCCCAGTATCATATGATTTCTCTGATATGAGGAACTTGAAAGTCAGGGTGGGGGGTCGTGGGTGGTAGGAAGGGAAAAATAATGAAACAAGATGGGATGGGGAAGGAGACAAACCATAAGAGACTCCTAATCTCACAAAACAAACTGAGGGTTACGGTGGGGTGGGAGGGTAGGGATAGGGTGGATGGTTTATGGACATTGGGGAGGGTCTGTGTTTTGGTGAATGCTGTGAAAGGTGTAAGCCTGATGATTCACAGACCTGTACCCCTGAGGCAAAGAATAAAAAAAAAATCTTTATCCCTAATTCACATCATGTGCAAAAATTACAGGTGGATTATAGATCCAAATGTGAAAGATAAAGCAGTAAATATATTCATGAACTTGATATAAGAAAGATTTCTTAAAAAGGATGCAAAAAAATAAATATAAGACTTAAATTGGACTGCATTAAAATTAAGCATTACATTCATTAATAAGCACAATTAAGAGTCAGAAGCCAAGTCATAGCATGAGAGAAGATATTTGCAATGTACACAGCTGACAAAATATTTATGTGCAGAGGGCTCTCCAAAAAATATGACCACAATAGAAAACTAAACCAACTACTTGAACTGGCATATCACAATTAAGATCCAAATGTCCAATAAACATTTGAAAAAGTTTTCAGCTCATCAATCATCAAACACATTTTTAAAAAGCAATATAAAACACGACAACTGGCAATTTAAAAGTAATAAAAATAACATTTGTTGGGGAAGCATGGGGGCAATGGAAACTTTCATAGATTTCTGTTGGCAACGTATGTTGGTACAACCACTCAAGTACACTGATAATATCTACTAAAGCTCATCTTACATATATACACTGACACTGCAATTCTACTCCTCAGTATATTCCATATGTATTTTTTCACAGAAAGACATTTGCAAGAACATTTGTAGCAGCATTGTTTACAATAATCTCATAATGCCAACAACGCAAATAACCATCAACATTTGAATGCGTCAATATGTTGTGTCATATCCATAGAGTGCGGTCTTATACAGAATTGGAAATAAACTTTACACACCCAATATGTGAACATGGATAAGTCCTGGATAATTTGAGGAAAAGAAACCAGGCAAAAGAGGGCACATACTGCATAAATTTCACCAACACACAAAACTATCCAATAGTGTTAGAAGTCAAGCTAGTGATTACTTTCGGAGGAAAAATGATGGAGAGGGGCACAGAAACTTTAATTTATGAAAATTAATCTAGCTGACCTTAATTTTTATATCACTTTAACCTTTCACACTCATGATAAATCCAAACCTAAATTTAAAAAGAAAATTAATCTAGCTTTACACGTGTGCCTTGTGCATTCTTTTGTGTATGTATATATGTGTATATATACATTTTTTTCTAGTTTCTTTAAAGGAAAAATAACTATAGCCAAAATTTATTTACTTTTAAGGATTTGTTCATTTGAGAGAGAGCGAGCATGCATGAGCAGTAGGGTTAGAGGCAGTGGGAGAGAATCTCAAGCAGACTCCATCCTGAGCCCAATGTGGGGTTCAATCCCAGGACCTGGAGATCATAACCTGAGCCCAAACCAGGAGTTGGGTACTCAACTGACAGTGCAGTCCAAGAAAAAATTTTAAAGGTTCACTATAATTTTGCTGTTAAGTTTTATGTAATTCTGAATTATTTTTTCAAGTTATATTCTGATAAACAGCAGGAGATCTGGGGTTAGGTAAGTTTAAACTATCTTCCTCCCCACTCTTCCCTTTCCTCTTGGTTCTTGCTCTGCTGAATGTCAGTTACGATGTGCAGAACAAAGCCCTTCTTTCTGTGCAAGTTGGTCAGCCCTTGCTTTCTTCCCTCAGGGAAACCTTTCACAGCATTACAGGGTGGAACCATTAGGTGAGGCGCAAAGGAACCCTAAAAGCTGTCTTCCCCCGAACATTGCCTGCTAGGGCAGTCAGACTTGAGGGCCTCACTGGTGCAGGGGTACCTTCTATTTGGAAGGCATCTTTGCCCACTGACAATTAATGGAAGCCTGAGATAAGTCGTGAGGAAAGGGAGCAAAGCTAGCTGCTTAGTAGTGATCCTATCTCTGGGACTGATGAGAAAGCACTTGGGTCAGATCATAAGATTTCAACTTCCTGGGGCAAGAAAGTAAAGAGTTAGAGCATCCTGTGGTCACAGTTCCTGATACCCGGAGGGTTAAGAGTGATCATTTGGGAAGTGCAAATGTAGATGAGGAGGGCAGACACCCATCAGCAGACTCCAAGAGTTATAGGAAAAGTAGCTATAGAGACTTCTGTAGAGATCCTTCCTACATCTAAGCCATTTCTCCAGATGACATGGAAACCTGAACATTAAAGGACATTAAACATTAAAATCTGGAAAGTCTGCCTGAGGCTCATTTTTCCCATGCCAGAATAAAATGAACCAAATACCAACATAGAGAGTCAAAAGTACTTGTAAACCTCTTCTTGACCTCATCAGTTTTGACTTTATAAATTACTTGATTTAATAAAACTGTTGACATGATATTAGTTGAGTGTCTTTATTTTCTAGAGTGGTTACAGCAGATGGCTGCTGGAACACCTTCCCAGTTCAGTGACGTCACTTTAACTACATTGTGGCATCCTCCTTCCCTCCCTAATTCACATACAGAATTCCCAGTATGCATTTTGCACAATGTGATCATGCCCCCAATCTTGCCCTCTCTACAGTTGATTGGGCCACATAACCCAAGGTGGGCCAATCAGAATTTTAAGTATTGAAGTTTAGAGTTAAGTAAGAAACTACACCTCTTTGGATACCCAACATGTAAAAGTCAAAAACGTAGGCCACTTTCCTTTTATTTTTTTAATTATGTAGGCTTGGAAGTAGAGAAAACTGGTCTAAAGAGGAGAGAAATAAGATCTATAGAGAGAAACTATCAAGCATTACCAGCAGTACTGAGTTCTTGCCCTTGGGTTTCAAAAGACATGCCTCTCTCCTCTCAAGAAATGTGTCCATTTATGCTGGGTGGTGAAGTGTAAGATCTATTTGCTGTAAACAAATCCTAACATATAGATATTGCCACGCCGAAGAGCAAAGGGGTAGGAATTCCATCTTGGCATGAGCACCGCTCACCCAAAATGTCTGCCCCTTTAAATCTATAGCTTGGCTTCATGTGGGTTTTCTTGTCTGCCTTCTTTCAAAGATTTCTTTTATCCTATGTGAAAAGTTGAAACTTGCTTGCCCTCTGTTTTGCAGTTTCCCCCAGACCCAATGAGATCAAGGCAGTTATTTTGTTTTGTTTCATAATTGCCTTTCAAGATGATGAAAATTGTAATTTTTTGTTTATTGAATTTTTTCTTCTTGCAATTTGTTAATGTTTTCATTTGACAGCATCTTACGCTGCAGATGAGGGGGAAGGACAGCACCAACTTGTTTTCTAGTATTGTGCGTGGAGATCTGCCAGTAGTTCTCATTCCCAAAAGAGCAAGCACTCAAGGCTACCTTCCCTTGGCAGAGGAAGAAGCTTTCGCAGGCATCCCAGACAGCAACAGAGGAAGCGTACACATCACGTGCAGACTTGCCTTCCCAAACCGCACTTATGTGATCAAGATCGATCCTGTAGGCAGCAATTACAGAATCACCAGGGAATCGATGCAGCTCAATTTACACTGACCTCAGCAGAATAGTTTATAGCAGAGTAAGTACCTTCAGGCTCTTGTCTGGGGAAATTCAAATAGATACAGACATGGATGTTCCTCAGACGATGTTTTTCTGGGAACACATGGTTGGTCAGCAGGATAAAGACAGATCCTGGGCCACGTGGCATCTACAAGACCTTAATTTTTGTGGTTTAGTTTAGGCAGGAAAAGAGAGTATTGTGAAGTAATATTAATAACAGACTAGCATTTATTGGGCCTTTAACGTGTGCCTAGAATGGTGCTAATAATATTTTATGGTGCTACATATTATTTTATAAGCACAATAACATGGAGCTAATATTTTCCTCACATTTCACAATATGAAGAAAATATTACTAACCCACGTTTTTGATGAGCAAACTTCAGCTTAGAAAAGTTAAGTCACAGCCCCGAGTGTCAGAGCTGGGACCCAGGGAAGGTAATCTGACTTGAGTATTCATGTTGAGAGCTCAGTGTGAGCCATTCCCTCATCCATCCTTCAGACTACAGCACATCTGCTAAGTTTCTCCCCCCAAGGTCTAGGCAAGGGCTGATGGAGAATCCCAGGGCTGAATGTTATCTGAAATGCAGAGAGAAGCCTGGCATAAAGGTCTGGAGAATCATGTTGGAAGCTGAGTGCACGAACAGCAAGTAGCCGAACATGGTCAGTGGCCAGGAGGGACATGGAACGTGGTTCAGTTCATCGTCAGTTAAGATCACGAGTAGCAAGTGAGTCCAAACCCCCTTGAATTAACGCAAGGGCCAGGGATAGGTGCATAAGAAAGTCTTCACTGCTGGGGGTGCAGTGAAGGTGCTCAGGCACCCAGATGCGTAGACAATGGAAGGAAGAAAGCATCCTCATACAATCACCTGTCCATTCCACTATGCAGGGAGCTCTTGCTTCAGAGGCAGAGCCCACAGCACAGTTCTGGCTGTGTAGTTTGTCCCAATCTAGGTCACGTGGCTTTCTAAAGCACTTTCCTCTGAGAGACAGTAGAATCCTTACTTTTACTGCATTGATAGCCAAGTCACATGAGGAGGAGGAGGAGTGAGTAGAGGGCTTTGCTTCTCCCTTGTATCATTTAGCTCACTTTGGTCTCTGAGCAGACTGCTCTATGGCTTCTTCCTGATTTCTTCTCTCGCCCCTTACCTTAGCCTCCCTCCCACACACCTCGGCAGCTGGTTTCTCTCAGTCCAGTCTCACTGAGGAACCTCTTCACATAGAGCAGATAGCCTGGTATTTTCCCAGAACTTTCCTGAATTCGAATGGTGATCAATAATGAACCAAGTGCCCCAACGCTCTGGCTCATCATACAAAACTTCCTTGGCCCTACCTCTGCTTCCTCCTACCCAAGGCTCACGGACCCTGCATGATCACACTCTATCTCCTAAAATGCAAACTCTTATCCCCCCACATCACCTGTACTTCTTTTGTTCCTTCCTTTAAGGTTCCAGCGCCACTGGCATAGGCAGAGCCCCAGCTAACACACGAGCTTTTCCCCCCGGCACACTTTCTCACATGGCCAAGAGAACATTCCAACCCTGACATCCACTTTACGCTTAGAGCCTACCCACTCAGATCCCATTTCTGGCTGGAAAGACCTTCAGTGGGACAGTTTCTTTGAATGAGCTTTCTCTGTAGGTAGGGCTTGTCCCTCACTCAGGGCATGGGCCATCCTTTGCAGAGCCTTCTAAGATAGGAATACCATTATTGGGCCCGCTTTACCAATCAATGCACTGAGGAACAAATCAGTGATTTTTCCAAAGTCACACGACTCACCAGTGGTAGAGTTGGGGTTTGAATCCATATAAATCTGCCTGCTAAGCCACAGTTACTCTCTGCTGGCTTCAGCGGTCTCAAGTCTCTAATGCACATCTTATATTTCACGAAAACAAATGATCTGTCGTAACGAACTCCAAAGCTGCACTGGTCTGTTTTGAAGCAGCCAGATTTTATTTATTAAGATCTCTGGGTAAACCTGTTTAGGCTCACTATTTATTATTGTTCTTCTTGCTCTGAAACGGAACTGGCTGGGAACCTGAAAGATGGATGGAGGATTGTATCACTGCATTCCAACGGGTTAAAGTGCCTCCTTCCAGGCCGGACTGCTGCTGTGCACTGTCAGTTGTTCTCGACATTCATCCTAGAATTACAGTGCAGACCATTAAGCTTGGGGGTATTCTCGATTCTTTGCAATTTTTAAAGCTGTGAGGTCCCACTGAGCACACAAGGCTGAGAAGTGAACGTGTATTGTTATTGGAATGCTTTGTGCTTCAAGAATCCCCACAGAGAAAAGCAAAGGGAGGAAGAATGTTAAACTTGAGTCAGACCAAAAAGGATCTATGAACCCACTCGTTTGCCTTTACCAGATCTGTCAATGCCTCTTCTCTTCCACAGCACCTGTCAGCTGTGCCCTAAAGCCCCCCAAGGGAATGCTTGGTTCTCCAAGACCTCCTGGGTCATGCTTTGGTCCCTTAGACCTCACCCAGGTCCTTCCAAGGCCTCAGACTAGCTACTTGTTTCATGGTGACCTCTTGGCTCCCTGTTTTCTTCTGCACTGCCTTCAGACTTGGCCTTTAATTTACCTTCTCTCTCCCTGTGGTTGGGCTTTCTAGCATCCGTTTGTGACAGGCTCCTTAGAGATAGGAAGCTGGCCCTCTGCCTTCTATCATGCAGCTCCGTCCTATCAAACTGGTCTCCCTGAATCTTTTTTTCCCCATTTGGCATCCAGCGTGATTGATTGCCAGCACTGGCTAAGATGCACAGACTACCCTGCAGCTCTCTGGCTACGAGGACACGATGGCGTGTCCATTCCTAGAGACGAGGGTTTTAAACCATCATAGTTCTCTTCAAACCAATCATTCTACCAGCGTGTCCACATATGCATACATGTGTGCACGTAAACGCATGTGTGGGGAAGTGGGGAAGGCAGAGAGAGCAGACCCTTGACTAACTTTTCCTCAACATTACTCGATCCAACAAGTAATTCTAGATAGGAAGCCAGGGTCCTAGTGTGACGCTGTGAATCCCCTATGTGTGATTCTATAAATTAGTTTTCACCCCCTTTGTAGTACTGAGAAGCTCCTTGGGAAGCTTAGTGGCTCCTACCCCTTGAAATGTACAGGAAGCTGGGGAAGGACGGTGGGGAAGGAGGGTCAAGGCTAGAGGCCTGAGGACATGGATGATCCTTGCCAGGAAGTGCTTGTGGGTCTGAAAGAAACATATCAGAAGTAGTGGGTAGCAGACATAAGAGATACTAGGATATTAGAAAATCACCAGTGTCCAGGAATTTGTGAGGGTCAACATAGAACAGTGAGTGAAAAAAACATTTTTAGAGTTATTCAGCCACACTTTATCACACTTGCAGATCAACAAGGGGAAAGGAGGACAGCGACGTTGTAGATCCACTCTGTGCACACCCCTTGCCCCTGTAAGACCAATTTCAGCTCATAAGGGGCAGTAGGTGCAGTGACTGTGGTTCACATCCTAACCTGAGGTACTCTCAGGACACATGCTGAGTTTCCTCAGTTCAGCAGGAACGTCGCCTTAAAAATCAATGGACGTGTCCAGGAAATAGCAAACTGAAGTATCAAATCAGCTGGAAAATTAGAAATTGTCTCTATTTAAATAAACACGAAATCTACTTGTTCTTTTTAAGAAAATTCAAATGTCTGACCACGGACAACCAGAAACGAGCTCTGGCACAACAGCTCTGTGCCAGGAGCTCTGACATCACCTCACCCGTCCGGCCTCCCCTCTCAGCCCCGCACACTCAGAGGCACACACGCGGCACTGCCTGTTCTCCCTCTGGAACATACTGGCCTTCTTCCCTCTCCTAACCTGTGCCCTGCGCCCTCCTCCCCAGGGACCTTATTCTTATTCTCTATCTGCCTGCAATGATCTTTCCTCTCTTCCCTGCTTCACTGACTCTCTCTACCTCTGCTCACTTCTTCAAAGACATACCCTCCTGCTAAGTGCTTCTCATGTCTGATACTAACCAGAGACACCGTCATGGTGACTTCAGATCCTGGAAATCCACTCAGATGTGTACACTGTGAGCTACATTATTTTCTTGTGCTGAAGATCTCACTGCAGCTGATAAGAAGTGGGGCTGGGAATGTGATTAAAGTTGTCTCAGTTCCTTTAAAGTTCAGAACATCTTTTTGATAGACTAAGTTAAAATTTCCTAGTTCCCTATTGGGTCTTTCTCTCCTCTCTGAAATGTATACCTCCTCCCCCACCCTTTCCCAAGGTCTTTTAGGGGTAAGATGAGGTTTATACATGCCCAGGGCGCTAGGCAGACCAAAAAGGTCACTTGTCCCCTGCTGCCCTCGAGGTCCTCATTAACCCCGTATCCTGCCTAGTGACCACGCTCAGGTGAATCTAGGCCTTCCCAGGTTGTTGAGTGTTATGCTACACCTCTGCCAAGGACCACGCATCTTGACCTCATCTTCAGCCATGATGCCCCTCTACACTCATGGCCTTTTTGTCCATCCCCAGGCCTCTCTGATCTCACCACTGGTCAGTGAGTGGTGCGGTACCATCGAGCACTGGAGCCAATGTGGGGATGAAGCCATCAGATGAGGAGTTCTCCAGTCAGAGGCAGGTAAGGGAGTCTGCATTCTGACTTCAAGAAACACCAAACCTGGTTCTTTGGGCATGACAATTTTCCAATGCCATGGAGGTGTAGGATCACAGGAATATCTTTAGTCTGGCCAGATTCCTGGTCCAGCAGTGACAAGGGTCTCCTAGATTTGCTGGCAGCAACAGCAGTGTATTGGCACAATTCCGGACTCCACTTTATCTAGTAGTTGTGGTCTAATTAACCAGCATCCAGAGAGTACTTCTGAGGGCTGACATAACATCATGAGAGCAACTGAGGACTGACCACTTGGGTCTAGGGCTTATTATAGGAATATGGACCTGAGAACCAAAGAAATAAATTCTCACCATAATTCTCATAGTCATGTATCTCTAACATTTACTAAATATTCTTTCAGAAAACAGATATTTTGGCAGATTCTTTCCTTTTGCTGTAGTTTCAAAGCCAAGGGCCGGGCATTGAGGAGCTCACATTGCAATGGAGGAGAGAGAAAACAACCCAAATGTGATATATTCACAGAATGTTCTAGAAGAAATGGATTTGGGGGATGAAAGCTCTTATACACAGGCTCTCCAGAGTTTTAATTACTAGGCATTGTTGTGTTGATATTTGGATTCAGACAAACTTTTCATTATGACACTTTCATAAAATGAAAATAAACTCGGGCTTAGGTAAACATCCTTTTTTCCAAAGGAATTTTGCAGGAGGGATTACCCCAAAAACGGGGAGGGACTGTTCAATAGAGAGAAGGCTCCCACCATGAGCTCTCAAGTATCACCTAGCCTGGCTCAGGCAGGAAAGGGCTTTTCTTCCATGGCGAGGAGTCAAATGGGACAGGAAGCACTGAGTGTGGGGAAGTGAGATGTGTGGGTGGAGGTGGCAGGTGGCCGGATCTGAGAGATGATCAGAGTGTTTTCCCATGAGTATCCATTCCTGGGAGGGGTCGTGAAGGAGAGGCTGCAGGCTGGCTCAGTGTGAGGGCAGGTGGAACTTCAAGGGTGTGGTGGGGGAGGAAAGTTAACTAAGTTTGTTCAAGTCACAATAGCAAGAATTTTGTCCACACTGGTGAGTATAAACAACACAGCTAGCTAATCGTTTATAGGATAAAGGATGGGAATCTGGGCGGTCCTGGTCTCGCCTTGTCAGAGGTAAACAGGAAGGACATCTGAGAGTCTTATCTAAGTCACCAAGCAAAGGATGTTTCTTTGCAGTAAATCACTCCCTAGAACACAAAAGAGCAGGGAAATTTCCTAATTGTTGCTGTTTTCCAGGACTACAGGTCTCAGATAAAATTCAAGTACTTTCTCTCTGATTTTGAGCCTCAGTCTTCTCAGGGAAAAACTGGGATAAAAATGGTTTCCATGTCATGGTGAGGACCTAGATGGAAACTCACGTAAAAGAAGTTATCATAGTATCAGGCACATTTTCAGAGTTCAGTAACAGTAATAGTTATTATTCAGACTCTTTTCGTCGTTATTTTTACTGTATCCTGGGCTTTGTTTTTATTAAAGCAATTTTTATCATCTGTTTTTAAATCGAATGCAAGTAACCAGTCTATATATAGCAAGGCATTTAACAAAAAACGAGTATGTGATTAATCTTAACATGACCCCATTACCATCCAGGAGAGAGCCCATGGCACCAGAAGCATTTGACCAAAAAAGGATGTAATAGTGGTATCTTGCTAAACTGAATTTTAGTGTGATTTAATTCAACTCATTCCCTGGAACCCATGCAACGCGCTGTTTACAATCTAACTGAGCCCAGGCCTCTGGGGTGCAGAGGCTGGAGATTTCTTTGCTAGCCTAAGGAGAGGCCAACTCTCTGGGGGGTTATTCCCCTGGGTCTCCACGTGTACTCCAATTCATGCCCATGTGGCCACAGCAGCTCCTTCTATGAACATTCAGATTCTTCCAGATCTTTCTTACACAGGGGATGGAGCTTCTCCTAACATTATCTTATTGGTTTAGAAAGGATTCCTTAAAGACTTTACACAGGAGCCTTAAATATTTCATGGACTCATCTGCCTGCTTAATTATGTCTACATGCAAAAAAGCTTCCTGGCTAGGCATACATTTTGCAATACTGTTATATAAATATTTAAACAGCTGGGCTTCTTTGTATCCTCAAGAAAAGTACCAGTCTTTGCCTGGGAAGAGAGGCTCAAAGTTAAGAAGCGGTGGAAATGTACACATGAGTAGATCTCCACATAGAAGTAGGGTGACTAGTTTTTATTTTTAAAGCTAATTGAACAAAAAAAATATTTGCCCTTTGCCTTGACTATTTGCCAGGGTAGCTTATAAATATGCCATAGTCGGGCCTTGGAACAAAAGAGGCAGAAATGAGAGTCCTGGTTTTACGATCTTCCAAGTAGACAAAACTTTGCAAGTCATTTAACCTCTCTGAGCCTTATTTTCCTTGTTTAAAAAATAGAGGGAATAATGGTTCCGTCACTGTGGAAAGCACTATGGCTGTTCATCAAAAAATTAAACACAGGATTACCATGTGATCCAATAAGTCCACCTCCGAGTATATACACGAAAGAATTGAATGCAAGAACTCAGATATTGGCACACCCATGTTCACAGCAGCATTATTCCCAAGAGCAAATGTGGAAGCAACTATAATGTCCATCAACAGATGCATAAATAAAATGTGATGTGAATCTACACACACACACACACACACACACTGAATTATTATTTGGCCTTAAAAAGGGAGAAGATTCTTATATACACCATGATGTAGACGGACCTTGAAGACTTTGTAAAAGGATATTTCAAAATGGAGTAAGCAAGCCTAGCTAAGGAAGTCTCTTTTTAAAATACAGTCAGGAGGCCATGAGGGAGGAGAAATTTATGCTTGTCCTCATTAGGAAAACCAAGCAGGGTTTTTTTTGTTGTTGTTGTTGGTTTGTTTTTGTTTTTTAAACCTTTCAGTCAGCTGTAAGTCCTCAGCCTGGACTTCCTCATCATGACACCTGAATCTTCCATATCCACCACTTCACTTAGAAAGAGGTCAATCAATGCATCTTAACAAGTTTCAATCCTGTATTTGCATATTACCTCAACCAATGGTAGTTAACTTCATTTCAGTCCTTGTTTTGCATGCAGGACCTGAGTGAAAACTACACTCATGGCCTTTTGCCTTTGTAACTGTTCCCCTTTGTTTTCCTTAGAACCCAATTCAGGTTTCTACATGAATCTGTGTCGCCCATGTTGCAATTCTAATTGCCCAAATGAATGCCCATTTGCTTAAATTTTAAGTTCTTTCTTGGTGGACAACATTATGCTAAGTGAAATAAGCCAGACCCCAAAGGACTAATACTGTATAATTCCAATTCTATGAGATAACTAGGTAGTCAAATTCTTACAGACATAGAATGATGGTTGCCAAGGGCTGGGAGGGAGGGAGACTTTCAGTTTGGGAAGATGAAAAAGTTCTGGAGGTGGACAGTACTGATGGCTATACATCAATGCGAGTGTACTTAGTGCCATGGAACCGTGAACTTAAAAATAGTTAAATAGTAAATTTAAAATAATAAATTTTGCATTATGCGTATTTCACCACAGTAAAACAATGGGAATAACTATATTTTCCTTAAAGAAGTATTTCAAGTGCTAAGTAAATCACATATTTTTTTTAAGATTTTACTTATTTGGTTGACAGAGAGATAGCGAGAGAGGGAACGTAAGCAGGGGGAATGAGAGAGGGAGAAGCAGACCTCCTGTGAGCAGGGAGCCCGATGCGGGGCTCAATCCCAGGATCCTGGGACCATGACTGAAGCCAAAGGCAGACGCTTAACGACTGAGCCACCCAGACGCCACAGTAAATAACATACATTAATATGTGAAATACTTTGTTCAGTAGGTGCTACTTAGAAGTTACCCAAAAGATAACAATGCCTTTGTTATCCAGGATTCGGGATTGCCTGGGTGAGTGCTTTGGAGCTTCCCACATTGCCTGTGCTTAGGAGGGCCAGTAAGGGACCGGATCACAGGGGAACAGTGATGGTTCCAGCATGGATGGCTTCACGACCTCAATAGTAAGGCTTTTCATGTATATTGCAGGGAAAGAAAACCAATTTTAAAAACCTAATCTTGGGTGCCTGGGTGGCTCAGTCAGTTAAGTGTTTGTCTTCAGCTCAGGTCATGATCCCAGGGTCCTGGGATAGAGTCCCATACCAGGCTCCCTGCTCACTGGGGAGCCTGCTTGTCTCTGCTCCTCGCCCCTGCTTGTGCTCATTCTCCCCCCACTCTAAAATAAATATACTTTTTAAAAAACCTTATCTTTTTCATGTGCCTATACAAACCTTTTAATTAAAATTTTAAGATGATTGTGGATTCGCATACAATTTCCAGAAATAATGCAGAGATCTTATGCATTTTTTACCCAGCCTTCCCCAGCGGTAGCATCTTGCAAAACTTTAGTACACTTTCATTAGTAGGACATTGGCATCGACATAGGAAAGATCCAGAACACTGCCGTCCCCACAAGGTTCCCTTTTACTGCTCTTTAATAGCCACATCCAGGTCCATGTCACTCCCCCCGCCATATACACACAACCATCCTAACTCTTGGCAATCACTAATCTGTTTTCCATTTTTATAATTTTGTCATTTTAAGAATGTTATATAAATGGAATCATACAGTATGTAACCTTTGGGGGTTGGCCCTTTTCACTCAGCAAAATCCCTCAAGATTCATGCAAGGTTGGCACTGATAATTTTTAAAATAAAAGCATAGCTGATTAAAGCAATCGAGGTCTTGACAGAAGTCTCTGTCAAGAGATGGTCATACAAAATGAATTTAATGAAGGCATTAGTGCTGGAGGCATGAGCAGCAATAAAGGAGCCAACAAGGATGTTGACATCCTTGGGAAAAGCCCCAGTGAGGATGCATGACCACCCCCCAAAACTGAAGCAGAGAAGGAGAAAATCACACTACCAGATCCCAGTGAGAGGGGCAGCAGTGGAGGAGGAGGAGGAGGAGGAGGAATGGCTGGGAGGGACAGGGANTCAGGAAAAGACGTAGCTACTACAGACCGCAGCTAGAAAGACATGCTCTCAGATCCCCTAACTTTAAACTGAGCCCAACAGGAAGCCAGTGGGCCAGGAAACCCAGGAAAAACAGCTTTTAGAAGCCAGCCTCCTTGTGCTTAAAGAAAAAAAAAAAAAAGTCACAGGTGGCTTTAGGGCCAAACAACAAATAATGATAAAGTTGTGTCCATTTAACAAATATTGCCTGAATGTTGACTACTGGAAAGCTCTGTTCATGGCATTAGAGAAGCATAGTCAACAAGAACAATAAAAAAATCATTGTCTTTAATTTCAAGGAGGAAAAGACAACCAGTGTTTTGTTTGCTGAAGCGATGCTCTGGAGTCGGGAAGAGCTGACGGAATCTAATGAGTAAGAGGCAGGCCGGCCATGGAGGTCTGCGCAGTGCCTCCCTGACACCAGCTGGGCGCACAGAGGAAATGGGCCCAGATAACTATAGGTTTGTAGAGACACAACTGCAGTATATAGAAATTCTCTGCTGTTGGTTTCTATTTTCTCAGTGAGAAATGAAGCAAGCGGAGAGGGAGGATGATTAAGGAGGAGTCAGCTCTGAGGAAGGAAACCGAACAAGTCATCTAGGACAGGCGGAGTGTGAATGGATACGATCAAAGGTAGCTTTTCAAAAATTCCGCCCAGACCACATCCCAGACCAATTAAATCACAACCGCTGGGAGTGGGATGAAGGCAGGCATGTTTTCTGAGCCTGCACAGTTGATATCAGTGTGCAGATAAATTTGGTAAGCGTTGGGCGAGGGAAATGAGGTGTGGCTGCTGGACAGCACCGAGGTCAGAGGTCATGCTATTAACCAAAAGGCCAGTCATCATGCTCAGTCTCCATACCAGCTTCAGCGCCATGTGTGTACTTAAGGAGAGGGTTGTAGGTTAGATTGAACCAAGGTTCGGTTTAACCAGATGAATATAATGGAGGGAAAGAAAGACGTGGGTGGGGGGGGATGTAGGGGAAAAAGGTGATTTGTGTGTGTGTGTGTATGTGTGTGTGTATGTATATATGTGTGTGTGTGTGTATATATATATATATATATACACACATATATATATTTTTTAATATGACAGAGCAAGATCACAAGTGGGCAGAGAGGCAGGCAGCGGGGGGGTGGGGGAGCGGGGATCAGGCTCCCCACCGAGCAGAGAGCCTGATGCAGGGCTCGATCCCAGGACCCTGAGATCATGAACTGAGCGGAAGGCAGAGGCTTAACCCACTGAGTCACTCAGGCACCCCAAAAGGTGATTAATATCATGGAGGCTGGGGTCTCAGTTAAGGAAGGAAGGACTTAAGGACTCAATGGGTGAAATAACAGTGAAAAATCAATAGGGTAACAAAACCGTATGCTCCTCTGTGGTCAAATTTTGGAAGGTCACTGTAGGAGTGAGCTGGAAAAGTAGGTGGTGGTGGTCAGGTTACAGTACACTTAGAACTGAGATTGCAAAGAGGGTGCACTTACTGGTATTACTAAATTCTAGGGAATCACCATGGGAGTGATGAAAGCTAAAAGAGAATATCAGGGAGATCACATTAGAGAATGGTATGTCTAATATACTATAAAGCTCCTATGTGGGGATGGTGTAGTCGCCAAGAAATATGTCACATACGATATTGGAAAGAGTGACATTTAGACAGATACAAAAAATAGTGTTTAAAAAGTACTGAAGCAAATCTGAAGGGGGGAGATAAAACCAGGAACAGATCCTGTATCCACTATTTCTCCATATATATTATTGTGCTGATGACTTTACCTCTCTCTGACCCACTTTTCTCACCGATCAATGTAGATGATGATAGCATCTTCTCAATAGTTTTGTTACTAGCAGTTTATGGATGCAGAACATTTAACGTGCTTAGAACACTGCCTGGCATGACCACACTTCACTCTGATCTTTGTTCTCAATATGAAGTGGTCTCAATCTCATGACTTACTCTAGTGGAGAAGTTCTCAATCTTGAGCATGTATCGAAATCATCCTGAGGGCTAGAAAACACACTGGGCCCCTATCCCAAAGTTTCTACATAAAGTATGGCCTGAGAATTTGCATTTCTAAAAAGTTTCCAGGGGAAGCTAATTCTGCTGGGCCCCGGAATTAAGAACAACAGCTGGGGATGGAGACCAGAATCTGTGTTTTAACAGGTTATACTTAGCATGGGCATTTGAGAACTGTTCTAAGGCTTAGTAAAACACACACACACACTCCTTGTCTGTTTCACCTTAGCATATCTGTAAGTCCTCAGGCCATGGTGGCATCAAAACTCTCCTTTTGCTACAGTAAAAACCGATTAATCTATTTCTGCTCAGAATCTTCCTTGCTCAGTTGCCTAAATAATTTTCCACATGACTTGGTAGAAATTGGAAAAGAATGTTTCTCACCAAATGGGTTGAAATGATTTTTGACTTTCAAAGGAAACATGCTCTTACCAGCAATCATCTTTCTAGCACTAGAAATGGTAAGGTTTAATCATCAAAGGCTTTACCATGATGTCCTCACCACTGTTTAGGAGACTTTTCATTATCAGGAGATAATATCTAAAACTTGAAAATAAAAATGTGGGTCTCACATCCTTCTAATATCATATAGGGGCAAAGATTAAAGGATTGTGTAGGAGAATATACTTAGTTCAATCTCCTTGTTTAAGACAAATTAAAAGTTACAGCCTTAATGAAGTTACTTGTTAACATATGTATTTTTGTTCAGTAGTGCTGCAGATAGTTTGTCAACCAGATTACATCCCCTAACTGATGGTCTCAAACAGTTTATATCCAACCTACCAATGGTGTCTTAACGTTTCTTTGTTAAACTATTAACACTTTGGCTTCCTAAATGCTTTTGAACCAGTCATAACATTCACCGGTTCCTTCATTAATTAATGAGTTAAAATCCTTGACATATGCTCATTTTATATTTGCCTGAGAGTCATGATTTTTCATTTCTGAAAATGATACTTTAACATTGTTCACTGAAGAACACGTTTGAAAAAATCTTGCAGGAGACTGGGCTTTAACCTTGGTGAAAATGACCACTCTGTAGCATAAAAGCTTGACTAGTAATTAGCTTAAAGATACATTGCAACAAAGGATATCTAAGTGCATCAGGATGGAAGAGCTAAAGAGCCCTTTGTTGTTGTTGTCATTCCAGTTTCCTTGTGGTGACTGGTCAGGTATTCTACCTTTTTAGAGTAAAGTCTTACCAAACAGAATACAAGAACTCCAGAATGGGACTCTTGACCATGCTACTTTAAAACTCTTTTACTAAGCTATGCTATCAGGAACTCTTATCTCATCCTGGCATAGATTCTACGTCACTTCTGGCAACGTGTCACAGTACTGTCCATGCATCACACGTGTGTGGTCACACTGTAACCATGTATTGACTACCAGTTGGGCATCAACTAGAATCTCCTGTATTCTGAGGCAGGCAGGAACTGAGCCCTGTGGGCCTGGCCACATCATATTTATTCAATCTTCTCTTAATTAAATCCAAGTTTTCCAGATGGAAGGAACATTTTTAAAACAAAGATAGGAAATTATTTTTCCCAGAATGGAGGATGTTCACTAAAACCTCATTTTCTGAAATGCAAATCAGCAAAGATTTCAGAAGGTGAGAAAAAAGCAACCCCAAGAAAATATGAAGGAATGAAATACATGGAAATGCAGAAAAAATACAGAGTTTAGTAAAATTAATGAGTAAATTCAAAATATGGTTGCTGAAAAAGTCTTAAAAATAGAAAAACTAGTTTAATAAAATAAGATCAGTATTAGAAAAGAAGTATAATGGATAGGATGATTAAATTATAATGAATTACTATCACGATTTTGTGATAAAAAGTGTCACTGAAAGACTTTTTTCTTTTTTTTTTTTAAGATTTTATTTTATTTATTTATTTGACAGAGAGAGAGAGAGATCACAAGTAGGCAGAGAGGCAGGCAGAGAGAGAGGAGGAAGCAGGCTCCCTGCTGAGCAGAGAACCTGATATGGGGCTCGATCCCAGGACCCTGAGATCATGACCTGAGCTGAAGGCAGAGGCTTTAACCCTCTGAGCCACCCAGGCACCCTGACCTTCTTTCAATAAAATAGACCAATAAGTACTACAATAACAGCACAATAAACACCAAAATTAACACAAAATTAACACAGGAATAAGTAGAAAGCCTAAAGAGAGCAAAAGAGGAAATAGAGAAAATTGTTAAAGAGTATCCAGGCAGTGAAGGTTACCAGTGTGAGAGGGATTCTCCAAATAATTTTTTAAAGATTTTGTATTATCATCTATGCCAAAGCACGGATCAAGAGGAAGTTACCCAAGATAACTCCACAAGGTAATGAATACCTCAGTCCCTAAACCTGATAAAGTTTTCACAAAACCAGAAATGAATTGATCAGCTATACATATGAAAATTTTAATAACCTACCAGAAATGGACTGGTAGGTTAAATAAAATAAATCATGGTATATACCAGTAGTTTAAAGAAAGCAGATATTAATTTTATAGGTAGAGAAAAGAAACTGGGTTATTTCGAAACTCATGTCAATAGGTAAATAATTCTTTAAAAAACAGGATTCTTCCTTTTCAAGTTTTTTTGTGAAAATGGAAATATCTTCATTTTCTGAATAAAAACACAGCAACATTGTTTAGTACAACTATACTGACACAAAGGTGCAAGTAGAATAGATCCACAGCTTATGTGTCTTCTGGTTGGTGTCTGAATCTCTGCAGGTGTGAATGCCTATTCATCAGCTCCTCGTGTCAAGTGGTTTAATTACCAGAGGTATAAGCTCATGGAAGAGACTGTGGAACTAAGAAGAGCCCAGAAGGATAAGCAGATGCTGAAAGGAAAAAGGTAAGCTCTTTTTATTTTTTTTTTAAATGATACTATTTTGCCACAGTAGGAAAGTAAATGAATGAAGGCAACTGGTCTCTTGGTCTGTGAAGGATTTTGTAGGAAGGGGTGCCTGTGTAGCTCAATAGGTTAAGCGTCTGCCTTTGGCTCAGGTCACGATCTCAGGGTCCTGGGATGGAGCCCCACATCAGGCTCCTCCCCCTCCCTCTGGTACTCTGCTTGTGCTCTCTTGCTCTCTGTGTCAAATAAATAAATAAAATCTAAAAAAAAAAAAAAGGATCGTATAGGAAGAATAAACAGTAGCAATTGGCAAGGCCAACTGCAAGCTACCTAAACTGCTAATAAACTTCTTCCAAAGGAAAATAACCCCCTTCTCCACTGATGGAATAAACTAGACTGGGTTGGTTCCAAAATGGACTGTGTGTGTGTGTGTGTGTGTGTGTGTGTGTGTGTGTGTGTGTGTGTTGTAGACAGGATCATCTAGTATTATTCTATTCACATTCACTTAGACACTTATCAAGGTTGCTGTGGCTCACTGGATCCAAACAAGGCTGCAGAGGTTGATCTGACAGCATTCTCTGTTTTGTGGGCATCTCCTCAAGCTCACATCAATGAACAAATACCTTGGACTCTAGGGAACACTACAGGTAATGGCTAAGATTCTGACTTGGTTATTAAGTATGGATCAATGGATCCTTTATCAGCTCCACTTATATGTCCTTATACATCATCTTGAAAATAGGATTGGTCTTACCTGGATAATTTTAAATGTTTGTTGCAACAAAATCACTGATCTCCCATTAGAAACTCTTAAGCAATTTCCTTTTTAATTTTCCTGTATCTAATAATCTTTTGATTTTTTTTTGCAAATACGTACCCACTAATTTCCACATTGATGATGGTCTAAACAAATGAATTGAAATTGTTTTGTTGAAAACAAAAGTTGTTCCATAATTAGTGAGTTCCAGGGGACTATGGCATGTTTGAGTCATAGGAAACAGTGCCACTGAGACCAATGAACAAATTCGGGTCGGGTTAGATACACAAAACCTAGAGTATTTCCTAGCCAATTAACAATTACACTAATATTCAGAAGGAAGCTGGGTGGATGTCTAATATCACAGCTGGCTGTCAAGATTAGATCCAGCCGGTTATGATCTCACTACTCAATGTTTGAGAGGAAACCTTAAGAATGATATTAATTTTCAAGTGGAAAGAACACATAAACTATATGTTTTGTCTGTAGATGCACACTTATGCATTATTGATAAATCTTCTAAGAAAAATACCAAATTCCTCTGATTTTTAAGGACACCATTTGAAAAATCTTTCAAGTTGCTGAGAAAATAGGTGAAATTGAGAAACTGGGTGCTATGATTGAAGAGTGTGAAAGACTAGAGAAAAGTGAAGCCCTTCAATCTATAAGAGCAAGTCTGTAGGGAGGACTGTGTAACTGAAAGTGTTTTTCTATAGAGGGGGAAGACAATCAGAACAACATGCCTACAAACTAAGATTTTTATAACTAAAGCATAAAGTAGGTATGAAATTGTTTAAGATTTAATTAATTTGGAAAAAAGAATGAAGAAATAAAGAAAGGTAGCGTATAGAAAAAAACTAATATGGAAGTTTGAGAGTAGAAAATAAATGTCAACTTAATCTCTGTACTTCAAGAATGTAGTTTTGTAATAATTTGATATTTATGTTTCATTTACACAGTATATACTTATATTTTTGCACACTATATTTCCCATTTGTAATATGGGAATTTTGGTTTTTTTTGTCTACAAAAAATAGGCATATACCATACATATTGCTCACTAATATTAGTGTACATACTTTATTTTGTTATTGTTATTTTGTTTAACATTTTATTTATTCATATGAGAGAGCGAGCGAGTGAGCACGAGCAGGAGAGAGGCAAAGGGAGAGGGAGAAGCTGACTCCCTGATGAGCTCGGAGCTGGCCATAGGGCTCCATCCCAGGACCTGGAGATCATGACCTGAGCTGGTGCTTAACCATCAGAGCCACTCAGCCACCCTTAGTGTATATATTTTAAAAATATATCATGGACTTCTGCTGGTGGGAAGCTGGAATAGATGGACTTTTCTCTATCCCTCTCACTAAATACAACTAAAATCCCTGAACATTATATATAAAACAATGCAAAAATCCTCTAAAAGATGGAAGAATGCAGATTGCCTAGGGACCTCAGAACCCTAAGAACAGCAAGGTGGTTTTCTCTGGTTTGTTTTGTATTTTTTGTCTGGCTTGGCCTTTGTTTTGGGGTTGGGGGGGGCAGGGCGGGAGTTGTTGTTTGTTTGTTTTGCTTCATGTAGCTTAGACTTGGAGCCAGGCAACCTGTAGGCCCCAACAAAGCTTACTCTATAGCTAAAGGACCAGGGAAGGAACAGCATAAGATAAAAAACCTTTTAATCAATAACTGCTCTATTCTGGTGACCAAACACCCCAGAAAAATCAGTAGCCCCACTCCTATTCTTGGCAACAAAGGCTGAGTTGGGAGCCCAGAAGTCTACTCTTGCAAGGCTGTAGTGAAGCACCTCAGTACTTCCTCTGCACATGTTAATTTCACAGCTTAGAAAAACATAAGCTACCACAATTCACCTCCTACTGAAAAGATCATTTTAATAGCTCTATGACAATTAGAAAATCAAATTTGTTATTGGAAATCTCCCAACAAAAGAAATCTCCAATATCAGGTGGTTCCATTGAAGAACTCTACCAAATGTTTAAAGAATAGTTAATACCAATTCTACATAATCTCTTTTATAGGAAAAGGAGAGAAAACTTACCAATTTATTTTATGTAGTATTACCCTGATATCAAAACAGACAAGGACAGCACAAGAAAAAGAGAAAACTCAGACCCATAACTCATGAACAGAGATACAAGGAAACCTTAAAGTCTTAGTAAATAGAATTCAGCTATATACAGAGGCACCATATGGCGTTCATTCCAAGGATGCAATTTTGGATCAATATTCAAAATCCAAGCAATTTAATCTACCATACTGATAGGCTAAAGAAGAAAAAAAATCACATAATAGTATTAGTCAATGTAGAATAAGCATCTGACAAACTTTAATACCACTTCATGATAAAATCTCTCAGAAAAATAAGAATATAGGGTAATTTTCTCGACTTCATAAAGACCATCCTTTAAAAAGCTGAAGCTAACATTATGCCTAATGTTAACAGACTGAATGCTTGTCCCGTAATATTGAGACAAAGGCAGATACCTGCTTTCACCTCACTTATTCAACTTAGTGCTTGAATTTCTAGCCAGTGCAATAAGACAAGAAAAGGAAATGAAATCATACAAGTTGGAAAGGAAGCAATAAAACTGTTTTTATTAGCATACGACATGACTGTCTATATAGCAATCTACAAAAAACTCCTAAAAATAAGTGAGCTCACTAAGGCCACAGGATGCAAGATACACATACAACACAAATAGTATAGAGAAATACCAACACTGAACAATGGACAATGAAATTTAAAAGTTATAATGCCCTTTGCAACCACTAAAAAATATAAAATACTTAGATGTAAACCTAACAAAACATCTGTAGGATTTATGTGCTAAAAACTAAAAAGATAAAAAAAAAACCACCTAATGTCTAAATAAATAGAGATACATACTGGGTTCATGGGTTGTAAGTCTTCACATACTAAAGATGTCAATTCTCCCTCAAACTGGTATACAGGTTTGATACAATCTTATCAAACTGTCAACAAAAATCTTTTTTTCTAGACACAAATTATCCTAAAACTTATATGTAAAGGCTCAGAAACTAGAATAGCTAAAACAATTTTGAAAACAATAATAAAATGAAGCAGGCCAGTCTACACAATTTCAAGATTTATTTTACAACTATAGTAGTAACACTGTGGTTTTCGCAGAGGTGCAGATCAATAAAAAAGAATACAGAACCCGAAACACACCTACACACAGATGCCTATTTTTGAAAAAAGTACAAATCAATTTGATGGAAAAAAAGATGGGCTTTTCAACAAATGGTGCTGGACTGAGTGGACAAGAATACACACAAAAATAAACATCAGCTTAAACCTCACACCTTACAAAAATTAACTCAAAATGGATCATGGGTTTATATTGAAATCTAAAATTATAAAACTGTTAGGAAAAAAGAGAAACTCTGAGATCTAGGGCAATACCATTCTTTTACTTGGAACCAAAATCATGACCCATAAAATTAAAATTGCATTTCATCAAAATTAAAAACTTTTAAACTATAAAAAATCCTATTAGGACAATGAAAAGATCAAGAGTGGGGGGAAATATTTGCAACCATATCGTCAACAAAAGACTTGTATATAGGGTATATAAAGAACTCTCAAAACTCCACAGTAAAAAAAAAAAAAAACAAAAACAAAGCAAAACAAACAAAACCCAAATAATGCAATTAGAACATGGGCAAAAGATATCAAGAGACATTCCATTGAAAAGGATTAAAAAAATAAGCACATGAATAGATACTCAACATAACTGACCATTAAGGAAATGAAAATGAAAACTAAATTGAGATACCACTATATACACCTCTCAGAACAGCTAAAATAAAAAAATTAGTGACACCACCAAATGCCAGCAAGGATGTGGTTATAATAGAAAATGAGTGGTATAGACACTCTGGAAAACAGTTTGGCAATTTCTTATAAAATTAAACATACAATGGCCTTGCAGCCCAGCATGTATACTCCTGGACATTTATCTTACAAAAATGAAAGCTTGTGGTCACACAAAAATTTGTACCTGAACATCTATAGCAGCTTTATTTTTAATAGTCCAAGATTAAAAATGCCCCAGATGTCTTTCAACAGGTGAATGGTTAAACTGTAGTAAATCCATCCAAGAAATGATTACCCAGCAATAAAAAGGAACTACTGAACATGTAATAACCCAGAAGAATCACCAGAAAACTACTGAGTGGGGAAAAAAAAGACAATTCCAAAAGATTACATATTTAAAGATGAGACATACATATGTGAATTGGATGGATATGGATATAGATATATCAACTTGAAATCACAAAACTATAGAAATGAGGGAGAGTTTAGTGGTTGGCATGAGTTAAGGATGGGGAGAGAATTAGAGGGGAAACAGGTGACCATAAATGGGCGACATGAAGGATACCTGTGATGATGGAAATGCTCTGAATACTGTTTCAATTTCAATATCCTGATTGTGATATTGGACTCCAGTTTTGCAAGATATCATCTCTGTTGGAAACTAGGTTAAGGATATAAATGATCTGCCTATATTATTCTATAACTGTATGTGAATATAAAATTATTTTAAAATCAAAGTTTAATTTTTAAAAAAACCCTCAATTGGCAGGAAATCATAATCAAGAGGTAAACTGTAATACTAAGTCTTCCATAACTTTTTGGGACCTAGTGATGGGTCATGTAAGAACTACAATAATATGTTGTATCCCAAGTTTTCCTAATGTCTCTTTTACCTTTTGTATTTATTTCATACACACACACATATATATCAATATATATAATTTATACATATTATATCACACACACACACTATACTATACACACACAGTCCAAATGTCCATCAGCTGATGAGTAGATAAAGAAGATGTGGAGAGGGAGAGGGGGAGGGAGGGGAAGAGAGAGAGGGAGTGTGTGTGTGTGTGTGTAGCTATGAAATACTTAGAAAAAAACAAAGGAAATGTTTCATGACACTGGATTTAACAATGACTTCTTGGATATGACCCCAAAGGCACAAGGAACAAAAGAAAAAAAAATCAAACTATATCAAACTTTAAAGTGTTTTCCCATCAAAAGACACTATCAACAGAGTAAAAAGTCAACCCACAAAATAGGAGAAAATACCTTCAAATCATATATCTGATAAGGGATTAATATCCAGGGTATATAAAGAATTACTACAGCTCAACAAAAAACCTAAACAACTAAATTAAAAAATGAGTGAAAGACTTGAATAGACTGAATTTCTAATTCATTAGAAAAATGAATATTAAACCCACAATTATGATGGATATTATTTCTAAGTTGGCAAGGATGTAAAGAAATCGGAACCCCTCTGTATTTCAGATGAGAATTTAAAATGGTTCAACTGCTATGGAAAATAAGGAGATTCTTCAAAAAACTAAACATAAAAAAATAACCATATGATACAGCAATTACACATCTGGGTATACACCCAGACGTGAGAAGGTCTCACGTGGTATACACCCAGAGAGAGAAGCCTCTTGATATTTACACACCCATGTTCATAGAACCATTATTCACAGTAGCCAAAATGAGATGGCAATTCAAGTGTCCATAAATGTATGATTCATAAACAAAATGTGGCCTATACATTCAATGAAATAATATTATTCCACCTAAAAGGGAGGAAAGACAGGCAATATTAAAAATAAGCAAACTCAAAACTGGCTACATGCTGCAGATATAGGGCCACTTGTTCAAACGTTATTAAGGATTTCAAGATGGTGATAGCAGAGCATAAAACCAAGAATGGGGCCATGAAACTGGCCCCCAGCAAAGTGATATGGAGTGGTGGAGGAGATCCAGTAAGTGTAAAAAAGTGTGAACGCGTGATACAAAGAAATAGGTTTGAGATTTTTAAGGAAGGTGAAGAGGAAAGGTCCTCTCTAAGAAAATGACTTCTAACTGAAGATTTGAAGGATGGAGGGATGATGAGATGGAGCATTCCTGACAGAGGGCAAACCCCCCCATAGAGAAGTATATCTACATCCAGCCCACTGAAGAAACGATGGCTGGAATAGAGAAAGGGAGATAAGGAATGGAAACTATGAAACCGGAGACTCACAGACATGGGGAGAAAGATATAAGGCAAGTATGTAAGGACTCTCAGGTCATACTAAATACTTTGGCTTTTACTGTGGGTGGTGTTACATAAAATCCCACACACCTAGGATAGTTTTATACCTTTGCTTATCATGGTAAAAACTATAATACTTTTCAAAGCTATCTATTGATGCATCTTGACCTTGTAAGAAGAGGAAGTGGATATGAAATAAATATTAAGCTCCTCCCTGAAAGCTAAAATTAAACTTTGAAGTGAATTCATCAAGTTCTCTGCAAAACCTATCATCTGCATTTTACCATATCTACCTTATGGGATGCCTTAGAGCTCAAAAATCCTCCTGGCTCCCAGGACCATTGTTTGTCTCCTTCCTTCCTCCCCACCCCCACCCAGTACATTTATTTAGGCCTCACTACGCCTAATGACAAATGCAGTGGTTACGCTGGTTCTAAACTCATAATATCTAAATAATAAGTATCTTCTAAAATGATGTTTCCTTGGAGATTCATCCTTAAAATAAATCTTTCAGCACGATATTGAGATCTATTTGTAGAACTTTCACAGCAGATAGAAACTTGTAACTTCTGATCACATTAAATCGCTATATTAACCATTCTATATGTACAGTCAGAAATATTTATTGAATAAATGATTCTACCAGTCGTAAGCCATTATGCTAAGATTTATGAAGGACACAATGGTGGGAAGACACCACCCTTTTATGCAAGAAGCTTGCTCTGTGACAGAGCAGAACAGAAAGGCACCCAGCTTGCTGGAAGGATGGAGATAGGGACAAATCAGAGATGGAATCAAGTGTCAGGCAAATCCAGGGAAGTAAGAGATCACTTCTGACTGCAGAGTAAGTAAGGGGAGGCTTCCTGAAGAGTGGCAAACACTGGGCAATCTTAGTTGAGTATATTTTCTATTGTTCATTCAATTGGTGAGAGAGAGAGAGAGAGAGAGAGAGAGAGAGAGAGAGAGAACAGGGAATGAAGAGAAACAGGTATAAGAAGAGGTAATGAAAGGAATCTTGGATCACTGAAAAAATAAAAAAAGGATAGAAAAAAATAGGGAGATATAATTGGGGAAGAGCAGAAAAGCAGACAGAAACCTTGGAGAAGATTTATAACTGAGAAGATATATACAAGGAAGAAAAAAGGAGGAGAGAGAAGAGGAAATAGGAAAGCAGGAAACAATTTGAAAAGTCTGAGGGAAGTGAGATGTAGACAGAAAACCCTCAAAGTGAAGAAATGCCCTGTAAAGTGATAGAACTCCCTACACCAAAAGGCATTAGGCTGTGGGTCTCTATCCAAGAGTTCCCCTGAACACACAGCCTTGGGTCTGCTATCTTAATCTCCACGTAATTCTAGATCCACTCAGATGAGCATCCCTTTACATTTTGCTTCTGTTCAACATAGCAGCCACACTCTCACGCACACTGCTTAGAAAACTCTCAGGGCCAAATCTCAAAATCCCATCCCAAGAGGCACTTGGGTTTTTGCTTGATGGTTGTTTCTGGTTTGTTTGAAAGCCACAGAGCTTCTGCACAAAGGCCCTCGCAAACGGAGCTAGGAATCGAATAGAGAATACTTTCATGTGCCCTGAAGCTACCCAGTGGGTCTAGAACTAAAAGTGAAACTTTCTCAGCTACTTTTTCATATACAAATAGTGTTAAATTTGAAACAGGCAGCTGTGCACTTTAACCACTTTCTCTTGCGTGATTTATTCCAATTGCACTTCTTAAATAAAACTTTCATTTTAGATATGGAAATAGATTTCCTTCCTGAACAACTTGTTCTTCTAGAAATAAGTGTTGAGTCAGATATGTGACAATGATTCTCCCAAAAGAAATATGCACCATAAACAGCATCTTCCTATTTGTAGTTGACTCGTGTTCCTCTGTGATGGGAAAGCTTCTTCACCCACATTTTGGGGATGAAAAGGAAGCGTCTCATGGAAACAGAATAAAAGATTTCTGAGGAATGAATTACCTATGGAACAATTTAAAATATCTTTCAGAAGCAGGAAAATGCAATTTAAGATATCGGTAGGTACTCAGGCAGGTAGTTCCATGCACCACTTCTCACAGACATAGAAGCAAAAGTATATTTTACAGTCATTAGTATGGAAAGAGCAATTTTCACATCCAAATTTTCCCTGCTTTATGTTTCCTAGAACAACCTCTGCTTTTACTATTTCATAATAACCCAAAGCTGCTCTTGGTGAACATTTCCCCTACAACTCACATTATGAGAAACATTCTGCCTAAATTATCTCATTTTACCCTTCCAACACCTGTAAGAGGAAGGCACGCTGATGCCCATTAAACAGACCAGGAAACTGAGAATTAAGAGACTTACATGACGCTCCGAGGTCATATGCCAGTGAAAGTTAAGACTTGGATAGGCACCAAGCCTAGAGTACTCCAAACACTGGCCCTTCACTACTAGCCTATGTGGCCTCTAACTGCAGCTTCCTTATCAGAAGATGTGCTCAGCATGCTAGAGTCCCACCTGGGGGGCTAGGTAGGGCAGGAAGCTGGGCTCCCAAGGGGTCAACGTGGATAGGGCTTGTTTGGTGAAGCCAGAAAAAGGTGAAGAGAAAAAGTTCAAAGCCCTTGAAAGGAAGGCAGAGATAACAGTTGTGTAGACCAGATGGAAAATAAATGTACTATGACCAAAAGCCAAGATTCAAAATTATATATGAATTTGAAATAAATAGGAACAGGTCAGAAATAAGTGAGGATTTTCTGGGAGATCTGGTTTAGTTCCATGTGGGTTGTCCATGGGTTTGTGACAAATGGGTGCATAAGGGTAGCTTAAAGAATATTGTCTTTTATCAGACAGTAACTAACTCAAGATAGTGACAGGTCTCAAAGGAACAGACAGGCAGGAAGTTCTACAAACTGTAGTGCTATTATCATAATTATCATCATTAATTATGAGAAGCAATATATAGAGTCAGAAATATGCTACATACATAAGAGGTGATATTGGAAACTACTGTTAAATCAGCCTCAGGCACGATGTGTCTATATACAGTATCTTTTCTACTGCCTTCCAGATTTTCAAATTGTACCTATTATTATATATTTAAATATTTTGTGTAGAAAATACATCCTAATATTAAAACTAAATTATCTTGACATTCATAAATCACCACTAACAACATTTGGTATATATTACTGCAGTTACCTCTCACATTTATGCATAAATAGAAAGGAAGAAAGAAAGAAAGGGAGGGAGGGTAAAAGGAAGGAGACAAGAGAAGGAGAAAGGATAAGAAATGTAGAAAAGGTAGGAATATGGGAAAAAGAAATGAAAAACTAAATTTATAAATATTATATAATGAAAAACTAAATTTATAAACATTATATAATTCTATTCATACTACGTAACTATCTCAATTTATATCTCAAGCTATAAACTGGTATTAATTTTTCTATATGAAATTCTTCTGGGGATTGATGTGCCTTTTTTGTCTGGCAGGTAACAGTGTTCTTTATTTCAGAAGAAATTTTCTTCAAGTTTATATATTTCGTTACATTTTATATTGTCTTTGGCCTTTTCCAAGGATGCCAATTACATGTGTGTCATATCTCCTCTCATCTGTATCTATGATCATTTCTATAACAAATTGCTTTTTAAGTTTTATTCTATTTTGCGTTGCCGTTCATGACTTTCATCTCTAAAAGATTTTGTTTTCCTCCCATTTGTATCTGCCTTTTAACCCCTACATCTCAGTTCATTTCACAGTTCATTTTTCTTCTCCTCTTGACCCTTTTAATTCTTTTTTGAGGTCCTTTGTAAAAGAGAACATGTTGGCCACCATGTCCTAGAGGGAAGATATTTAAACATCCACAATTCAGATATACAAAAACGTAACTTCCTTTATTGTGTGTAGGTGATTTCATGGTGGCTCAAGTCTCTCAATCTGCCTAGAACAGAAAACATATTCTATATGACATACTCGTATGTTTCCTTACTAATTTTAAACACGATTGACTGATTTTCTGTTAAGGTTATTGGTTATTTACTCTCTTACAAATTCACTGTGGGATTAAATAAAAAATTCACAAAACAGCAGTAAATATATAAAGAACTGAACCAAGAGACTCCTCAATCAAACCCAGGCTCCTCTGAGTTTGCTTTTCTTCTAGGTTCTGTCCCTGGGATGCCACAACCACCTCAAGTTCCTGCTTGGAAAAGCTCAAAGCTGCCAGAAGAATTTAAGGACAGCTCCAGCTAATACCTAGAGATGGAGCTCCTTCCTGTCTCCTGGTCTCTGTGGAAAGGTAGGAGCCTAATGTCAATATAAACCAGTTAGCAAATCCAGATGACCTAATTATACTGATCAACCTCCCAACCTTCTCTGTCATTTTCTGACTGTGTTGGAACCCCTGAACCCCTGATCATTCCTCCTCCCTCATTCTCCCACTAATATGCCCAGTCACCTACCTCTTCACAGATTGAAATTGAGCCGAATTTTCATTCCCCATTCTCTTCCCTTCTATAGTGGTTACTGCCTATAATCAGTCTACTGCCCGTAACAAGTGTCCGGCTTTGTTTCTCTTTGACAGAGGCATCAAGATATACCGTGTACATGAATTAAAAGACAGAATTATCATAATGTCAGTTCTGTCCAGATTATCCCATAAATTCAATATAATCAATAAAAATATGCAATGTGTGCATGTAACTTAATCAGATTCTAATATGAAAAGTACAAAGTTCAATAATAGCCACTATAATTTATTGGAATGTAGAAGGAATTGTCTTAAAAAATAACAATTTTATTATAAAGCTGTTTTGATTAAAGACAACATAGTACTGAGAGGGACATAAGGTGAAACCAATGGAGTAGATGGGAATTCAAACTCAGTCACTCACTTATAAGTACACTTGATACATGACTGGGATGATAAGTCAATGGGAAAGGATGGACTATTTAATATAGTATTCTGAGACAATTTGTTATCTTCATGGGGAAAAATTAGATTTTTAAGTTTACCCAATTCATAAAAATAGATTATCATTTATATCAAGTTTTAAACCACCACACTTACACACTTCATGTTTGCTATTCATACATAGATGTATAATTAAAATGTAGAAATGCACTGGAATGGTGAGCAAGTAAGAGTATGAGTTACTTCTAGGGAAGGCAGGTGAAAGGTAATCAGAGATGGGACACAGCTCTGTACCTGTAATAGTTTATCTCTAAAAAAAATAATTTGAGGTAAATTTGACAAGATATTACTATTTTTACATGGCTTTTTTATTATTCTCTATAACTGTACATGTGTTGGAATTACTCTAAGTAAATGGGAAAAAGAATTAACATTCATTCAACTCTTATTCCATACCAATGATGACACCTAAAGCTTTCATTTGCAATTTCATATATTCCTCACAAAAATTCTAAATGGTCATCATTTAGGTCCATTTTATTTACAAACTGAATTTCAAAAAAGTTAAATTTCTAAAAGGTTAAAATATCCAGAAATGTCTGGTTCCAAACACTGTAGACACTAACAGATGAATTTTTTAAATGTGTCTCTGATGGGTATGCAAGCTGGTACAGCCACTCTGGAAAACAGTATGGAGGTTCCTCAAGACCTTAAAAATAGAGCTACCCTATGGTCCAGCAATTGCACTACTGGGTATTTACCCCAAAGATACAAATGTAGTGAAAAGAAGGGGCACATGCACTCCAATGTTCATAGCAGCAATGTCCACGATAGCCAAACTGTGGAAGGAGCATAGATTCCCTTCAACAGATGAATGGATAAAGAAGATGTGGTCCATATATACAATGGATTATTGCTCAGCCATCAGAAAGGATGACCAACCACCATTTGCATCGACATGGATGGAACTGGAAGGATTACGTTAAGTGAAATAAGTCTATCAGAGCAAGACAATTATCATATGGTTTCACTCATATGTGGAATACAAGGAATAGTGCAAAGGACCATAGAGGAAGAGAGGAAAAACTGGGAAGAAATCAGAGGAAAACAAACCATGAGAAACTCTGAATTCTGGGAAACAGAGTTGCAGAAGAGAAGGGAGTGGGGGGAATGGGTAACTGGGTGATGAGCATTAAGGAGGGCACAGGATCTGATGAGCACTAGGTGTTACACAAGTAATGAATCATTGAACACTATATCAAAAACTAATGATGTAGTACATTTTGGCTAATTGAACTTAATAAAAAAATTTAAATAATAATAAAATGTGTCTCTGAAGCAAAGTATGATAAACCCAAAGCTCTTATTCAGGTTTAGTTTGTCTCCATAAGTGCCTTTAGAATTTATTAATATAATATGAAAATACAAAATGTTTCCAATTCTCCTTAGTACAAGTTTTCAACACAATCATAAAGACTGTTGCTAATATGATAAAAATTCTACCATGCATTTGCCAAATGGATGGAGTGTCACAAGAAATTGAGAATTATTTCTGAAATATTTTCTGAAGTTATTTGCCATTTTGTCCTTGAGTGTAATTAACAGAAAAACTCTACGTGAAAGTCTGGCTGTGATGCTGTTATAATTCCTCAGTTTCTGGCTATCCTGCTCAGACACTTAAGCCTAGAGCAAGGGTTTCAGATTGGGAAAGGAAAAGGGATTGGAATAATTGTTTTCCTAGGTAAAATCAGGCAGTAAGGATGACTATAGATAATAGGAAAATCCACTGCAGTTTTAAACAATCTTTTTCTGTTCCTATTTCACAACTGCTCTGAGATACATACTTTAAGGTGAGATTGGTGTTGTGTCACAAGGAATACAAATATGTAATATTAGGTATTTTCAAAATCCTACCTAGAATGGTCATATTTATTCATTCTACAATAACAGTATATGAATTTTCCCATTTCACCCAAATCTAAGTGATACATGGAATTATCAAGCTTTTCAATTTGTGTGAATCAATGAATCCGATTAGTGTGAAATGTTATTGTTGTTTTAATCTGTATCTCTTGATTGCTGAAAAGTTAGAAAGGCATCTTTCCTTTTCTGGCCATTTTAATTTCTTATGTGAATTTCCTACTCATATCCCTTTTTTTAAAGATTTTATTTATTTATTTGACACAGAGAGAGAGATTACAAGTAGGCAGAGAGGCAGGCAGAGAGACAGGGAGAGGAGGAAGCAGGCTCCCTGCTGAGCAAAGAGCCTGATGCGGGCCTTGATCCCAGGATGCTGAGATCATGACCTGAGCCGAAAGCAGAGGCTTTAACCCACTGAGCCACCCAAGCGCCCCCCTTATTTACTTTTAAAATTGGTTTACAATTTTTATATTGATTTCTAGGAGTTCTTTATATACTCTGGATACCAATCTTTTGTCAGTTATATATATTAAAATTATTTTCTCTAAGCTAATAACATACTCGACATTTTTGTTTACCTAGAAACTCTGCCACATTATCTTGTTAAAAAAAAATAAAGCTGGAAAATACAAGCACTAAGGGGGATATGATTGATGGACCCATTCATTCCAGGTGCTCCAGTGGCTTAATTAAAAACTAGAACTCTCAATCCTCTAGCTCTCTCTGACGAACTTAAATGACCAATGTTAGAGCCCTCAGATGTGTCTATTTTTTATGGCTTCCAACCCTCTGAATACTGCCTTTTGACTGACACACTATACCTTCTCTCAACTGCTCTGACTTTTGAAAATGTGTTTCACTACTGAAGTCACATTCTCCTTATCTGTGTTCTCATTTATAACATAGGGATTTTAATATCTACTCGACATAATGGTAAGGAGGAGTAAATGACACGATTGACAAAATTATATATTTTAAAAAGTCCCAAATTCTACACATTTGAATAACCCTGCCCTCCCCCCAAGAAAGGAAAGCAGAACCTACTAAGGCCAAAAATGTATGAGGCCATCATAAGCCTAAGAAAATAAGCATGCAAAGATGTTATCAATATTACTGGAACAAGTTAAAGACCCAGATCTCCTGGTCTTCTGTGAAAAGGAAACAGAAGAGCAAAGTCTTGAACTCACCCCAGGAATAAAGTCTGATCAGATACACTACCACATATCTAGGATCCAACATGGCCTAACCCATCAAAGAAAGTAAAAATACACTAAGATGATTTCTCCAAAGGCAAAGGAAACAAAAGCAAAATGAACTTTTGAGACTTCATCAAGATAAAAAGCTTCTGTCAACAAAACAAAGAGGCAACCCACGGAATGGGAGAATATATTTGCAAATGGCACTACAGACAAAGGCCTGATAACCAAGATCTACAAAGAACTTCTCAAACTCAACATCCAGAAAACAAGTCAAAAAAATGGGCCAAAGACATGAACAGAAACTTATCCAAAGAAGACATACAAATGGCTAACATGAAAAAATGTTCATCATCATTAGCCATCAGGGAAATTCAAATCAAAACCACACTAATATATCACCTTATACTAGTTAGAATGGCAAAGACTGACAAGGCAAGAAACAACTAATGTTGGAGAGAATGTGGATAAAGGGGAACCCTCTTACACAATTGGTAGGAATGCAAGTTGGTGTAACCACTTAGGAAAACACAGTGCAGAGATTCCTCAAAAAATTAAAAATGGAGCTACCCTATGACCCAGCAATTGCACTACTATTTACCCCCAATGATACAGATGTAGTGAAAAGAAGGGCCAAATGCACCCCAATGCTCATAGCAGCAATATCTACAAGAGCCAAACTGTGGAAAGGGTAGAGATGCCCTTCACAAGACAAATGGATAAAGATGATGTGGTCCATATACACAATGGAATATCACTCAGCCATCAGAAAGGATGAACACCCAGCTTTTGCATCAACATGGATGGGTCTAGAGGAGATTATGCTGAGTGAAGGAAGTCAAGCAGGGAAAGTCAATTATCATGTGGTTTCACTTACCTGTGGAACATAAGGAAAGGCATAGAGGACATTAGAAGAAGGAAGGGAAAAATGAAAGGGGGGAGATCAGAGGGTGAGATGAACCATGAGAGACTGTGGACTCTGAGAAACAAATGGAGGGTTTTAGAGGGGAGGGAGGGTAGGAGGATGGGTTAGCCCGGTGATGGGTATTAAGGAGGGAACGTAGCTCATGGAGCACTGGGTGTTATATGCAAACAGTGAATCTTGGAACATTACATCAAAAATTAATGATGTACTGTATGGTGTCAAACATAATAATAATTTAAAAGAACAGTTAAAAAAAAGAATATTTGCTTGATTTTGCCCTAAAAACAAACTAAATGTAAATAAACACACCAATTAGAAGACAGAGGTTTGCAGAATAGGCAAAAAAAATTTTTTTTTGTTTAATGACCTATTATCTGTCTATAGGAAACTCACTTCAAACACAGGGTAGATGTAAAAGAAATACAAAATATACATACATACACAATGGAAACATTAATCAAAAGAAAACTGGAGTGGTTATATTAATACAGAGTACAGTAGAAAAAATATCAGTTATGATAGAGAAGAACTGAACAATGCTATCAATTAGCAGAATCTAACTGACATCTATAGCACACCTAACAACAGAATATGCATTTTTTTTAAAAAGCATGAATGGGATATTCACTAAAATAGACCATACTGGAGTCATAGAATACCTTAAAAATATAAAAGAATCAAAATCACATAATATTCTCTGACCACAATATATTCAAACTAGAAATCAATATTGGAAAAATAACAGAAAAATCTCCAAACATTTACAAGCTAAACAACATACTCCTAAATAGTATGGATCAAAGAAGATAAAATACGATGAATTCTCATGATCCAACATAAGAAATAAAAAATGATGTGTAAAAAAAAGAGGATGTCTCAAGGGAAATAAATATATTTAACTTAATAAAAATATAGCAGATATGCAGGAGGAAACTAAAGAAGTACTTAGGAGGAAATTTAAGTCAGTGTGTGTTTATATCAGAAGAGAAGCCTCAAAGTAATAATCTAAGTGGCCACCTGAAGAAACAGGAAAAACCATGTAAATCCCAAGCTGGCAGAAGGAAGGAAATAATAAAGAGCAGAAATTAATGAAATGGAAAATATAAACAGAACAGGAAAAGCCAATCAGATTTTTGGGAAAAAATAATAAAATTCATCAATCTCTAGCAAGAGTGATAAAGTTAGAGAGAGAAAACATAAGTAACCAATACCAAGAATTAATCAGACTATTATCATTACAGACTGCACAGACATTAAAAGGAAATAAAAGTACATCATGAACTAACACTCCACACATAAATCTGACTATTTAGATGAAATGAACTAACTCATCAAAAACCATAAACTACCAAAACTCATCCAAGATGGTACCAATAACACAATTAATCCTACAAGTGTAAAAGAAATGGAATTCATTGTTGAAAACTTCTCAAAGCATCAATCTCTAGGACAGCATCGTTTCCCTGGAGACGTCTCTCAAATATTTAAAGAATAACTTCTACACAATTTTTTTCCAGAAAACAGGAGAGATCACTACCCACTCATTTTATGTTGCCAGCAGCAACCTAATACCAAAATCAAGGATAGTATTTTTTTTTCAAAGATAGTATTTTTTTTTAAGATTTTTTTAAATTTATTTATTTGAAACAGAGAGAGAGATTACAAGTAGGCAGAGAGGCAGGCAGAGAGACAGGGAGAGGAGGAAGCAGGCTCCCCGCTGAGCAGAGAGCCCGATGCGGGCCTCGATCCCAGGACCCTGAGATCATGACCTGAGCCGAAAGCAGAGGCTTTAACCCACTGAGCCACCCAGGCGCCCTCAAAGATAGTATTTTTAAAGAGGCTAAGATTCTTCATGAATGACAGTTCCCAACAAAATATTAGTAAGTTGAATTCAAAATATAAAAAAGACCATGTACCATAACTAAGTGGGTTTCCCCAGCAATGCAAATCTGGTTCAAATTTTTTAAAATCAATATAATTCATTACATTAACTTTCTAAGAAGAAAAAAAAATCACGTGATTATTAACTGATACAGAAGAGATATTTGACAAAAATATTTAAAAACCACTGTTGAAATTTTTCAGAAAACGTGATATAGAAGTCCCTCTGTTTGAGAATGAACATCTATAAAACATCTACAGCTAAAATCATACTTAATGTTGAAAAATGGAATTCACGCCACCTAAGACTGGAATAAGGCAAAGATGTTCACTGTCACCACTCATATTGTACATGGTAACTGGAAGTATCTGCCAATATAATAAAGAAAAGGAAATGCAAGTTATACTCATTAGAAAGGAAAAAACCCCCACAAAACTTCCCTACTTACAGAGAGTATAATTTTCTATGTAGAAAATGACAATAAATTTATAGAAAAAAACTTCTAATATTAAAAAATGATTTTGATAAAGTCACAAGATATAAGATTAATGCATAAAATCAAACATTTCTATATTCTAACAATGAACAACTGGAAACCAAAATTGAAATGTTATACCATTTATAATCACTACAAATAAAAATTAAAAAAACACTTAAGTATATATTTAAGAAGGTACAGGAGCTACATTATAGAAAGTAAATCTACAGACCAATATTTCTCATAAATATACATATAAAAATCCACAAAATATTAGGAAATCAAGTGTATAAAATTTTTAATTTTAAATTAAATATTAATAAGTTAAGAATTATTAATAAAATTACACCATAAGTAAGTTTATACCAGTTATGCATAGTTGATTCAATATTCCAAAATCAATTAATGTATTCCAATATATCAACAGGCTCCGGGTGGGGGAGGGCATATGAATACCATAAAAGGCATTTGACAACAACCAACATCCATTTTCCAGCAAAGTAATCCTGAGCATGGTCCTTACCCTGCCAAACTCACAGAGCTATTGAAAAATCAACAGATTTTATATTTTTATCATATGTCTGTATGATAACAGATGTTATCATCCCATAAACATATAACTCTGTATTTATACTACATAAACCTTACAAGTTTTTATGGACTATTTCCTGGTGCCAGTTTAATTTTTTTTTATTTCTAGGAATACTTGAAATACAAAACAAAGAATCTTGTCATATCTAAAGATTTCTGTTTTAGAAAAAGGCCCCTAACATTTATTTATATCTTCATAGAATACTGAGTATTTCAAAGTGAAGTTCAAATAGGAAATGGATTTTCCTGACTCACAAATCCTGATGCCAAAGTCTTTTCCAGAATAGGTAAATGAGATCTGGAAATACACTCCACTGTTTGCTTCTCCTGGGACTTGAATGCACATGCTGAACAGTGAAAGCAGCTAGAAACTCCCTTTCAACTCTACCTCAGGGTGGAAACTGAGACCCAAGTACTACCTCTTCTGGCAATTGCAAAGACTGAATGAGTAAAGGGCCTAGAACAGTGTTTCAGTAAGTGGTCGGGAAGCATATATTCTTATCACCATGCTTTCCATCAACAGAGACACTACTACTCAGATGGCTTGTGCTAGGATTGCCTCGTTTCCAAGGCTCAAGTAGTAAATACAATCTTTTACTTGTCTTGTCTTTACCTAAGACTCTCAGATACAAAAGAATCCCAGAAGGTCTCTCAAGTGGCACCAAAGGAAAACCCATTTAATTCTACTTATTGGTTCTCTTGACCACATTTCTATCAACTGTTTCTCCCGGTCAAAGAATCCCTTCCTGTATCATGTATCTAGGAAAGCTACAGTGATTTGATTGCCATCTATTATTTTCATTGGTATAAGGAGTATACCCTACTGTTTCAAATGTGATAGTTGTAAAGAAATGGTAGAGCACTTTCCAAATATAACATAGGACCAGAAGTGATCAATGTTAGCAGACCCCTTTTCCTTCATGGGGAAATGGTACTCCCTGGAGTGGCTGCCTGGATCATTCTCATGCTCTGAAAAGGATCCCCAGTACAAGGGAAGGCCCCATGTGACGGTGTCTCTGCCACATGGTCTTTCCCCCTGAACAAGATAGTAATAGTGACTCTCCTAGGGAAGCCCAAACCTGACAGAGACACAGACACCATGTCATGTGCAATGAGTCACACTCATGGTAATGGCAAGAAAGGAGGTTTGTGAACTTTGGCTGCTGAGGTTCTTAGAGCTCTCCTGATTCCTCCTTTGTGACTCAATATCCAGGTCTGCTGTGATTATACATGACATAAGCAGAGTTGCTCTCTGTTGACTGTGACCAAAAAATAACAAAGCAAAACACCTAATCCTTTTGCCAGGGAGACAAAAAAAAAAAAAAAAAAAAAAAAAAAAAAAAAAAAAAAAANAAATGGGGATAAGGACAAGTTTCAACCACTTTACAATTTTGGAAAGTCTGATAATGCTTCAGCCTCTGATGTAATAATCATGGATGCTTGTAATGGAAAAACAGAATTTTGGGGTTTTTAATCCTATGGTTCTTCAGTTGGCTATGAATCTCTGTCCTTTGATTCACCTTCACAGAGTTCACCATTATTATATCTTTTTGTTTTGTAATAAAGTGAGCAATAAATATTCCCAGCAAAGTGGGTATATTCATTTATTAAGAAGTAATTACTGAAGAACCGTTATTAAGTAGTAATTAGAGTTTATAAATTCATTTCAAATGTATTATTTTCAATCCACATGGACTATTTAGGAGATAAATATTGGAAAAATGGGGAGAGTAATAACTATTTTCTCATTAAATTTATCATTTTATAATTAACTAGTATAAGTAAATTCTAACATTTTAAACTTTTAGAAATAACCTAGAGGTTCCTATGAATTAGGAATGTCAAAGAACAGAATAGGCATCTAAGTCTTCTTCCATCCCCTCAACTCTCTATTGAAAATGTCCCACGGATGAGAAGAGGCTAAAGCAGAAATAGGTACACCTATATAACTAAATGAAAAAAGCCAATCTGAACGTTAAATTCCAACTATGTAACATTCTGGAAAAGGCAAAACTATAGAAAGAGTAAAAACATCAGTGGTTGACAGGACTTAGTCGAGGTGAGAGGGATGAATAGATAGAGCAAAGAGGATTTTTAGGGCAGTGAAACTACGGTATGTAAGGGTACATACATGCCACTGTACATTTGTCCAAACCCACGGAATATACAACACCAAGGGTGAACCCTAATGTAAACTACGGACTTTGTTGTATAATGATGTGTCAGTGTTGATTCATCACCTGGAACTAATGTCCCATTCTGGTTGATAATATGCACGACATGCATGAGTGGAAGCAGGAGAAATATGGGAAATCGCTGTATCTTTCTCATTTTTACTGGGAATCTGAAATTGCTATGAAGAATAAATGTTATTTAAAAAAAAAACAAAAAGATGCAACCGAAAGCCAGAAACTTCTTTGAAATTTTATGAAATTTTGTTCCCTGCAGCATGAGTATTACAGGCTGAACACTGAGGTTTAAAAAAAAATTTTTTAAAGACAAAAGAGCCTCCTCCCCAAAAAAGCAGCCCATCCTCACAGGAAGAAAACTGAGGAGATCCTGATGCAACTACATCTGAAAACCGCCTCATTTAGGAGAGTGAGGCACTGACTGGGAGAGGTGGAGAAGTCCTCTCAGGATCCCTCCCACCTCTACGGGTGCCCCAGGGTTCACACATCGATGTCCCCAGCTAGAAAACTCTCACAGCATCACCAGAGTTAACTTACTCAACTTTTAATAGGAGAAAAAAAAATGACTTCCATTTAAAAAACAAGAATCACTGAACTGAATAATACATGGGCACCGATGTTCTTGATTTTCTTCACACTATACATTGACAGTGAATGGTGGTTTCTCTCTTCTACTTTCAATGGCCCCTGAAATCCCACAGCGACTTCGGTCAAAAGTCCGAAGCTCCACAGAGAGAAGCATCCACAGAGAGTGGATGGAGCTAGAGGGTATTATGCTAAGTGAAGTAAGTCAGCCAAAGAAAAATACATACCATGTGATTTCACTCATATAAGGAATGTAAGAAACAAGGCAGATGAACATATGGGCAGGGGGGAAGAGAGAGGGAGACAAACCATAAGAGACTCTTGATGACAGAGAACAAACTGAGGGTTGATGCAGCGAGGTGGGGGGGGGATGGGCTAGATGGGTGATGGGTATTAAAGAGGCCACTGGTTGTGATGAGGCACTGGGTACTCTAAGGGATGAGTCACTGAATTCTACTGCTGAAACCAATATTGCACTGTATGTTAATTAACTAAATTTAAATACAAATTATAAAAAAATAAGAGGAAAACTAAGGACTCAGATGTACAAGTGACTGCAGCAGAGGACAACATAATGAGACTGCCCCTAATTTTAAACAACATTGGGGTTAAATGTTCACATGCTACCTGAAATGAATTGGAATAAACTTAACATTTCATCATTAAAAAAAAAATGTCCTGTGAAACATATTCTGGCGATAGAGAATCCCCAAAAGGGGAAGGAAGGGTGCCCATGAAATCAGGGCTCTCTTTCTAAAATGTCATCAGAATAAACATTCACGCTACCATTTAGTCAGTCAGTCAGTGAGGCTTTTGTCTGCTTCAACATCACTAGAGTTATGTCTGGCAAGGGCCACTGCAGTCAGGCACTCAAGTTCCTGTTACTACCCGTCAGTTATTTACTCAGCTGTAGCTATATGTAGTTGGCCCAGGAAGGAACTACTGTTAGAGACCTGCTGATTAAGTAAGTTTGACCTTTAAATTTATTAATTAAATATTCAATAAATATTTGTTTTTATTGCAAATGACATAGTAGGCAATATGCTTTGTTCTGGGAATGAAGTAGGCAAAAATAACTGATTGTGGGAGAAACATACAAATGAAACAATCACATAAATATGCACTTACAAAGTACACCCTAGCCCAAGGTGGAAAATGAAGAGTTACTAGGAAGACCAGGTCCGGTAGTCCGTCTAGGAAGACCTGGGCTGGTGTTAAGATCCAAGGAAAGAGCCGGAGGCAGCCCCTATACGTGCACCGTGGTAGTAGGCATTACTGTGCAGAGCTGAGCGAGACACCGTGCTCAGCCCTTAAGCTCACAATAGGCAGAGGTACTAGACCTTGAAGAACGAAAAGGCTTTCAAGGACAGAGAACAAAGAAAGGGAGATTCCAAACCAAGGGAGCCAAGGTATGGTTTTGCCACTTTCTAAAATGTTATCTTTAAAACACAAAGAAAGGAACCAGGCTGAGAGCAAGGAACACCTAACTCCCATGAGATAGAGAAAAGCCTTCCCGTGTTACATGTTAATTGTGCCTGCTTGAGGCACAGCCAAGGTCAGGGCTCACTTACCCATGCGCTTTGTGTTCTTAAACTCAGATATTTTTATCCTGCTTTCTGTGGAAGCAAGAAAAGCAAAGGTCCTCGAGAAGGTGCTCTTGGCCAGTGGGGGACCACAGAACATCATGACAGAATCCACCACTACCCAGCCTTTACTGAAGATCAGCATTTTCACAGGAAGAGGGAGATTTCACAGACCTGCTTCTATCAGTAGACCTAGCTATTGTTCACAGGTTTCAGGTTTAAATTTCATTTCTTTTCAGTTTTTAGTCGGAAAGTCAGATATGTATCCTGTAGTGTGTATGAAGGGGCCATTATGGCAGGATAAATTCAGCCTTAACAAAGGACTGTGTTTGAAGGCTGTCTTAACCCTGATTCATTTTACTGCTTCCCTCCATGGCCAGATACATGGCACTAGAAACCTACTGAGAATGACCGTTGGTGAGGAAAGCTGTCCTTCTGTTTTAAACAGCACTAACATCTTTTTGTTTGTTTCATACAGAATCATTCCAAAAAAAGAATCCTGTAACTGGGCTATTTATATAAACAGCTCTACAACAGAGGCAGTGTTACCCTGTCTATAGCCAAGGGGGCCCTCAAACACCTTGATGGTATCAACTTTCTGTTACCTTACATTACATGTGGAAAATACAGCAGTTTTCCCTCCTTGTGCCATGTTGAGAAGCTACTTTTATCTGTGGGGCGTCTGATTTAAAAGCTGTTAATTGTGTAGCAGAAGAATATAATCTCAAGAGGCAAAAAAAAAAAGGAGCATTTGAAAAACGAGAGGGTGATTGTGTTGGTGAATGGTGTCCAGGTAACAAGCATTTCTCTGTGTAGGAAGCGTGTCTGTATCACTCCAATCCCTATCCTTCGGGGTAGAGATCAGTCACAAACACCATTTAAATAAAATGAATCTATATGGTAAACACGGCTGCTGAGTGGAAAGTCATGCATTATTAATTAGTAGATGTTTCCTATTAATATCTCTTTAAAAATTAGGATTTAAGTAGAGATAAAGAGAGCACAGAATTTGGGCTTACAGAGACCTGGGTTTGAATCCTGACTCTGTCATAAAGATCTGAGTGACCTTAGGTAACTATGTAAATTTTCTATTATAATAAATTCAAAACTGGGAGTTCAGATCCATGCAATGTGAGATTGACTCATTTCTCCTGGCTCCTCCCTGCTAGGCAAAACTATAAGCCTCAGAATGGCTCAAAAGAGAACCAAGGGAGAACTCTGAAAAGTGGCTGAGAAGAGAGCAAGGTGTTTGGGACCCCAAGATTGGAGAAACAGCACCACAGCAGTGCATCTTACAACCCGCATCCATCAGAAGGTAGTAACCCCATGTGCTATGGTTCATGAGCTCCACCCTGCTAATAGAAATCAGCCCAGGTGGGCTCATCCCTCCCCTAAATTGACAGGAGTCCCCTCAGACAACAGGTGAGCCCAACACCATCAGCAAAGGGGGTAATTTGAGACCGCCAGCAAAAATAAGCAGTGGGAGGAACACCGACCTTCTCCACTAAGCCTGAGGACTCTACTTTCCCTCGAAGAGATACCAAGGTGGGCAGGCAGAACAGGACAACAAAAACCCAACTACAGTGAGTGGTCTGGTCCAGGAAAGGTCTTTGTCCATGTGTTCTAAAGTCACTCTGCACCTGTCCAGAGATACCTGAGCACTATGGAGGAAAGAGCTTGAGAGGAGCCAGGAGATGGATTCCCTCCATCCCACTGTCCAACAAGAGACACCCAGCAGATGGGCCTGGAAAGCCCCTTTCACCTCTGAGGCAGCACACATGGGACCACTGGGAGCCCCTGGAGCACCAGAGAAGCCAAACAAACCAAAATAGTGCTCCAAAAATTCTGCAAGTTAAACTGCCATTGGAACACAGTGCATGCGGCAGGACCCTCATGCTAAAACTCAATGGAGTGACTGCATGCAGAAATAAAGGATTTAAGTAGGACCAAGAATCTCCTAACACAATAAACTGTCCAAAGCACAATAAAAAATCTTTCATCATACAAAGAACAAGGAAAATCACAACTAGAATGAGAAGTCAATCAACAGATGCCAGTACCAAGATGAATCAGCTGATGAGCTGACAAGGATCTTAAAGCAGCCAGCACAGCAATGCTGTGACAGCCAATTACGAATTTTCACAACAACAAAAAAATCTCAGCAAAGAACTAGAAATTTTTAAAAAATATATAAATTATGGAATTGAAAAATAATAGGATTAAATTCAACCCCAGGATGGTGTGTTTGTTGTTTGAGCTTTAAATAAGATGATGCCAAATAAATACATAAATATTTAAAAAAAAAAAAAAAAAAAAAAAAAGGGCCCCTGTTTTCAGCTCAGGACATGATCTCCGGGTCATGAGTTGGAGCCCTGCCTTGGGCTGCTAGCTCAGCAGGGAGTCTGTTTCTATTATCCTCTCCCTCTGCCCCTCCCCTGGCTTACATGTGCTCTCTCTCTTAAATAAATAATATTTTAAAATAAATAAATAAATAAAATAACACCGATATCCATCATGAATATTAGTACACAATTTTTAACAAAATATTACAGAAGCAAATCTACCAATATATTAAAAATGATAATAAATACAACANGCCTGCCTCTCTGCCTCCTTGTGATCTCTCTCCCTCTGTGAAATAAATAAATAAAATCTTTAAAAAAAATAAAAAATAAAAAATAAAAATAAAAAAAATAAGATGAAGCATAGCAAAATGCACAGCATGGTGCCTACTACAGAATATAAGCCCAGTGAACCTTAAAAGAGTTCCTTTGAAGTAAGTCTTACAATTTCTGACACCAAGAGATGCTATATTCTTATAGCTAACCACAGATTGAACCAACGAAATTATTTCAACATCAACCCAAGCAAAATGTTTTCCCTTAACAATGCCCCTTGTTGCTTTCTACAGACAACAAAATTAATCAGCAAATAATTAAGAAAATGTAGAGGATTCTATTCATCCTTAAATTCATAATTTGATAACCAATGACCTCATTCTATATAAATAGAAACAGGGACTCTAGTCTTGTACATTCATCGCGGTTACCACTAAGAAGCTCATTGTACAAGCCTTAAGGTTTCTTGAGAGCCAGGTTTTCCCCTCCCAGCTCCTCCCCCAATCCTCCCACCAATTCCAAGTTAGAGCCATCCAGGGAAGCTCGAAAGCCACAGTTTCCAGTGTCCCCTGCAGTAGCCAAATCAGCCGCATCCTCCCACTGAAAAATACTGCTAGTGCTCTAGTGTGGCATGTGAATGGGAAAAAGGTGTCATACACAGACATTACACAAATCTCTGTCACCTTTCTAGCACTGGAAAAACTGGTCCTCTCACAGTGAGATTAAACCAGTTCTTCTTTCTTAATTGCCAGCACTTTCTGTGTCTAAAATTCCAAATCAAGACTCTGAGTAAATTATCTGACCTTTTTGGATTTAACACTATGAAAATTCAGAAAGGAACAAGGGATCAGGCTCTGTTATTTGATAGCAGACATTGGTGAAACAGCTAATTGTGTCATAATCTGTGATCTTCAGAATTAAAGTGCCCACTGAAGGTAAAATTTGGGAAGATTGAATAGTCATAGCCACAGACCAGTACCAGACACATAAAAAAAATATCAAGTGTTATGGGGCAGAATGTTTATTATTAGCAGTAGATAGGTTTATAAAAGAGAAAAGTTCAAAATAATTCTCAAGACACATACTGAAAATGTGTGATATGTCATGAGTATACTCCAAAAGTAACACTGGAAGGCGCCAGGGTGGCTCAGTCATTAAATGTCTGCCTTCGGCTCAGGTTATGATCCCAGGGTCCTGGAATCAAGTACCTCATTGGGTTCCCTGCTCAGCGGTGAACATGGTTCTCCCTCTGCTGCTCCCCCTGCTTGTGTTCCCTCTCTCGTTGTGTCTCTATCAAATAAATAAATAAAATCTTTTTTTAAAAAAAAAGTAACACTGGCAGAGTTATCTGAAGAGGTTGCAAATTATATATCGCTGAAATCCACAGTCTCACCAGGTCTTTCATAAGGAAATTAACACTTCAATTGAGAAAGCATGGAATCCTAAGAATCAGCATGAGGGATCAACCCAGGAAACTAAAATGCCTAACACCAACTGAACTCCGTGTGCCACATCTGATGAGTTATTCCTGACATTCTCAAAGAGCCTGTAAACATCCTCACTCATGGAGTCATTTTCATTGCTTCTCATATACCCCTGTCTTTTCATTCCATTAATTGAATATCCCTCAGTGTGTGCAAACCTAGACATAGAGTCAGATGTCAGCACTCCCCAAGGGCCAATAATGATGTCAGACCTACGAAAGAAAACTTATCCTCCCAAAGAACTGAAAGGCTTTGTCTGTCTCTATCTGAAACATTCTGGAAATACGTGTAGGAATGGATTCTGAACGTGCCAGGCAAACACACACACACACACACACACACACACACAAAGAGCCTAACTTTAATTTTCACTTAATAAATCTATTACATGCTTTGAAGCATTTTTGAATTCAATGTGTTAGCACAAACAGCAATGAGCAGTTCTAACTGGTTGCTTGGTCAATTAACTGAAACCTGGGTTCAACAAAAGCCCACACTAAATAAAGATGCCAGAAATTTCTTAATGCACTATTAAAGAAAGACTCCAGAGATTTAGCCAGATGCAAATATCAGAGTAGATTTCACATGCACAGTCCCCTTTCCAAATCAACCTCTTCCCTCAGGCCCAGGGATGCTGGTAGGAGCTCCTGTGACTGAAATACGTTCCTTAATTTGAGTGCGACTAGCATAATCATGAGTGGTTGGTGCCAGGCAATGGTTGCCAGAGTCAGGGAGTGTATGGGGGCCAAAAACACAGCATTAGGGATCAGAATGACCTGCTGTGAAATGACCTTCATGGGGAATAATTAATAGACAGGCATCCCACTAAACTCCCCATGTAACTAGGGAGAAAACAAAGTAAAAGTCCCATGAACATAAGGCACCAAATAAGAGTCATAATCTCTCATCTAATAAACTAATCTAAGCCAGTTCAAAGACTCCAAAGTTTATTGAATAAAGGGGAGGCTGGGTAAGGGTCTCCAAGAATATCAGCAGCAAGAACTCTGGATCTTATTCCTAGACTCTCATAAAGGGGCATGTGGCCACTTTCCAGGATTACCATGCGATGAGGAAAAGGAGATATCTACTCTCTTTGGAATTTATTAATCACTGGTGCCTGGGGTGACACTCATTCTTTGGGCCTTTAATAGCACTACATTCCACCATTCAGAGTATGGACCCGGTTCTATTAGTCTCTATTTTTCTTATCTATAATTATCTCTATCCCGTCTATTATAAAACCAATACAATGCTGTACGCATGCCAAGTACAGAGTACTTAATGGGAATGGCTGTCCTCAACAGCTACTAAAGCCTACACACTGACTTCTTGACACACAAAGTAAGGACCAAGTAGAAGCAATCTGACCATAATATAATATCAAATCCAAGTTCATACCCTTGAGGATGTTCCACCATGGAAAACTTGGGGTATGCAGGAGATACTGATCCAGGTTGTTGACAAAGAGATATACCTTAAAGAGTGACAACACAAACATTATCAGATAGTGATTATAATTGTAGCCACCTGTTTTAGATGCAAACTATTTTCCAAAACAGAGACACACAATTCCTTGATCCTAATACTGAGTGACTGCTCTGGTGGATATTTTTCCCTGTTACAATCACAAGGGAAGACCATTCAATAAGTGGTCCTCACTTGTTCTACAATTCAAGGTCTGGCAAGAAAATGATGGCATATTCAAAATGGGTAGGAAAAGATGCTGATACTCTTACTTAGAATGCTATTTACAAAGGTCTGAACAGAACTGAAGGGCAGCAAGGAGGCATGTTGGAGAAGCCTGGGCTAACAATAGCAGGAAGCCATCATCATTCCCCAGATCTGAAGATGCAAATGGAGGACAGGTTAATAGGACCTGTAGTGGTATGATGGGGCAGTCAGGGGAAGCTGTGACCTTCAGCAGAATAGTACAGCCATGGCCAACTGAAGGACTGGTGGGAGAAGCCAGGGGAAAACACCACCTTGATCTCTTTCCTCCCCACCTTCAATATCCTGCCAGTACATTCTGGTAGCTAAACCCAGCTGGAATCCAGACAGCAAAGGAGACTTAGAGCTCATCCTCAAAGGCCATAGATCAGGGTGGAGAAGCAGAGAAGTCTGATTCATAAGGGGGCAGCAAGAGAAACTTCATCATACTCGTCTACTGTAATGGTGACATTGTGGGAAAGGGCCAGGAGAGCAGGAAGTGGCAGATTTCCCAGATCACATGGTAAGAGTCATACATGCCTGAGCATGGACGACAGTCTACACCAGGACAAGAGCAGCCACCCCAGTGGGGTTACAGCGTCCAGTGACCTGGGACGGATCAGAGTACGTTTTCCAAAGTGACAGACGAGTTGTTACACGCACTACAACCTCCCACAAAGGAAGTGGCATAACGGCAAGCCCAATTTTTGAGGTGACATATGCACGTTTAGATGGTCTATTCTGATGAATTTACCTAGAGAATAGAGATTGTCAGCTTCGAGAAGGACCTAGAGCAAGGCAGGGTATCCAGATGGTCCAGGCTAGCAGTCAAGTTTTATGACCTGGAGGATCCGGTAATGCTTAAAATGGTTGTGCAAGATCAAGATGCTTCTCAGAGCCCAGGTTCATCCACACCAGGGCAGTAGGGATACCATGGGGCCCCAAGGCCATGGGGGTTAGGGCTCTGGGCCCAGAACAGCAGTGGAGGTGGCAGCTGCATCAGCATCGGCAGGCTTACGGGTTGTGTGCGGAGATGCAGTAGGAGTCCATCCCTGGAGCCCCCCACAGCAGCCTCGGCACAAGTACTAACTCTACCCTCCATACAGGACAGGAGTGCCACTGCTCAGGCAGCAAACTTGGTCAGTAAATTATGACAAAATCATAGTGGCTGCATGGACATTGCAATAAAACATATCAGGGATTTATTTAGATTCTTCAAAGAATTTAGACTCTCCAGGCTGGAAAACTACTGCAATATTGCAAAGCAAGTAGAAATTAAATTTAAAGATCATGGCATTCCAAAGAACACTATTTTTAAAAGAAGCTTCAGTTGAACCAATTATTAATGAGGAAGACAATTTCAAAATGAATGTTTTCCTTTTAATTGAAAATGCAATGATAGACTGCATAAACAGGCATTCTGAATTATAGACAAAGCAGGAAGGCAGTTTTGGGTTCTTGTCCAATCTCCATACACCACAGAAAATGTCAGATGAGACATTAAGATGCCACTGCACAAATTCACATTTAAAATTCAGACTTACACAAAACTGATTTCAGAAAACAGTGTTCCATGAGAATCAACTTGAGATGTACTAAAATTTGTATTTCAAAATAACTCATCAAAAAATCTTCTCTATGTTGTCACTGTCTATAAAATACTCTTAACAGCTCCCAGGGACAGTGCCACAGGCAGAAAAATAGTTCCCCAAATTAAAAAATTATCAAAAATTATTTGCAACCTAGAAGGGGATTAAGAGGACACTTATCCTGATGAGTACTGAGTAATGTACAGAATTGCTGAATCGCTTTCTTGTACACCTGAAACTAATAAAACACTGTAGGTTAACTACACTGGAACTAAAATTAAAAAAAAATATATTTGCAGTCTTGGATGTGCCAAGAGTGACTGGTGTTGCTTTCAGTTCAACTGAAAGTCAACTTACTGTTAGTATAAAATTTGATGACCTAATAAGTGAAAGTTCAGAAAAGCCAGAAAATTAGTATAATCAATTAAGATATCACAGTAATCATTGGTATTTATTGTTTTATATAAATTTATGGTACCAAAATGGGTTTTTTTGCAATTGGTAAGTTTATGTTGTTACTCATGTATCCCTGTTTTTTATAATAAAATATTTTTAAAGGAACAAGCTTTATTTTTTTATTAATGACTTTAAACATCACTTTTTTCTTACTCCACGGTTTCCTTTTTCACCGCTCTTGTCAATTATGTAGCCAGCCCTGACAGATACTGCCCATTTTATTTTTACTCTGACTTGAATGTAGACATGTTACCTAGAGGTAGGGAAGTCATCCTGAAATCATGAGAAAATTCAACAAATTAAAAATGAACCATCAGAAATAAGGAGTCTCTGTTTTTGATATTGCCCTTGAACTGATACAGTGCTCCTAAACTGTCTACCTCTAGATATCCCATTATGTGCCCTAAGGTAAAATAAAATGCCAATAATTTGAGGTACTCATCACCTACTTCTCTGTAATGTCTACGCATCACTCAGAAATCAGTTCATATGTCCTGGTTCGAAGAGAAATTCCCTGATTTCTTAAAAATTTCCCCTCCCATGTCATTCGTCCCATTACCCTCTATTACATACATTACCACCTTACGTGATCTAATTATTTGAATGACTGTCTTCTCTCAACTAAATTATGAGAACTCCACAAGGGTGGAACCATTTTGTCTTATTTACCACTACACACCCAGCCCCTGACACAAAGTACCTACTCAAGACACATCTGTTGAATGAGCGAGTGAATGAATTATCAAAGGCTTCCCTCAGCAAAGACATCAGGCTCAGATCACAGAATAGGAAAGGGAAAAACACCTCTCGATCATTTCTTCAGCGGTGAAAAAAGAACATTTTTTCATCAAATACTTTCAAGTGTAAATTATTGTGTGCTCTAAGTTACCTTATCCTTTTTGGGGAGAACACCTCTTACCTAAGTCCAAAATGTACCAAAATGGGTTTCTGTGAAGGCAGAGGGAGTCTGTTCTCTGTCCTTCAGGGTTGGACCTGTTGTCATCATGCCACCAGACGTGGCACCACCCCACCTGCCACCCTTTCAAGGCCCCCAGTATTCCAAATGCTCAACATCTGCCTATGGACACTGACACATCTAGGGTTGTCTTTTGACTACCATTTTTCAGCTGTTGTAAGCACAACTGCATACTAGGGAGCTAAATTCATGAGACAGAAACAAAAAGCTCATTCTTAGTGCTACCATTTCCTCCTTGAAGCATAAAGGGCTCTCACAACCCATCTTCCTGAACATGCATGTACAACCTCTTCTTTATTCCTCCATCCCAACTGGACCCTAAGAGGTGTGCTTTCAGTTATCTTATCACCTCAATATTTGTCTCTACTTTGAACACATGATCCATTTGATCTCCACACCCCACAGGACCTCCTTGCTACTTCCCCTTAGTTGAATTAAGATTGCTCGTCACAAAAATTCAGTTTTCCTTCATTCACATCAGTAAAGGTTCCCTTTCAATCTGAGGGTCAGAATCTCCTCCCCAAGTGACAGAATTAGTTAGATTCGGGTAGGACTACAAATCCAGTGGTTTTTCCCACCACTGCAGATCAGGCACGTGCCATTCAGCAAGGCATTTTTAACATGTGAAGGCCCAGGAGACCATGTCAGGGTGATCAGCATTCTGATTTAGTAGTTAGAGATGGCAATACACAAATGCAATTTAAGGGCGCCTGAGTGGCTCAGTGGGTTAAAGCCTCTGCTTTCGGCTCAGGTCATGATCTCAGGGTCCTGGAATCGAGGCCCACATTGGGCTCCCTGCTCAGCAGGGAGCCTGCTTCCCTCTCTCTCTCTGCCTGCCTCTCTGCCTCCTTGTGATCTCTCTCCCTCTGTGAAATAAATAAAATCTTTAAAACAAACAAACAAACAAAAAAAAATGCAATTTAAAGTCCCTCAAATATGTTCTTCAAAAAAAAGCTAAACTTCCAAAAAAGTGCGCACACACACACACACACACACACACTGATAATAATGATCACAATATTAGCAAGTGTCTCAAATCTCATACAGTCAATATTTATAGGAAAACAATGTTTCTGGGAAGAAAGATGACTTAATGAACTGTTGGCATTGCTTCAGCACAGACTTTCATGGGATGCAAGAAGGTATTTCGTACCACATCTATTTTGTGGGATGATACAGAAACAAACAATTTCTACTTCATCATTTTTAGAAGTCCCAAAGCTCTTTCCTGTCCATTTTCTTCTTGGAATACCCCTGAAAAGGGTCTACATTATTATCAACCCAATTATACAATAAGGAAGCTGAGATGGGATAAGTTTAAGTGACTTGCCCAAGTTTCTTAAAGCCCATGTCCTTCCTCCTGCCATGATGATGAAGTGCCCTTCTCAGTTTAAAAACTCTCTAGGACATAATAACGTTGAATTTGGTTATCAGAGTTCTTTGTGTTTAGGGGCTAATTTGAGAGTCCTTTCTGTATAATAAAATGCTCTTCCCTAGTGTGTGGCAGTATGTGTGGGAACACAGGAAATGGAAGGTAACAAAAGGACAAAGTATTTACCTGGCTCTAATTCCTCAAGCACTCAGATTTTGAGAGCTAACCCCTACTGTCCCCATACATTAATATGCAGTATTCCTATTTGATGGATTAGGTCCAAAAAGTTTGTGAATTTAAAGAAGTGAAGCTAGCAACTTGGTGACAGAGCAAAATGCAGCGTTTTCGACAAATGCTTCATTCAGTCGCATGAGCTGACGTTAATAGCAGTGACGAATTTGTTTGTAGTTTTATTCAAGAAAACAAAAAGGCTAAAACTGTGATATAAATGTCCTAATACATCAAATTCCTGTCTTTGAAAAGGCAGAAAACCAGTAACTGAATGAGATCTCCTGGTGAGAACAGCTTTTTTTTAAAGCTTTAATGACTGAGACCATTGGAAATATTGACCTGGAGCCCAAAAGTGTTACTTGATGAAGATAAACATACCAGGATGGACAGTATTAAGTGGCCAAATCACTCACTCATCAATTCATTTAATAAATACTTTCTGAGAATGCATTTTGTTCTGTGAACTGAGAAAGGCAGGAGATAAATTAGATGAGTTTGCTCAAGGCAAGTAGAAAGAGAAGTGCACTAGGGACAAAAAGTTGATGTATCCATTTGGAATTAATTTAGCTTCAGGAAACAGAAAACATTACAGTAACTGAAAGAAACAGGGTTGATTTTTCTCTACACAATAAAATATCCAAAGAAGGTAGTTGCTGGCATTGATTCTGCTGACCAGTGATACCATCTGGGACACCTATTTTTATTTACCTTTCTGTTCCACAACATTTAGCATTGTATCTGTTAGTTTTCACTACATTAAAAAAAGCCTCCCCAAGCTTAATGGCTTAATCAACAATTGATTGCCTCCTCATGTGCAGGTCAGTTGTGTTGTTCTGGTTCAAGTCCAGCCTTCCTCAGCTACCTAATCAGTGGGATCCACCCAGGTACTTGTGGTCAGCTGCATGTCACTTGGGGGAGGGCTGGCTTTGCTGATGTTAACTGAGCCTCCTTACTTGTCTAGGGTCTTGGCTAGAACACCCAAGCTCGCTGTGTCTATGATTTCTAATCACCCAGTAGGCTAACTTGGGCTTGTTTGCATAGGTGGGCAGGGATTCCAAAGACTGAGTGAAAATGTGTGAGCCCTCCTGAGGCCTGGGCTCAGAATTGGCCCACTGCACTATGTTCTACTGGGAAGAGAAAAGTCACAAGGGTAGACCAAACTTAAGAAGGGAAATGGACTTCAAATTTCCATGAGAAGAATAATGTGGCCTGAATACAAAAGAAGAACAGTTGTTGCCATTTTTTAAAAAGATTTTATTTATTTACTTGAGAGAGAAGAGAGTGAGAGGGAGCGAGCATAAGTGGGGAGGAGAGGGAGAAGCAGGGAGCCTGATGTGGGGCTTGATCCCAACACCCTGAGATCATGACCTGAGCTTCATGCAGACACTTAACTGAGCCACCCAGGTGCCCCAGTTGTTGCCATTTTTGTAAATAATCTACCAATCTCCCCTCTGGCCAAAATTATTAATAACCTACCCACATGGAAAAGATACTCATTCCCCCCAGATATCTGCAAAATCCTCATGCAATCACACCATCCCTCTTCAAGTCTGGGTTTTGATGATCTACAGCTAGAGTACAGGTTATTTGCCTCCAAAGACTCAGAGATAATGAGACAGAGAATAGGAAAAGCCTCATCTAAAAGCAATAGATGGTTTGCTTTAACGAGGGGAAATGAGAGTGCATGGCATTCTCTGGTCCACAGTAATTTTAAATTTCCACCCAAAAAATGTTGCCAGATCCTCAAAACACCAGAGCAGGAAATGTTTCTTAATTACGGCTCAGCTCTGTTCTCTGGGCCTGACCTCTATTCCAACGTCCTCTATGAATTCTAGGAATGGCTCACATATTCATTGTCTGTGCAAACTTTTCCCTCCAGATTCTTGACGTCACCTTCTGGGATATCCTTTCTTTCATGTAAGAAATTGTTTATGTGTGCAGCTAAGTAAGCTTTTTCAAACTGCATCCTTCCCAAGCAATTTATAAAACCTGAGTCCCTCTTAACTCAGCCAGTGATGTTTCTGCCATTACAAGTCCCTTAAAAACGTTGTGAGCTTTCTATATGTCTGAGTATATTCTATTCCATTTGGGGAAAATCCATGCCTACCACTAGTTTTTAAAAACATGCCTCTGCCCCTCTTAACTCACAGCACTTTGGGCATGGAAGTTTCCTACAGGACACTGCCCTTAAGATTCCTATAAAACATTTTTCTAGCTGAGAGTTTCTTCTAGATGTGTCCTTAATTCCTTCAGACATCTTGACAAAGGGTCTTAGAGGCACACTCCTGATTTGCTTGATACCCTTAGGCTGTATTCTACCTTAAGGACCTGTTACTGGCTGAGAATATTGGAGATAACAGTTTCATTTTCTATCCTTGCCACTGCTGGTTCCTCCACACTCCCTCTAAATTCCACTTGCCAATTAATAGTTCTTATTTTAGCTTATGTGTCCCCTGTAGTTCCTTATTATATGCAGCAAAAATAATCTAGCTGACAAGTTTATTAGGCACATCTTTTTAACCTTCCAAGTTACTAAAGGCAACATTTGCCAATGATTTCACAACTACATAGTGTAGGGCTTCACTTTCCAGACTCCAGTTTTCAGCTTCTATTAATTGCTCATTATTTTTCCAGCTATTTATAGCTCCCTGACCCCAAAGCCAATGTTTCTACTCTCCCAGGCCCTTTTCTGAATCAGTTAGACTTTGCTTTGTAACAAGTTACCTCAAAATCTGGTTCCTGAAAAGGAAGCAGTGCGCAGGTCATCTGGGCAGACCTTCTGGGCCTGCTGGCCTTGGGTCTTTCGGCAAGGCTCACTCACGCACCTGTGAAGAGCTACAGCTTGACTAGCACTGACTTGGCTAATCCTGGCAAGGACATCTCCTTTGTCTGAGGCTTTGTTTGTAACAGCTGGATCAACTTCCCGCTTGTGGTCTCTCATCCTCCAGTAGGTTAATCCTGATGTGTTCTCATGGCATGGCAGAAATCCAATCAAATGAGCAGAAACACACAGGCCTCTTGAGACCAAGGCTCAGAACTGAACAACCTCTCCCCTGCTGTGTTCTATTGCCCAAAGGAAGTCACAAATTCAATTCAGACTCAAGAGTGGGGAAAGAGACTCCATATCTTGATGGCACTTGCTGCAAAGCCAGATGCAAAGGGAAGTAGGCAGGGGGAAGGAAGTAATGGGCTGCTTTTGCAAACAATTTCACAGAAGCATGTAGGGCTTTATTCTGCTATGTATCACTTCATTATTCCAGATAACTTTAGCAATAATCTGAGGGTGATCCATTGCCACCATGTGAATAACCTGTTTTATGTACTTTCATGCAATGGGTTTAATATTCCCTGATAGTGCCTTATTAAATTATCACACCAGAGTTTTCAAAATAACAATTTCATAATTTACTAACTTCCATAATTACTAATTCCATTATCACTAACATAATTTACTAACTTCATTTACTAACTTGTAAATTTTGGTAAGAGCACTTTCCTTTTTCTTTCATTCCTTTTCACTCTTAGATTCTGTGTGACTGAATACATGGATAATTTCATTCAATGTGTTATAATCAATTAGTCATGATTCTTTTAGATACTCGAATTATTCTAAACATGGCCAGTGGGAAGTGCATCAAGCTGGCTCTTTTGTAATTTTGGCACAACTCACTGGTGTTTGCACACCTCCTCGTTTTGTCTTTAGAGTGCATCCCACCAAAAAAGTACAGTTAGAGCGCTGTTCAAAAGTTATTTAAATACTTCCTCCGTGTAATTAAGTTATCAATTTGATATAGTTAGTTTCATTGGTTTTGATTTACATGCAATTTAAAGGATTTAATTTTTTCCCATTTTCATTTAATTTTTGAATATGTAAGACATTTACATGGTTTAAAATGAAATTAATTCAAATATGTATACACAGTATACACTCACTCCTATCCACAGCCCCTCTACTGCATTCTTACCTATCCCTAACCTAATGTCTTTCCTGTTTCTTTTCAAAAATAAGCAAATATATAAAATGTTGCTTTGACCACTAGACATCACTTAGAAAAAGATAAATTGGATCCATATCTCAAACTATACTCAGAATAACTAAATGTGAAAATGAAACCATACAAGCTACAGAAAGAAAACGAGTAAATTTTTCTTTGTAATCTAGGGGTGGAGGGGTTTAAATTTGACTCAAAATCTAAAATAGTAAGATAAGAGAGCATGGGAAGATGGCAGAGTAAGAGGACCCTAAGCTCATAAGGATACTCACGGGACTTGAGTAAAGAGTGAAGGACATCAGTGAGACCCTTAACAAAGAGATTAAAAAAAAAACTGATCAGAGATGAAGAACACAATAAGTGAAATTAAAATATACTAGATGTCATAAATACTTGACTAGAAGCAGCAGAACGAATTAGGAACCTGGGGGACAGTGTAATGGAAAGTAATCAAACAGAGATGATGAAAGAAAAAAAAGTTATGCAAAATAGACTTAGGGAACTCATTGACTCCGTCAAGTGTAAAAACATTCACTTTACAGAGAGACCAGAAGAAGATAGAGAAAAGGGGGCAGAACATTTACTTGAAAAAATAACAGCTGAAAACTTCCCTAATCTGAGACAGAAAACAGACATCCAGATCCAAGAGGCACAGGCATACCCCCAAAAAATCAACCCAAGGAGGTCCACACCTAGACACACAGTAACTGAAATGGCAAAAAAGTAGTGATAAAGAGTGGATTTTAAAAGCAGCAAAAGAAAAGAAGACAAGTTACGTACAGGGGAAACCCCGTAAGGCCAGAACAAAGTGGCAGGATCTAGTCAAAGTGTTAAAAGGAAAAAAATCTGCAGCCTGAATACTCTATCTAGAAAGACTATCATTCAGAATAGGAGAGATAAAGTGTTCCTCAAACAAAAACTAAAGGAATTTAAGACCACAAAACCAGCTCTATGGGAAATGTTAGAGGAGACTCTTGAGTAGAAAGGAAAGACCAGAAGCAAGAGTATGAACAGTAGGAAACACAAAAGCAGTAAAAGTGAATATACCTGTAAAATCAGTCAAGGGACTCACAAAATAAAAGGATGTAAAATACAGCACTATATACCTAAAACGTTTGCAGGTGGGTAGTAAAGAATGGGTTCAATCTTAAGCGATCACTGACTTAATATGGAGTGCTATATGCAGAAGATGTTATATATAAACTTAATGGTAAACCAAATCAAAAAATAGTACAGATGTGCAAAGAATAAAGAGAAAGGAATCCACTAAAGATAGCCAGCAAACCATGAAAGAGAACAAGAAAGGATCAGAGGAAAAACTACAAAGCCCACCACCACGAAACAAGTAACAAAATGACTAAATACGAATACAGATCGGATCTACCAATAATTACTTTGAATGTAAATGGACTAAATGCTCCAATCAAGAGACACAGGGTGATGGGGATGGCTTCCCAGAGGAATTCTACCAGACATAAAAAGAGGAATTACTACTTATTCTTCTGAAGCTGTTCCAAAAAAAAAAAAAATAGAATGGAAGTAAAACTTCCAAACTCATTCTACAAGGTCAGCATTACCTTGATTCCCAAACCAGACAAGACTCTGCTAAAAGGGAGAATTATAGTACAATATCCCTGATGAACATGGATGCAAAAACTTTCAACAAGATACTGGCTAATTGAAGCCAACAGTACATGAAAAAGATTATTCACTATGATCAAGTAAGATTTATTCCTGGGCTTTAGGGGTGATTCAATATCCACAAAACAATGACATGATCCATCACATCAATAAAAGAAAGGATAAAAACCATATGAAGCCCTGAATAGATGCAGAAAAAGCATTTGACAAATACAGCATCCTTTCTTGATAAAAACCCCCAAGAAAGCAGGGATAAAAGGAACATATTTCAACATGATACAGGCCATATACCAAGATCCACAACTAATATCATCCTCCATGGGGAAACACTGAGAGCTTTTTCCCTAAGGACAAGAACATGACAGGGATGTCCACTTTCACCATAATAGTACTGGATAGTACTATTCACCAACATACCAATAGTACTTTCACCAACATAGTACTGGAAGTCCTAGCCTCAACAATCAGACAACAGAAAGAAATAAAAGGCATTCAAATCAGCCAGGAGGAAGTCAAACTTTCACTTTCTGCAGATGACATGATACTCTATGTCAAAAACCCAAAACACTCCACCCCCAAATTGCTAGAACTCATACAGGAATTCAGCAAAGTTACAGGATACAAAATCAGTGTACAGAAATCTGTTGCATTTCTATACACCAATAATGAAGTAGCAAAAAGAGATATTAAGGAATTGATCCCATATACAATTGCATCGAAAACCGTAACATACCTAGGAATAAACATAACCAGAGAGGTAAAAGACCTGTACTCTGTAAACTACAGAACACTTATGAAAGAAATTGATGAAGCCACAAAGAAATGGAAGAGCATTCCATGCTCATAACCTGGAAGAACAAATATGGTTAAACTGTCTATACTACCCAAAGCAATCTATGTATTCAATGCAATCTTGATCAAAATAACACTAGCATTTTTCGCAGAGCTAGATTAAACAATCCTAATATTTGTATAGAACCAGAAAAGACCCCAAATAGCCAAAGTAATGATGAAAAAGAAAAGCAAAGTGGGAGGCATCACAACCCCAGAATTCAAGCTGTATTACAAAGTTGTAATAATTAAGACAGTATAGTACTAGCACAAAAAATAGACACAAAGATCAATGGAACAGAATAGAGAACCCAGAAACAGACCTACATAGTCAACTAATCTTGACAAAGCAGGAAAAGAATATTCAATGGGAAAAAGAGACAGTCTCTTCAACAAATGGGGATGGTAAAATTGGATAACCACATGCAGAAGAATGAAATTGGACCACTTTCTTACACCATACAAAAAAATAAGTTCGAAAGGGATGAAAGACCTAAATGTGAGACAGGGATCCATCAAAACCCGAGAGGAGAAAACAGGCAGCAACCTCTTTGACTTCAGCCAAAGCAACTTCTTACTTGACATGTCTCTGGAGGGAAGGGGAAAAAAAGCAAAAATGAACTATTGGGACTTCATCAAGATAACAAGCTTCTGCGCAGTGACAAAAACAATCATCAAAACTAAAAGGCAACTGATAGAAAAGAGGAAGGTATTTGTAAATGACATATCTGATAAAGAGCTAGTATCCAGAATCTATAAAGAACTCATCAAAATCAATACTTAAAAAATAATCATTAAGAAATGAGAAGACATGAACAGACATTTCTCCAAAGAAGACATACAAATGGCCAACACACATATGAAAACATACTCAATATCACTCATCATCAGGAAAACACAAATCAAAACCACAATGAGATAAGATGTCATTCCTGTCAGAATGGCTAAAATTAACAACCTAGAAAAAAACAGATGTTGAGAAGATGCAGAAAAGGGCAACACTTTTGCACTGTTGATGGGAATGCAAATTGGTACAGCCATTCTCAAAAGCAGTATGGGGATTCCTCAAAAAGTTAAAAATAAATGACCCGGCAATTGCACTACTAGGTATTTATCCAAAGGATACAAAAATAGTGCTTCGAAGGGCAAATGCACCCCAATGTTTATAGCAGCACTATCACCAATAACCAAACTATGGAAAGAGCCCAAATGTCCTTCAAATAATGAGTGGAAAAAGAAGATGTGGTATGTATATACACAACTTCTTTATCTATTCATCACACACAATGGAATATTACTCAGCCATCAAAAAAGAATGAAATCTTGCCATTTGCAATGATGTGTATGAAGCTAGAGTGTATTATACGTTTGTTTGGATGAGCACTGGGTGTTATATTTAAGTGATGAATCACTAAATTCTACTCTTGATACCAGTACCACACTATATGTTAACTAACTTGAATTTAAATTTTAAAAAATTAAAAATAAAAATAAATCCTGTAATCCAACTTAAAAAAGTAAATTAAAAAAAAGACACAGGGCAATAGAATGGATTTAAAAAAAAAACCCACAAGATCCATCTATATGCTGTCTATAAAAGACTCATTTCAGACCTAATGACACCTAGAGATTGAATGTGAGGGGAGAGAGAAACATTTATTATGCAAATGGATGTCAAAAGTCAGTATAGCAATACTTACATAGGGCAAAACAGACTTTAAAACAAGGACTCTAAAAAGAGGTAAAGGACACTGTATAATAATAAAGGAACAATCCAACAAGATGATACAGCAATTGTAAATACAACAGGAGAGCACCCAAATACATAAAACAGTTAATAACAAACATAAAGGAACTAATTGATACTAATACAGAAATAGTAGGGAACTTTAAAACCCCACTTGTATTGATGGACAGATCATCCAAACAGAAAATCAACAAGGAAACCATGGCTTTGAATGTTAATCTGGACCAGAGAGATTTAACAGGTATGTTCAGAGCATTCCATCCTAAAAGAGCAGAGCACACCTTCTTTTCAAGTGTACATGGTACATCTTCCAGAAAATCTCACATATTAGGCTACAAAACAAACTTCAACAAATTAACAAAGATCAAAGTCATATCATGTATCTTTTCTGATGAAATGCTATAAAACTAGAAATCCACAAGAAAAAGTCTGGAAAGATCACAAAGATATGTAGGTCAAATAACATGCTACCAAACAATATACAGGTCAACCAAGAAATCAAAGAATAAACAATTACATGGAGAGAAATGAAAATGAAAACACAATAGTCCAAAACCTTTGGGATGCAGCAAAAGTAATTCTAAGAGGAAAGTTTATAGCAATACAGGCCTACCTCAAGAAGCAAGAAAAATCTCAAACCACTTTATACCTAAAGAATCTGGGGGGAAAAAAGAACAAAACACAAAACCAGCAGAACAAAGGAAATAATAAAGATTAGAGCAGAAATAAATGTTATAGGAACTAAAAAACCATTAAACAGATCAATGAAACCAGGAGCTGGTTCTTTGAAAATATAAACCTCTATCAAGACTCATGGAGGGGCTCCTGGGTGGCTCAGTGGGTTAAGCCTCTGCCTTCAGCTCAGGTCATGATCTCAGGGACCTGGGATGGAGCCCTCCATTGGGCTCCCTGCTCAGTGGGGAGCCTGCTTTCTCCTCTCTCTGCCTCTCTGCCTACTTGTGATCTCTGTGTCAAATAAATAAATAAAAATCTTTAAAAAAGAAAGAGGAAAAACAGCAACCAATACCATAGAAATGCAAATGATAATATTGTGAAGAATTATATGCCAACAAATTGGACAACTTAGAAATATAACCTCCCAAAACTGAAGCAGGAATAGAAAATTTAAACAGACCAATTACCAGCAAGGAAATTGAATCAGTAATCAAAAAACTCTGAAAAAAAACAAGAGTTCAGGACCAGAAGACTTCACACCCTCATGTACTGTTGGTGAGAATGCAAACTTTTTCAGCTGCTGTGGAAGTGAAAGCATGGAGGTTCCTCAAAAAATAAAAACTAGAACTACCCCGATCCAGTAATTGCACTATTTTTTATTCAAAAAATACAAAAACACTAATTCAAAGGGGTATGTACTCCTGGGCTTATTGCAGCATTATTTACAATAGACAAATTAGGGAACCAGTTCAAGAGTCCATCAACAGACGGATAAAGAAGATATGGTATGTATATATAGAATGGAATATTATTCAGCCATAAAAATGAGTGAAATCTTGCCATTTGTAACAACACAGATGGAGCTACAAAATATAATGCTAAGCAAAATAAACCAGTCGGGGAAAGATAAATACCACATGATTTCACTCATATGTGAAATATGGCGCCTTGGTGGCTCAGTGGATTAAGTGCCCGACTCTTGAATTCAGAATAGGTCATGATCTCAGGGTCAAGAGATCAAGCCTTCCATGGCACTCAGCAGGGAGTCTGCTTGGGATTCTTTCTCCCTCTCCTTCTGACCTTCCCCCTGTTCATGTTCTAATAAATAAATCTTAAAAGAAAAAAAAAAGAAAAAGAAAAACAAGAGGGGGGGGGAAGAGGGGAAAAAAACCCAAAAAACAAAAAAACCACACACACACACAAAAAACCTCTTAACTATTGAGAACAAATGGATGGTTACCAGAGGGGAGGTGGGTGGGGAGATGGATGAATTGGAGAAGGGGATTAAGAGTATGCTTATCACAATGAACACTAAGTATTAGAATTGTTGTATCACTATATTATATACCAGAAACTACTATAACATATAATATGTTAACTATACTGGAATTAAAATTTAAAAAATAAAAGTAATAAAATGAAAGATTACTTTGATTGCATAAAAACAAATTTTAAAGGGCAAAAATATACATATAAGCAAAGGCAAATGACATTCTGCATAAATATATTTACAACCCATACCACAGACAATACCACAGACAAGAGATTAATCTACTATAAATCTAGTAAAAACTCTTAACAATCAGGAAAAAAAACACCAAAATGAACAAAATGGAAAAGTCCATGATAGAAAAAAAAATACATGATTAGATATTTTACAAAACAAAAATGGTAAGCCAATAGATCTTAATGATGTGCAATTTGCTCAACTTCTAATAAGGAAAAATAAATGAAAACTATGTGAAATAGTATTTCTTAACTGTAAGATTGGCAAAAATCCAAAATCATGAGAGTGGACTCAGGTTTGGTTGAATGTGGAAGGTAAGAGCCTCTTTCCTATCCTGCTAATGGGATTGAAAAAGGAGAAAAACTACTATGGAGTAGTTCTCAAGAATATCTAGCAAGATTACCTGTGAATTCACCCTTTGACAATGCAACCCACTTTTAAGCACACAGAATACATACCTCCTCAAATATGCCCAAGATTTATTTATTGATGCACTGAAGATAAGCATAAGATTCAAAGCTAAAATATCCATGAATAGAAGTCTGGTTGAATGAACTACATTAATGCAATGAAATACTATGCAGCTGTGGAAAACAAAGTTGCATATGGGTCATACAAGGAAAAGGAGTAATTTTTTTTTCCCAGTAAGTAGTTTAAGCAGTAAGTACGTGAATAGTAGGTAACATTTTCTCTTTATACCAAAAGAGAGAGGAACTGACATGGAAATTTGCTAAAGGTCTGGGTTATAGTAAGTAATAAGACACAAATGTGTGGTTTTAAAAGAGGATGAAAAGTGATCTGATCTCCACTTCCAAGAGATGTCCCATATCATAAGGGGTGATTCAGGAAGAGACATGAGTGGTAGAAAGACCAGTTGGAGACTGTGGAAACAATCTAGGAGAGATGATAAAGTGCAAGAATCTGAGAAATAGTTTCTGGAGAAAAATGTGAGAATATCCCCCCAAAAAGTCTTTGGCCACAACAGGGAGGCCATGTTGAAGGTGACTGCTTTATGGTTAGATTACTGGCAAACATTCAAAATTATTATAGATTTAAAAGAAGAAATCACTCTTATTGTGTCATCATGGCCAAGTGAGGCTGCTGATGCTCTGGTTAAACCCAGGAAGTGATTCCAGATTCTGGAACCCTCTGACAAACCTTCTCAACCTATAAAGCTCAGCCCACCCATCACACAGCTCTTCCTCTGGGGAGGATTTCTGGCCCTCTCTCTCCTGGACCTCTTTCTTGAAGCTTCCATGATGCCTTGTGCCTATTTCTACCACCGTACTTGCCACACTGTGATGAAATGTTCTGTTTGTACACCTCTCTTATCCATCTTACAGGGAAGACAAGTCTACCCATCAGTGTCTCCAGTGTGACAAGTCAAGTCCCCAGCATGTGGAAGGTGCTCAGTAAGTATTGTTAAATGAATGAGGAAAGGACTGAATGAGCTCAATTTGGCAGGGGAAAAAATGCAAAATCTGCTTTTTTTGTTAAAGAATGAACAAGTAGACTGAATTAAATCATCAAGCCTGGCTGAGTCCTTTAGCCTGGAAAAGATGTGAACATTTTTTAGATTTTTCTCTGGAAAATGAAAATACTAATTATTGGTAGAATTAGTCACTGAATCCTGTCTTCTAATTTTCTTACTGATAGCTTTCTTAATGATAGTCATGAAGACAGTCCCCACAGAGACGAGGAAATCATCCAAACTTCATCAATCCAAAATCCTAGTAAGGACGATTAATTAGATCAGACTGCTGCCTTCACTTTGTATTCTTTCAGAATGAGCTAACATTAGGCCCCAGAAATCTGTGTGCTGAAATCTGTCCTACACAGAGCCACACATAATCTCTGTATTCCACTGATGGTGTCGATGCCTCAGTTTTAGGAACTAGAAGTTTTGTGAAGCCAAATGTGCTCATTTATACCTCAGGCTCTGCATCTAGACCTTTGCAGCTTTTTCAGCCAAACCATTATTGTAACATTTTTCTCTCGTAATTGAGTTTTTAACAAGTGAACTCATTCTTTAAAAATAAAAATAAAAATAATTCTTTAAAGAATGAGGAAGTAGAAAACATTTTTTTCTAATTCTGAGAATTTATCCTACAGATATGGCCATAAATAGAACTATTTTGTTGCATACTATTCAGTATCTCACTGCTTTAAAAATCAGAAAACAGGGAATACCCTAAGTGCCCAAACAATGGAAGTATATTTAAGAGAACTATGGTATATTCTGTGTAAGCTTTTCAAACCTGATTTCTTTTTCTTCTCTCCCTACCCCATCAACCTACTCTGCACTGACACTGACGTGGTTTTTTTTGCAGTCCTTCATAAAGAAAAATAGAAGTTGTCAGAAGTAAATATCCCCTTTTCTCATCAAACCAACAAACTAACCACAGTTGTCATCTCCTGCACCTTTCTCTGAGTTCCAAAAGAAGACGTGTCCAAAAACCAAATTCCCCAAATGGCCCTGGATTTTTCTAACTCCATTTTCTTAGAGGACTTTCCACTCTATTCTTCTGGATTATTCTGTTCACTCAAGATTTTTTCAAAAAGGCAAACAAATGCATACTCATTTTTGCTACTACCCCATCTTGCCCTAAAAATTAGATTTCATAATAATAAACTCTAAGCTGCTTCTACTTCCTACCTCTGATTCCCTCCTGAACAGAATATACCAATAGGGCCTTTGCCCCTACCAATTAATTGAAAATACTTTTTTAAAATTTTATTTGAAAGAGAACAAACAGGGACAACGGTAGGCAGAGGGAGAGGGAAAAGCAGGCTCCCCAGCTCCTCAAATGTGAATGTCCAGAACTGCAGTTTTACTATTCCCCACACCTCCCCGCCACACACACAGTCTGTTCTTCTTCAAGTGTTTCTTATGTAAGTTTGTGGATTTCCATAGATTAGCTCATCCTAAAAACCTGGAAATTATACTGGATAAATTCTTCCTCAATTCCGTACTGTCAATTTCATCGTTGGGATAGGTCTTAATCTACTGAATCTTCTTTATATCACTGCATCATGTCTGCAAGCAACTAACATTCCTCCACTGAACTATTGTTCTATTAACCTTCTAAATGAATACCTTATGTCTCACCCTCTGATCAAGCCATTCTCCAGGAGTCTTCCGGAGAACATGCTAGATATAGCCTATGCTTCCCATTATAGAGTTCTACATAATCTGATTCCCATCCACACCTCCTCTTCCATATCAGGATACTCTTCCACTTGTCCATTACATACCACCCACACTAATCGGTAAGATCATAGGAGACACCAAGTTATTTCCTGCCTTAGAGATTTTCACTCTTTCCTTCTCCTCTTTAGCCAATTAACTTCCATGTGTCATTTAATTCTCAGCTTCAGTGTCACTTTCTCAGAGAGGCCTTCCTTAATCACCCAGTGGAAATCAGGTTCTTTGTTCTAACTTCTCATTACACTTGAACTTTCTTTTTGATAAAGTACCAAGTATGACTCAACATCCACCAAGAGGAGTGCTCAAAAATTAGATTTATTTGGATGATATAAAATTAATTCTGCCTCTATGCAATCTCCCAGGCAAATGAGAAATTCAAATTTAATAATCCTTGGAAATTCCCAACATGGGGTAATGACAAATATTAGGGTAATTATACAGCAATAGGAAGTATAGGAAACTTTTGTAGTTATTGGCCACCTGTGCATACAGGTTAGTGTTGAGATGCTCATCACCCAAGTTCATGCGGTCAATGCAATCTAGTTACAGAGAGGACTGCTGCTGTGCCATGCTGGGGCCAAAATTCCCTGGGAGCACATGCCTAGGTACACCACACTTTTCTCTGCGGACTTATCATTCTCCTGAAGTCCTAGTGTTCCAGAACCCCACAGCCCCCTCTTCCTCATAGTGAAGAATCTCACTTCCCAACTTCATTGCTTCTCAAAGTATCTTCTCTTTTCTCCCCCAATTTAGATACCTCCTTAATCCCAAAGCTTTGCTTTCTGGTCCTTGCTGGAGAAAATCTTCTACCCAGTATGACTGAACCTCCCTTAAGGTCATGGACCTTAGACTGGCTCTCAGCACTGCTTAGGAACCCAAACAAGTTTCTCTAGTATGCTTGCTTTCCTATTGTCCAAAGTAACTCCTTCATACTTTTTTCTCTCTCCCCTAACTGCTCTCACATCCCTCCAGAGTTCAACTAATGATTCTCTTCATACATCATTAGGAAAAATAAACCAAGCACACAAATGTCCTTAAATTCCCTTATCACATTTATAAACCTACTTGAAGCCAACTTCTTAATTCTTGTGACAAATAAGGATATTTCTTAATTCCCATTAAATACCAATTTATCCACCTGTCTTGTGGATTCTTTTACTTTTTGTTGTCTTCAAGAATTTGCTTCTTCAGTTATCTATTCTCTGTTGCATTACCAATCTCTCATCTGCATTTTTAAATGGCATACAGACTTGATTATGACTTTTTAAAGTTAAAAATAGCTCTCCTGTATTTTTCAACCACTGTCCCATTTCTCTCATTCCTCTGATGACCCCATCTAATTGTTCTGTTTTCTACATATACTACGTTTTGTTACTTACCTCACATTGATACCTCCTCTTATATCATTCTGGGTTTTGTCTTTATCATTTAAACAGAAATGCTGCTATCAAAATCACCAAAAAAATACATGTTGCCAGATCTTATTGACATTTTTAAACAATATTTTCAATCTCTCAAAGTCCCTCTACATATCTCATCCTCCTCAAAACACCCTCCATTTCTGCTTTTATAACACACTCCCCTAGTCTTCCACAAATCAGGCTTAACCATATCTTTTCAGCTACCTTTTCAGGTTTCTCCTCTACAAGATATATAAATACTTATGTTGTTCAGATCCTAAGACAGGCATTACAGAACCCACTTCTTAGAACTGACTGACTTTCTGGACCTTCTTCTGTCTAGGCTAGAAAGGCATGGGCTGTTCTGGGGTTAGAACACCAGGCAATCCTAAAGCCAAATACTTTATTAGTGTAATTGATTTGACTCTTGGTCTATTCTGAGATGGCAGATTTACTCTTTGGGTTTCTTGATCCACATTCTAGGGGCTAATATCCTTACTTCTTCCTCAAATCTGTCCTGTTTGGGAAATACTCTTATCTCCAATCTAACAGTAGGGCCCATTCCTTAAGAGGGAAATTTCATTTACAAAGATGTCTTTCTTCTGTTTCCCTTCTTCTGTGAGGTACCTGTAGTTGAGCCCATCTGCAGCCTAGAACAGACAAAATAATTGCTAAATTTAAGTTCATTTCAGCATAGATGACCAACTTTATTGGATACTTGGCTTTTAATATGTTGACACTTCCAACCCCTAAGACTACTAAGCAGAATCTTTTTGCTAAAGCCTGGATTCTAGTGTTGCATGCGTGGCTGTGCCCAGGTGATTATCCTTCTGGAAAATTTGACCAATTCAGCACCACCTATAGTAACAGTGCTCTGTTGCATGCAGTAAATAGACACAACGGGTCTCTGTGTTCAGCTGTACTTCAGATATTTCCAAGGTCACTCAGGGAAGAGCTGGGAAAGCCGCTATGTTGAGAAGTAATATTCTATATGGATAGGTGGCTGTCCATCAAAGGAATCCAGGAGGCAGTGTTATCCTAATGATTCATCAGCACCCCACTGGCCTTCGCCTTCCATGGTTGTCCAGTTAAAAACTTGCATGTGACCCTTGGACTCCTGACAGTCCCACATTAAAATCACCAACCCCTACAACACCTTTTCCATGGCTACAATGTCTCCAGGACTATTATAAATTCTCCCAGTCCTTTGAAACAACTAAAGAACTGTTCTGAAATGTATCTTTCACCTTTCTGCCTCAAAATAACAGATTCCAATTACATGGTACTTACTGGCTTTCAGGGATTTTTAATGCTAGAATTGGCAAGAAAGTTTGAATGAATTTGCAGTCCTATAGGGTCTTTTTCTTCTTTACATATTTGGAATGCTTGCATTTAGTTTCAGGGAAAGACCTGAGGCAAGACTGACCTAGAAATTTCTATAGCTTAGTATAGTTTCTCTGTGGATCTCTGCACCATGTATGTTTAAGTTGATTCAACGAACAATATATAAACACTGAATGATGGCTGTGGATCACAGAGACTCATAATGCAAATTCAATCACAGTGAAAGAACAAATTGGCAATAGAAACGTATGTGAGTAGGGCTGAAAAAACCTCAAAGTGAGAGTCTTCAAGATGTAGCCTGTAAACAGTTAACTATCACTTGGGCTTTGGAACTAAAGATATCAGAAACTCAATGAAGAAAACAAATAATTTAAAGAAAAAGGCTGGCTTTGCTTTGTGTGCAAACCCTATGGGAAAGAGAAAAGACCTTCCAACCCAGTAAATATAGGTATTGGCCCTACATACAGAAGAGAAGGGAAAAGTTTAATCTGTGCAGCAGTCTTGACTTATGGGCTTAATTTACTTGAAAGAAGAAAGCTCTTGACAGAGAAGAACAAAAAGAATGAAGAGAGGACCTAGAGTGAGAAAGGGTGTTCACAAATATAACTTGCAGAGACTTGTGGCTACAGTGGAGTAACAAATAACAAAACTTCCTCAGACCTTGTAGAGCATGAGAGCTGAGGGAAGAACAAGTTCAGGGAAAGGAAAAATGGCAGAATGCGCACCAGCTCTCACCAAGAATCTAAGGGTCCAATCTTTGGAACAACAGCAATGTGCAGTAAGACGTGGAGAGAGAAGATATTTTTGTGCCTTAAGTATTTTCTTTAAGGAGGTGTGACTTATTCAATTGGGCTTTAATTTCTTTTGGAAAAATAAATTGTTTTTACATGGAGTAGGGGATCAAATAATCTTAAAGTGTCCCAGCAAATTCCGGCATATCACATGGCTGACAGTTTATTATTTGGACGATGTCATCTGGTACCCATTGTTCAAGTCTCTGATGACCTTGTTTACAAAGAGGCTGCACCTAATTTGTAATGAGAGACAGAATAATGGATGAATCTCAGTCTGATATACCTGTGACCTTGTAGTTATGTGATGTCCTGAAGAGATCTATGTCAGAAGTTTTAGAGCAACAAGTAGACAGGCTTGTAATTATCTTAAGAAGCTGAACCACACAATCCTCCCTCCCAAATGGAAAGTAACAAATAGGGGTAAGAATGATAAACAGCTGGAATTCAGCAATTAGCCATATCCTCAGGATGACCACAGAATTGACTCTGAGGTCCATTAAATTAACAAGAAGAAAAAGAAGGAAAGTACTGGTCCTTCCAGAAGCTCAAGGCTTTTCTCGAAGCTCAAGGACCACAGTGAAGGTTAGATTTTAGGGTAACTATTGGCTATGTTCATGGTATTAGAAAAACATTGGTACAGTCTTATGCCCATGAGGTAGAGAGAAAACTTTGTTTCAGCTTCTATCACCACCTCTTCATAAATAGTTTGAGAAAGCAACGTATAAAATTTTGGTTAGCTTACACAAAAGTGTAGTTTGAAGATGGGATTGGTGTACATTTTGTAGGTGTATATGGGGCTGCAGTATGAAGTTGGATTGATTGGAAAGAATTAATTGGCAGGGAGGTCAATTAATAGATAAGACAGTGTAAGTCTCTGAATCTGCAAGTTCACCATTCTTTGTGAGTGCATGTATTTTAAAGATTTGCTCTAAAGTTTTCTCAGGCTCTAAAATTGTTCCTCCATTTTCATGGAGCTAGGTGAACAAAAGCCACACTACTCATTGTTTTTGTAGACTTCAGTCATAGGTATTGGGCTCCTCCACTGCCTTAGCCTAAATCAAAGTCCTGTTCTGTGTGGTTTGATTTCTCACGCAAATGTCCCAATCCTCTGGTTCCTGTAGCTTTTGCATGCACTCACTCTCTCTCAGCTTTCTACAACTCATCTGCAATCTTTCTTTTAGATATAGAAACCAGTGCGGCACATAGAGAAGAGCCATGGGGAAATGGGTTTTCTGCGGAGTTTCCAATACCTTTTGTAATACTGCCCAGAGATTAGTTGATCTTTGGGGCTGCCTAACTGTATTCTTGAGTTGTCCATGGTCATTTGTCACATAAATGTATTAATCAGGGTCCTCCAGAGAAACAGAATCATTAGGATACATAGAGATACACACAATAAGAAATTTATTGTAGGAATTGGCTTGGACAATCATGGAGGCCAAGTTGTCCCACAATCTGCCATGTACAAACTCAAGAATCAGGAAAGTCAGTGGTGTAATTCATCTGAGTTCAAAAGCCTGAGAACAAAAGAGTGCCAATCTCTAAGAGCAGAAGATGAATGTCTCAGCTGAAGCAGAGAGAAAATTTTCCCATCTCCCACCTTTTTGTTTCAATTCAGGGCCACTATGGATTGGGTGATGCTCACCCATATTGTGAAGACAACCTTTTTTACTCAGTCTACTGATGCAAATGCTAATCTCTTCTGGAGACATCCGCACGGACACACTCAGGAAATATGTTTTATCAGCTATTTGGTCATCCCTTCACCAATCAAACTGACACATAAAATTAACCATCACAATGAGAGTAGCAGAGTAACTCATTTACCTCCTCCATGTACAAAGACCACACACTTCCCTCGTCTCAGGAAAGACTTGCTTTAGATTAGCTTATTTTAGGTATTGGTTGCACACACATCAAAAGTAGAAAGTTAAGAGCAACAGTAATGACACTCATAACAACTTGTCCTATTTCTGATGTTCTTTACAAATTACATAGTATTTTCAAGTGAATCATATTTGTTGGCCAAAACAACCTTCTGCAAGTAGCTTCACTGATCTAGAGGCTGGGACTCAGAGAAGTTAACCACCTAACACAGCTGAAGGTGGCAGAGCTGGGATTGTCCAGTGTCTCCTGGTTCCAACCCCAGTTTCTCCCCTTCTCCACCCTGGAAAAATGTATAAGTATGAAGTCAACTGACCCTGCTTTATCATTTTGAAAGGTGAAGAGTCATTCACTTTGTCTTACCACCTTAGGTTTCCTAAATACTTTTATTAGCAAGCACTCTGCTTTAAAGAATTTTCCAGTCTGCCAAAGCTTGTTTCACTCCTTAGTATGCACACATCATTATGATTTTCCTGTAAAACCGAATAACCTGTGTATTTAGTGTCCTTGCTCATGCTGAGTTGGAGAGAAAAGGGCATCTTTCAGTGTGTCACATGGGTGTAATTCTCGTAGGTCATGGCTATTTAAACCCTCACATCTATACCTCAACTATCACATAACTGTCTCCAGGGATTCTGTCACTTAAAAAAATTACAACTTTAATTTTCATATCCACCATTCAAATCGAGAAGGGGATGAATACTTGCCATCTCCAACTGCTGCCACAAAATAAGCCAGTTCATTGGAAATTTTACCTCCTGTGGGGTTTTGTTTCCTGTGAAAAATATTTCTAAAATCCATACTTGCCCAGAATCCTTTTCTAGAAACAGCTGTACCATCCTGCAGCCTTGCTTTTCTGTGCCTGGCCTTCCAGGGACAGAAGTGGCTCTAGAGCCGTCCATCCAGCTGGTCCCTCCCCCCATCTCCAACCAAGCAACATGATTGGGAACATCTGAATTTCTTTCCTTTTCTCTCGTCTTGTTCACTGGATTTTTCATGAAATCATGAGTTCTGTCGTGGGATTTGGATTCCATACTCACTCTTAATTTGAGCACATCTGGGCTTTGTCACATAGTGAGAAAAAAAATGTTCCTGTTTCTTAGACATACTGTTAGATAACATGACATTGGCCAAGTTTATTAATTGAAGAAAAGTCTAAATTAACCAACACTGAAAAATAAAATTATATAGTATTGGTTTTCTCAGCCCAGATCATGTTCCTCAAAGTCATGTTCCTCACTCCTTCTTGGAATTTCTCTTAGAGATCCTTACTGCAGACAGGGCAGGGCAGGCATGTTTGGAGACTGGAAAGTTAAGAATGTACAAAATGTGAACTAATTCCATGAGGATGTTTGCTTTCTACAGCTCTCTCAGTCATCCATTTCAGAGATCCTGAGCAAGTCTTTACTCACATCTCTCAACAAAGTATAATAGACAAAACAAACCAACTTTATCTGCTCTGTGTTTCACAAAAAACTCACCTTGCCAGATCCTGACTTCATAAGAAATGTTTGAAGGTTACAAGAAGTTAGATTATATGAATGGGGTAATATGTTAAAAAAAAATCACAAAGGCCCACAGGAGATCTTATGAATTCAAATCTGCTACAGGATGTTTTTATTGCTCCTAACATTTTAAATATTCTACGTATTTCTTCAGCACTTTGATTTGGACATCAGAAGGATATGCTGGGAAAGTAATGACTAACCACCTACAAAATCAAAGTCCACGCTTTGGTTTGACCCAAAATATTCTTTGACACTTCCAAGTTTGACCACCCAAAGAACAGAGGGAATTCTCCGGCTCTGAAATCAATGGAGACATTACTGTTGAGAGTATCAGGAATCCATGCTCTTAGCACTGCTGACAGGGGGTTTGCTGCCCAGGTGCAGGTTAGTCCTATGGTGAGGGAGATCAGGAAAAAGACAAAAGAAGAAGAGAAATAGGGCAAAGACTAAGGAGAAGGTCTATCACGACATACTAAGCTACACTGTGCTAGTGAGAAAAAAAAAATCTCCGTGGCTGAGAAGAACAAAGGTTTATCTCTTGCTTGTACAGCAGGACCTCCTTGACAGGATGGAGGCTATAGTTGTATCATCACGTCACATCTTCACTTGAGGATCCAAACTGAAGCAGCAGATACCATTTGGAGCAATGTATTTTCCTATTGCCATAAGAAATTGATGCATGCTCTAGTTATTAACACTTTCTCTTGGAAGTGACACATCCTATTGACCAAGCAATAGTCCCATAATCACACCTAATGAGAAGCATGTTCCTACATAGTGCCCAGAAGGGAAGAGCTAAATACTTATCATAATCCTGATGATTACTGTAGTTGGAAAAGAAAGAGGCAAGGTCAAGGAATATCCCTAGGTCTGAGCTGTAAGCATTGGGCCCTGGAGGGAAGTATGTGGGCTAAGAAAAGGCAGCATCTACATTAAGTAGGATGCTTATGTTTATGGTAGGAAATCCAACAGACAGAAGAAGTAATTTTCCCAAATTCTCACAGGAAAGAAACAGCAGAACGAGGTTCTTTGGTTTCCTGTGCCCACGTCTGCTGTCTCTCCCATGCTCCAAACTGTCCCACTGAATAATGAATTGACCATTTGATGTCTGCCTTCCAGGTACTTCCAGGAAAGCAGAGTAAAAACCTAATATAGGGCACACGAGATATTAGTGAAACTACCAAGTCAGTATAAATTAAAGTTTAAGTTGTGCTACAACAGACCTAAGAATGAATGCTTGGACAGCCAGGGATCACCGTGGGAAGCCTTCCCAAAGGAGACAGGATTCATAATTTCCCTCTAGGGATCAACAGGATTTATTTAAGGGAAGAAAAAAGCAGAGAACTTTCAAAATGAGCAGAACAGCAGGAGAAAAAGCAAAAGGGATGGAGAGAGCCCAGCACCAGTGAGAAACCCTGGGGAAGACTGGGCTGGGGAGGAGGGAGGCAGCAGGCAGGGCCTTGAGCTGGTGGGGCCTGACCAGAAAGGATTACTCGGCAGGGGAACCAGCTTCCTGCAGGCAGAGACAGGAATCTGTGAAGGGCTCCTGAGTGAAGGCATCAGGGTGAAGCAGGCGTTAGAGAAGGTTGTTTAACAGTAAGATGATTTGACGGTGGGCAAGAGAGACCTTCAAGGAAACTCCCACTCCAAGAGGCCATTACAATGATCCTGGTAACAAGCAGATTTGGAAGTTGGCTTTTAAGGTGTCTAAATTCATCAGGTCCACGGTACTTTAAGTCTTGATTTCAGTTCATTGACAAGGATTGGGTGCTCGTTTTTAAGATACTGTGTGTGAGTCAGTGTCTGGGAAATGGATCCTCCCCTTAGTCTCCAGGGTGAGGAGGAGTTGGTGGGGTGAACCTCTGGCATGGGGGTCAGGAAGCAGCCATGCAGCAAACCCCTGAAGCAGGGTGATGAAGTCACAGCCCCAGGATACTGAACTCACCCTTGAGCAAGCCTGAGGATGACCTCTCAGAACTGACAAAACTGGACAATTCTAGGCTTGTCGTTCTCTCTCTGAACCTGAAAAATAAGGCTTGACCGAGGCTCACAAGCTCCAGCTCCCTGCCATTGACTCCACCAACCAGCACAGCTTTGCTAAACCTAAGGAACCGTAGCATTCCTTGGGAGAACTCAATTGCCTACTTATTTCTATTACTGTGATTAACGAGGGCAAACCTGCTCCTAGCCATGCCTCATCGAAAGACTGGGCCACCACCTATGAGAACACATGAGCCAGGAACCATGAACCGCCTTCCAGCCAAACATCAACACATTACCCCCAAGAGACACAGACAGACAGACACACGCACCCGTGAACATGCTCACACACTTATTTCTGGGGACCTTGTGCACACACACCGCTAGGACAGGGCCTGTCTCCCTCCCACCCCTCCTCTCCCAGGCCTTCCAGGCCAGCACAGCCCAGCTGATTGTCCTGTCATCAGGCTCCTGGAAATCCAGCCACTGAAACAGCTGGAGGGGACAGAGGAGTCAGGCCATTTCCACCAAGGTGCAATAACAAAACTGAGCTGGGACTCATTCAGATTCAATTTATACTCTGCTTCCTTCTGATTTTATGGTGCTTTTACTTTCATGGCCCTGAAAAACATCTTTGTCAAAATACACATCATAGTATTAGGCCTGTGGAGGCGGCGCTTTATGACACCCTCCCCTGCGAGGGCATAAATGGGGAGGGATGTGACATAACTCCTATTTATCTGTTGGCGACTGGCTCCCACTGTAAGGCAGAAAAGATCTTGCTGCTTCCATTAGGAAGCTTTCTCTTCCTGAGGATGGTAATTAGCTAAATGCTCTTGAACTCCAGTATGGAAACAGCTGGGTGTATTTTCAGGTGATGGTTCAAAGCTTTACTTGTAGGGACCTCTACCTCTTGAGATGTTAATTGCCGTGTGGGGAAAAAAGAGGGAAAACATCCAGTAAATAACAGAGGTAGAGATTCAGGCAGGAACACTTGCTGGTGGCAGAGGGAAGTGGCAGTGAGGGCCAGTTCCTGATCTATGGCCTGCCTGGGCAGGATGGACCTTGGGGAAAGTCCATTGGCTCCCAGTTGAGCCCAGGCCAGAGCCACATAAGACGTTGGGAGAATGAACAGTATAGTCCAATGTTCCTCAAAGGCATGTCAAAAGAAAATTTTCAAAATGACATTAACTCTATATATAGGCTGGATTAAAATAGCTTTTTTTGTAGACTTTCTCATTGCAAAGCTATGAGTTAGTTTATTTAAACTGAACTGTTCCCCCTTTTCTGGTAGAGGTGGAGTTCTTCCTTTACCCTAAGCATTTGTTTGCTCAGTCTCCTGTGTTGGAATTGGGCTTGACCCTGGACACAATCGTCTTGGTGATACATAACTGATCAGAAGCAGGAATGCCATCAAGAGCATGAAGCCCATGACAGGAATTCTGGACAGCGTCATAGACTCCTCTCCCCGTAGGAAGCCGTTGCTCATGAGGAGACCTCAGTCATGGGGCAAGAGCTGAGGTACCCTTCAGTCCCAGAGCCTCTACACTCAAATGTCACCTCCTCAGACAGGTCTTCCCTGACAAATCTCTCCCTAGGATTTCTCCCTCCCATTCTCTAGGGTCTCTACCATGATTTCCCTTTATAGCACTTAACCTAAACATAATATACTGCACCCTAATTCTTTTAGTCTCCATTTACTGTATGAAGGTATGTGGTAGGATAAAGATCACCTGATGATACACATGCTCTAATCCATGCAAATCATGAATAGGTTACCTTACATGGTCAAGGGAAATTTGTACATGTGAATAAATTCAAAATTTTAAGATGAGGGTATTATACTGTATTATTTGGGTGAACATGATACAAACAGAAGAGTTCTCATAAGGAAAGCAGGAAATCGGTCAGAAGATAGTGCTACAATGGGAGCAGAAGGACAAAAGGGCATGTGATATGGAACCATGAGCCAAGGAATGCAGGTGACCTCTAGAAGCTGGAAGAGTAGGAGGGACTCTCCCAGGTTCTAAAAGGAACTAGCACTGCCAACATGTTTTTACCCTTCTGAGGCTCATTTTGGACTTGGGCTCCAGAACTGGAAAATAATAGAGTTCTATTGCTTTAAGTTCGTGGTAATTTGTTATAGCAACAAAAGGAAACTAATACAGGACCTATGCTGCGTTCCCAGCTCCTGGACTAATACCAGGCACAGAGTGGAAAATAAATGCCACTTGTTGAATGAAGAATGAATTAATGAATTTATTGCATACTTCCAATATGAAACTATAAAATTTTTGAGGGTAGAATCCAGACCAGACCTGGGTTTTTCTCTCCAGTTCTTGACACTGTATACAAAGTAATCAGAAAAAAAAACACTATTTAATTAGTATTTCAAAAATACTATTTGATTGGTAAGAGATTCAAAATAGTATTTTCAACTGCATTCAGGCATCAATTTGCAGAGAACCTGTGTGTACCAGATACTAATAAGCATTAAGGGTAAAGACCAAAAAGACCTCACCTAGTCATGAAGTTACTTACACCTTAGTCATGAAGAGAACTATGGAAACCAAATACTCCACACTACAAGAAGTGGGGCATAACCTTAACTGAGCACCTACTATAAGTCAGGCACTGTGCTGGTCTACATTTTAATAGCATTTTTAAGAGAATGGGCTTTGTAGTCTAATAAATCCTGAGTTCAAATTTCAGTTTGTGCAAATTACTTCATCTCTCTGTGCCTCAAATGCCCCATTGTGACTCTGGGAAAACATTAATACCTACCTGACAGGGTTGGTGAGAGGGTTAAAGGAGCTAATGTTCATGAACATACACATTTGTGATGCTTAATTTTAGGTGTCAAATTTAGGTAGGCCATGGTGCCCAGATATTTGGCCAAAAATTATTCTGGATATTTCTGTGAGGGTGTTTTAAGATGAGATTTACATTTTTTTAAGATTCTATTTATTTGACAGATAGAGATCACAAGTAGGCAGAGAGAGAGCAGGAAGCAGGCTCCCCACCGAGCAGGGAGCCTGATGCAGGCCTCGATCCCAGGACCCTGAGATCATAACCTGAGCTGAAGGCAGAGGCTTTAACCCACTGAGCCACCCAGGCGCCCAAGATTTACATTTAAATTGTTGGACTTTCAGTGGAAGATTGTCCTCCATAATGTGGGTTGGCTTTATACAATCAGTTGAAGGCCTTAATAGAATGAAGACTGAGCAAGAAGGAATTTTGCTAGCTGATGGCCTTTGGGCTTCAGCTGCAACTTCGGCTCCTACCTGGATCTCCAGGATGCTGACCCATTCTACAGATTTTAAACTTGTCAGCCTCCATAATGCAGATAAATCTCTACACATACACACACACACACCCCCTGTTGGTTCTCTTTCTCTAGACAATCCTAATATAAACATACAGTATAATGCCTAGCCACATTATAATGCATTGTATCTCATTTAATGCCCACCTACAACTTCTTTAGGTATGATTATCCTCATTACACAGAAGAGGAAATTACGGATTAAAGAGATTAAACATATTGCCTTATGCCGTGCAGATAATAAATGCCAGAGGCATGATTCACATCCAGTAGTACCTACCACCTAAGCCTGAACTCTCCATCTACAATGTTGCCCCCACTCTGCTTTAAAAGCTGGCCAGGCAACATGCTAAGAGAATTGCAGATGTCAAAATTTATTGAAATTCCAGAGTTCTTAATACCTTTCCAAGCATAAAAAGATATTTAATCAGTATGTAGTGCTGTAATCCGGTACATTGCATTAGACCACCCAAGCTCTTTGAGACTGCTAAGATTAGCTTCAGAAAGTTGCCATATTATCAAGAAGAGGATGCTCTGAGAATCACGGCCTCCTTTTACTCCTGCATTTTAATTCTGTGTAATCTATTTGTATCCTACTACACACACACACCTACTGACTACATTCTTTAAATTTTCTCTGATCACCTCTTAAATATACAGATTTACTCTGTGCTTATCTACCTTCCCCTACCCTCAGTAAATATGAATAAGTAAACATATTTCTTGTTTCCAAAAGGAACTACTGACTAATAATTCAGGGATATGATATTTATGAATTGTTAACACTGCTTTACACCAAACTAAGACTTGGAAAGATCCAAACGTTCCTAAATGCAGTTATTTTTGTCTCCAGTGATGATGGAATAACTGGGATAGTTCTGGGATCGTATTTACCTTCCTACCTGAAGAATGAAAATATCGACGTAATATGTGAAACAATGGCAAGACATTAGACATCAGGAAAGAAGAACGTTGATCCCCGATAAACAAGAAATAAGATGGCCCTAAAATCACCATGGTTTACCTCCTTGATAGTTTCCAGACCACAATGCAGCCCAACTCCTTCCTAAACTATGGAGACCAAACTAAAAGTCCAACGACTGCAAGGTAGCTAGACTTTACAAAACATAGTCCTGGAGAGGAGAGAGCTGTGATGTGACAAAACTCTGGAGGTCTTCAGAGAGTCACTGATTAGCACACACATGTGAGGAAACCACTCAAGAAAGAAAGTGAATGACCTTAAATAGTAGAAGTAACAGTGCTGGGCTTCATAAGACTGAGAAAAATTCCTGTTCCCATGAGCCAGAATGGAAACCCTCAAGAACCACAGGACATTGGGTATAGCATGAAAAGGGTCTTACATCAGTAATGGGGGATACAATCAAGCATGGCTCTGGTCCTGCGTACCAAATACCAAAAGCAAGACCTAAAAGGATTAAACCATTTCCAAGTAATATACCACAGGGGGTGGGGGGGACCAAAAAACTCAAGAATAGCTATGTGAATATAAGAAAAAAAAAACAGCACTCAATTAGGTAAAATTTATAAGACTAGCATCAGGTAAAAAATTACCAGGTATTTAAAGAAACATGCAAAAAATAGAATATATAACGAAGACATAAATCAACTGAAACTAACCAAGAACTGAAATGGATATTAGGATTAATAGGAAAGGACCTTATAGTCATTTTAAGTGTATTACAAAGGTTAAAAAGTTAAGTAGAGACATGGACAAATCAATCCACAAAAGATAAAATCTGTAAGGTTTGAGATGAAAAGTAGACTAAATGAGATTTATAGGTTAGACATTACAGGAAAAAATATTAGTAAACTTGAAAACACAGCACTGGACACTATCCAAAATGAAACATAGATATTTTTTAAAATAATGAAAGAGTATGAGTAAGCTGTGAAATGATTTTAGAGGACTAGTATGTGTGTAATTAACATCCCTAATGAAGATAGAAGGCAGAACACACCTATTTCAAGAAATAGACAAAAGCTGTCCAATTTGATGTAAGCTATAAATTCACAAATCCAAGAAGTTCAGTGAAACATGATCATAAGAAAAATGAATAAATACACCAAGACCTATCATAAACAAGTTGCTCAAAAGCAGTTATAAAAGCAAAATGATAAAGGAGCATAGAGAGGGGGGGAAAAGACATGGGCAGAAAAACTTTTTAAGGCAACGGACGTCCTTTTTGAAAAAATGCATATGAGAAGATAGTGACATAACATCTTTAAGTACTTTTAGTACATTAAGTACTAAAACAAAATAAACCTGTCAATTTAGAGTTTTATATCCAGCAAAAATCATCTTTTAATTTGAAGACAAAATAAAGTCTTTTCCAGACATCCAAAATCTGAAAGAATTCATCACCAGTTGACCTACACTACAAAAAAATATGTTAAAGGAAGTCCTTCAGGTAGAAGGAAAATAATACCAAATCAACAAAAGGAGTGAAGAACACCAGAAATGTTAACTCAATGGGAAAATATGAGTTTTTAATATTATTTAAATGTTTAAAATATAATTGACTATTAACTAAAAACTACAATGTAATATGGGGTTAATAATAATTAAAGTAAAATATATAAAAACAATAGCGCAAAGGAACACAGGGGATTACCTTGCCCTCACCAACCACTTTTCTACTGTTCTAGGAGTTTGACTTTTTAGATTCCACATATCAGTATTTGTCTTTCTCTATCTGGCTTCACTTAGCATAATGCTCTCCATTCATGTCACTGCAAATGAGAGGATTTTCTTTTTTCTCCAGAGCTGAACAGTATTCCCTTATGTGTGTGTATATAACTGTGTGTATTTATATTTATACATGTGTGTACATATATAGTGTGTGTATATATATGTACACATATGTAATTATGTATATTTTATATAACGTATCTTCTTCTGAATAGTATTCCCTTGTACGTGTACATAACTGTGTATATATAGGTATATACATATATAAATATATAACATATATACATATATAACATATATATCTTCTTTATCCATTCATCCATTGACTTAGATACACTTAGATTGTTTCTTCATCTTAGTTATTGTGACTAATGCTGCACTGAACATAGGAGTGCAGATATCTCTTTGATATCCTGTTTAATTTGTAGTTAAAAGCTTTCCTACAAAAAACTCCAGGACCTGATGGCACCAACGGTGAATTCTACTCAGGAGTTAGGGGAGAAATACCAAATTTATCCAAACTCTTCTGGAAAATTTAAAATTAAAGACTACACCCCAGTTCATTCTCTGAGGCCAGCATTTCCCTGATGTCAACCCCAATCAAAAACGTTACAAGAAAAAAAAAACACTACAGACTAATAACCTATGTTCAATTATTAATAACTTCATTGGCATACCTGTAAAAATTCTATCCAAAATTTTAACACAATCCACTAAAAGGAAAATATAATCAAGTGGGATTTACTCTAAGAATGCTGTTTCATTTTACATTTGAAAATCAATAAATAGAAACAAAATCACTCCGTTTGCAACGACGTGGATGGAACTAGAGAGTATTATGCTGAGTGAAATAAGTCAATCGGAGAAAGACAATTATCATATGATCTGAGGAACTTGAGGGGCAGGAAGGGGGCTCGTGGGGGGTAGGGAGGGAAAAATAATGAAACAAGATGGGATGGGGAAGGAGACAAACCATAAGAGACTCCTAATCCCACAAAACAAACTGAGGGTTACTGGGGGGGTGGGAGGGTAGGGATAGCGTGGATGGGTTATGGACACTGGGGAGGGTTTGTGCTATGGTAAGTGCTGTGAAAGGTGTAAGCCTGATGATTCACAGACCTGTACCCCTGGGGCAAATAATAATAATAATAATAATAATAATAATAATAATAATAATAATAATAATAAATTTTAAAAAAGAAAACCAGTAAATGTATTTTGCCATAGTAACTAAAAAATAAAACGCCTATGATCATCTCATAGATGCCAAATAAGCACTTGACAACATCCAACATCTATTCCTGATTTAAAAAATGAAGGAAGGGGGTGCCTGGGTGACTCAGTTGTTAAGCATCTTCCTTTGGCTCAGGTAATGATCCCAGAGGCCTGGGATCAAACCCCACCTCAGGCTCCCTGCTCCACAGGAAGCCTGCTTCTCCCTCTCCCACTTTGCCTGCTTGTATTCCCTCTCTTGCTGTGTCTCTCTCTGTCAAATTAATAAATAAAATCTATAAAAAATAAGTAAATAAAAAACAAAGGAAGAAGAGAAAAAGAAGAATGAAAAGGAGGAGATAGAGGGGAGAAAAACAAACTTCAATAAAAATAGGCAAGAATTTCCCAAAACTATTAAGATCTATAAAAACCTACAGTACGCTAATAAATTACAATACACACCATGCTTAATAGTGAAAGAGTGAATGTTTTCCCTGTAAGACCAGGAAAAAGATAAGGATATTTATTTTTATTAGTCCTACTTGACATAGTACTAGAGGTTCTATCCAGCTTGAAATAAAACAAGAAAAATTAAAAGCCTCCAAATTGGAAAGGGAGAGTGAGCTAGGATATATTCTCTACCTTACTTACAGAGGTAATCATCTACGTAGAAAATCTGATGGAATCTACAAAAGCTAAAAGCTAAAATTGAGCTTACTAATGCTGAAGAATGTAAGTATAAAAATCAGTTTTATTTCTACATAGTAGAAATGAATGATCAAAAATCAAAATCAAATGGTAAAAATACCATTTACAATTGCATGAAAAATCTGAAATACTTAGAGCTGTGTCTGACAATGTGAAAGATGTACAGTAAAAACTACAAAACATTGCTAAGGGAAATTGAAGAACTAAATAAATGGGTAGATATATTATGTTCATGGGTCAGAAGACTCATTATTGGTAGGATGTTAATTCTACCTAAACTCATAAATTCTACATAATTCTAACCAAAATAATACAAAGTTTTTAAAACAAACTGATAAACTAAATCTAAAATTTATATGGAAATTCAAAGGATCTAGAAAAATGGTACCAACTTTTAAAAAAAGAAAGTTGAAAAGATAAAATTACCTAATTTCAAGACTTACTATAAAACGACAAAAAAGACTATATTGATCTAAAGATAGACACTTATGGGCACCTGGGTGGCTCAGTGGGTTAAAGCCTCTGCCTTCAGCTCAGGTCATGATCTCAGGGTCCTGGGATCGAGGCCTACATCGGGCTCCCTGCTTAGCGGGGAGCCTGCTTCCTCCTTTCTCTCTGCCTGCCTCTCTGCCTACTTGTAATCTCTCTCTGTCAAATAAATAAATAAAATCTTAAAAAAAAGATAGACACTTATATCAATGAAACAAGACAGAGAATCCAGAAAAAGACCCACATAGATAGATAGATAGATAGATAGATAGATAGATAGATAGATAGATAGATAACTCATTTTCAACAAAGGTGCAAAGGCAATTCAGTGGAGAATGGATACATAATTTTTTCAACAAAAAGTTAACTTCAATCCCTTCAATAGTACCATATACAAAAACTAATTCGAAATGGGTCACAGATGTAAATGTTCAAGCTAAAACTATAAAGTTTCTGGAAGGCAACATAGAAGAAAGTCTATGTGATCTTGGCTTAGGAGACTATTTCTTAGACATAACACCAAAAGGATGATCGGGGGTGGGGGGGGAAACATGCAGAAAAGAGTTAATGTAGCGGGACCGAGACTGCTATCAGTTGCTTGAAAGGTTGACCCTTTCTGAGTGTCTGGAAACTTGGACTTCAGGAAGATTCCCACCATTCTTAACTGATAAGAATAGCACACTGAGCCCAAACTGTTCCTACAAACAATATGGCTTATGCTGAACACTGGCTTTCCTTCCGAGAGTCCAGAATTTTTTATATATCCTAGGGAGAAGATGCCTACACACCAACCCCCAATCATACCATAGGCACTGAGTCTAATGAGCTCCCCAGTAGACTACACTCTGCTCAGGTTGTCATAATTACATGGTAGAAGATTGTGTATCATCTGAGTCCATAGAAGAAGGACCCTTGGAAACTTAAACCTATTTTCATCAGGACTGCCTCTTAGACACTGTTCCCTTTGCTAACCTTGTTTTGTATCCTGTTGCTATTATAAGTTTTAGTCATGAGTATAACTGCAAGCTGTGTCCTGTCAGTTTTCCTACTGAATCATCAAACATGGGGTTGGTTTGCAACTCAGAGGCTCAGAAAAAAAAAAATATTTGCAAAGCCTCCATCTGGTAAAAATACTTCTACCTAGAATATATGAAACTTACAAATATGTGAACTTTCAAAATTCAATAATAAATGAAAAAATCAATTTTATTTAAAAAATGAGGAAAATATTTGAATAAACATTTCAGCAAAAAAGGTATATGTATGACAAATAAGCATATGAAAAGATGGTATACATTACTAACTGTTAATATCATTAAGAGAATGCACATTTTTACCAATGAGGTATCACTACATATATATTAGGATGGCAAAAACAAACTGAGTATTGATTAGCACGTAGAAGAGCTGGGAATGTAAAACAGTACAACCACTTTGGATAACTAGTAGTTTCCTAAAAAATTAAACATACACTTACCATATGTATATCCATTCCACTCCTATGAATTTACAAAATATGAAAGCATATGTCCATATGAATGCTTGTATACACATACTCATGGAAGTTTTTTTTCAATAGCTAAAAACCTGGAAGCCAAATGTCCAACCACGGAATGCAATATAATTACACTGACCACAAGACAAGTGTATTTTTATTTAAAAATTAATTCAGTAGTCATTGTAGATGGTATAGACTCAACAGGATACAAGCTCTAAAAATTGCATACTCTGTATTCTGTACACGTATTCTATGTATCTGTGACTATAACTGTAATCACAGTGGAGATGTCAAAGTCTGAATTTGAGCTCCTTCACAAATGTGAGGTTCCTGTCCAAATGGACTTCCTAACCAGCCACACAGCACCATCCCCATCTGGCCCACAGATGTAGCTTGTAGAATTTGCTGTCATGCCCAGGCCTAAGGCTCCCCATTTCTAACCTTTGCTTCCACATCCTCTCAAGACCATGCACCAAAGGCCCATATTTATTAAGCCCCTACTTCATCAAAGTTCTACATGAGACACAGTGAAAGACTCTAGACTGACCCAATGGAATCTGTCCTCTAGTTTGAAATATAAAGATCAAAACATAGCAAATGCAACAACAAAAGTACAAATGATGACAATGTATACAGCACCAGGCCTCAGCAGGTAATATTTGATACAATTACTGATGCCGCTGATGACACTTGGAGGTGATGAATGACTCCCTTGCCTGTCAAATGTTAAAAGTCACCAAAGAGGATAATAAAATGCAATGGTGGGGTGGGGGATGGGTATCAGGATAATCCAAATGGCAGTGAACATTTTAAAAAAAAGTCAACACTGAGAATATAATAGGAAAACAATGAGGCTGGCGTATCTTGCCTTTAAAGAGATTCTTAGAGCACCACTCTTGCTAACATTTTCTGCAATAATACTTTTTTTTTCCTTCAGAAAACACAGCCAGAATCTGAAATGAAAAATCTGTCAAGCATGTGGTTGTACCACAGAGGATGGTCTGCTGGGGAAGGGAAGAGCTGGCATACTGAGGAAAGCATCAATTTCCGGAGTCCTAAAGCCTAATTTTTGCTAGAGGCTGCCCTCCATTAAGAGGAACTTGGAAAGAAAACCAACAGAAATTGGTTTCGATATTCCAAAAAATGATATTTCTCATGAACTTCCAACTTAATGGAAAGCTAAGTGTTTTCAATTACTGCAAATTTTTTAAAGTTTACTTTTATTAATCATGTAAAAATATTACACTGTTTTATCTCCCAGTCCAGTTTCTATTTTTTGGCTGAAATACATTGCTCTTCAACCAAGAAATGTCACTTGAAGGGTCCCCATGCCCGCCAGTCTTCCTCAGAGGCATTTCCCTGGTTCTTAGACAAAGAAGTCACAGGGTGAAGGAGGCCCCCTTAAATCGGAGACAAAGGCACAATATCAGAGAGGGGGACTTGGTCAATAATCATGGATCCATTTATTGATTGTCTATATCAAGACAAGAAGGTTCTTGTGTGCCTCTCAGGCTATGCCTGCTTCCCAGCCCCCTTTCCATCTCTGTTCCCACGTGATTCCCACCTTCAAATCCAACACACTCCTAGGCTCTAGAATCAGGTAGGATCTCGTACAGAAGAGACTGAAGATGCAAACTGGTACAGTCACTCTAGAAAACAATATGGAGTTACTCAAAAAGTTAAAAATAGGGGTGCCTGGTGGTGTAGTCATTTAAGTATTCAATTCTTGCTTTTCAGCTCAGGTCATGATCTCTGCACCATGAGATAGAGCCCTGCATCAGACTCATTTGCTCAGCCTGGAGCTGCTTGAGATTCTCTCTCCCCCTCTCCCTCTTCCAGTCATGTTCGTTCACTCTCTCTCTCTAAAATAAATAAATACTTTTTTAAAGTTAAAAATTACCCTATGATCCAGAAATTACACTACTAGGTATTTAACTAAAGAATACAAAATTGCTGTTTAAAAGGGATAAATGCACCCAAATGTTTATAGCAGCATTATCTATATGGCCAAATTATGAAAACAGTCCAAGTGTCTCCTGACTGATGAACAGATAAAAAAGAGGTTGTGTGTGTGTGTGTGTGTGTGTATGCATACAGTGGAATTACTCTGCCATAAAAAAAAAAAGAAATCTTGCCATTTGCAATGACATGGATGGAGCCAAAGAGTATTAGGAGTATTATATATTAAACAAAGTCAGTCAGAAAAAAATTATATGATTTCACTCGTATGTAGAATTTACAAAACAAAACAAAGGAGTAAAGGGGAAAAAAAGAAGGGGGGGCAAATTAAGAAACAGCCTCTTAACTACAGTGAGCAAACTGATGGTTAGCAGAGGGGAGGTTAAGTGGGAAGATGCATTAAATAGATGATGGGAATTGAGGGCATGTACCCTGATGAGCGCTGAGTGATCTATGGAATTGTTCTATCATATATTATACACCTGAAACTAATAACACACTGTGTTACCTGGGAAGTAAAATAAAAACTTAAAAAATAAAAAAAATTAAAAGATTTAAGATGCAACTTTAATTGCCTGTGATAAAAGCTGGAAATAATCTGCCTATCGAGAAGGAAACAGTTAAATATATTATGGTATGCCTACACCATGGGTAACAAGATAACTATTAAATGGGGTAGATCTATATGTATTGACTTAGTAAGTTATCCACAACATATTGTGAAGTAATATAGCAAAGCTACTTACCAAAATACATAGGCACATGGCAATATCTTTACAAATTTATATTTAAAAAAAACTTCTGAAAAGGAATAAACTATGTTTTAGGTGGGATGGAAGGGGTAGAGGAGAATGTATTTTTATTTTATGAAATTTTGAAGTATTGGTGTTATGATTATTTTCACATCTTTTCCTTGTTTTTCTCACATAAAAATTTTTAAAAATCAGTAAGTAATGGAACATGTTTTCATGTTTTCCTTTTATCTTTTCCAGTAGTATTGGACTAACCTACTAAGTACACCATGTTGCAGAAACCATGTGTGTCTTGATCACTGTTGTGTCCCTTAGGCCTAGAACAGTATCTGGAATTCTGAAAATATGCAATAAATATGCCTTGGATAGATGGCTTAATTAAATAGATTCAGTCCCATCACACTTTGATCTGATGTCTTTGGTCTAATTGCACTCTGCCTTGTTCTCATAATCAAGTACCACCTTGCATGCCATCCTCATAATTGTGTCCCCACTTTTTTCCCTTGCATTTGACATCTTTGTCTTGACTCTTTTCTTGGTTACCTGGTCCCTGAAGCATTGATCTTGCTCTCATTCCCCTCCTATCAGGTGATTCTAAGTGAGCAGCAGAAACACTGCTACCGGGGCACCTGGGTGGCTCAGTAGGTTAAACATCTGCCTTTAGCTCAGGTCATGATCCCAGGGTCCTGGGATAAAGCCCCGCATCGGGCTGCCTGCTCAGCGGGGAGCCTGCTTCTCCCTCTCCCTCTGCTTGCTGCGCCCCCTGCTTGTGCTTTCTGTCAAATAAATAAAATCTTCAAACAAAACAAATACCACTGCTACCTGGGAAAAAACTCTTTTTACTGTCTACTTACACTCAGTTAGCCCTGAAGTTACCACTTACATATTTGTCTGGATTCCCATAAGCTCCTTAGATCACTGGATTGCCTATCCTTTGACTATTTCTTTCCGTGGCCACCTTTCCATTTTCCAAAGGTAGATCTGTTTTCAGAGGTCCTCCACCAAGAAGCAGATCTGGTTCCAAGCTCTGACCCCTTCCAGCCTACCCCAATCCTACTGCAACAAACGAGGTTATCTGTCCTTGGACTAAGAAAGTGATACCCATAAGATGTTTTATGAAAACCCAGAAATATCCAAGTTTTCCACTCTTTTATAGTGATATACATTTTTCTGATTTTTTTTTTATCCAACTTATTCACCTGAAATGAAAACACATCACCACATAATAGTCTACAAGGACCTTTGCTCCCTTCTGGCCCTGTTCTGTGGTTCTTCCTGCTCAAAAAAGTCATCTTCCCTTTGATTCTCTGTTCCTAAATAGAAATTTGTGAGATTGTACCTTTGGTTCTAGTCACCTAAGAGACTTTACAGAGCCCAGGGGTTCGCCCTAATCCTTTGCAACCAAAATAACCACAACAATGAAAGTGCATTGCTGAAAAGGTTGTGACCCTAGTAAAGATTTAGAATATATTGTCCAAGATTAAGGAGCCAAGTACAGATTCAAGAAAATTCACGTGTGTGCTCGCACACATGCACGCATGCACGAACATGTGTGTAATAATAATACTTGTTAGGATCCTGCCCTAAACTATTTTTGTCTATTAAATATTCCATTTAGCAGAAGGCAGCTGTTATTTACTAGGAAATGCACAGAGAAACAAAATCAAGTCATGGTATCTGTAAACATAGCTAGATTGAAGTGAGTAAGCGATGATGTTGCAGGTAAGGTCAGGAATCCAGGAACATCTGAATCTTGTTCTCAAGTCCACTCTTCTTTAAGATCTGTGAAATTCACGATCAGAGAATAACACAAAGAATATTTGATATTTGTTGGAGCTTAGGTCCTGAGGCATAAAAGAGAGGGCTATCTGACATGGGCCACAGAAAGGAAAGGACACTTTCTGCCTATGCTAATGAATCCCACAGGCTCCGGAAAGATTTGCTCCATCTACTTTTACTGCAAGACCCAGAGCTGAGTCACAGGATTCACTGCTACAAAGGGGGAAACACACTGGCCAACAAGAAGCAAGAGACCCAGTGAAGACCCAGAGTGTTTGTGGCAGGCCTCCATCAACTGGCCCTTGGCCTTTCTCAATTCAAAAATCATACGTATTGATTAGTTATTGGGCGGGGGAGATCCTTCAGAATAAGGCTATAAAGAGAAAAATGCAGATGGCCAGGATTTCTCCCAGAGAATCAGTAAGGCTGTCTCCCCCAAGTTAATAGAAAAAAGAGTGTCCAAAAGTTCACCTCAAAACCACACAGATCTCCACTTTCTCTGAGAGCAGCACCACTGGGATTGAGGTCCAGTACAATGTCCCGGAAACTGACCAATTTAGAAAAACAGCTTTTAAGGGTAGAAGGAGGTGGGCAATGGTAGCCAGAAGATTCTCTTGACTAATAGTGTGCTTTATTTCCAGTTATTCTTCCCAAAACTAGTCAGATCACAAGAGCTCTATGCCACAGTATGAGACACTATGCCATATCAATCAATGATCATTGACTCTATCTCTTCAACTCATCACCTGGGTCATCTATATTCTTAGCACCAGGCTAGTTCTGCTAAAATGACTAAAAACAGAACATTCGTCTCTGAACCAGAGTATTTTTCATATTTCCTTTCCCTCTGACAATAGATACGTAATCACATGGTCAGATCAATTTTACCAAGACCATTCCTGACTATGAGCTCTCATACTGTAAGATGCCCAAGGTCACACATGATCTAACCATGAATAAAGATATGAGCAATAAGAACTCTAAGATAAGTTAAGATATCAGTTGCTTTGAGGGTTTTTTCCCCATTATGTAAACTCCTAAGAAATTTAAAGAAGGGGGAAAATGCTTAAATTGTAGGTGTTTTAAAATTACAGGGCACCTGGGTGGCTCAGTGGGTTAAAGCCTCTGCCTTCGGCTCAGGTCATGATCTCAGGGTCCTGGGATCGAGGCCCGCATCGGGCCCCCTGCTCAGCGGGGAGCCTGCTTCCTCCTCTCTCTCTTCCTGTTTGTGATCTCTCTCTCTCTGTCAAATAAATAAAATCTTAAAAAAATAATAAATAAAATTACAGTTACACCAAAAAGCAAAATAGTCTCCCTGCTGAAATATATTTTCAAGGAGCAATACTGCCTCAAGTCAAAGGCAGGAGTACAACTCAATAGGGACCTTTCAAAAGGAAGGAAGGGCCCCAGCCATGCATGCCAGTAAGCTCCACTACTTTTCAGCTAGCCAACTCAACCATACCAATGTTCAAGCCAATCCTATAAATAGGAAATGCTCCCCATACATAGGAAAACTCTGCAATAGTGCAACTGTCCTGAATCAGGAAGCAAATGACCTTCAGGATGCTCTGGGTAACCATGCACTGGCCAAGCTACAGCCTTATACAAGCTTCATATTTTCTAGATTTTTCCTTACATTGTGAATGTGAGTACTACTCTCCCTATCTGTCTCTACCATTCAACCACACTGGACTTCTAATTCCCCAAAGACAACCCCAAGGGCCTCCTTCCCACATACTATTGTGTGTCCTAACCTGATTTTCAACAAAAATACTTCCTACAAGAAACCTTTCCTGTGTCCCCAGACACCTTAGTTCCTGCTTTCACATGTCTCCAAGGCACTTGTCTTCACTGCAATTGAAGCTTGTGTTTAATATTGGACTGCCCACCAAACTACCCATTGTACAAAACCCAGAGACCATGCCTGTCCTGATTACCTCTTTATCCCAGGCTTCTAGAACAATGCCAAGCACATGGTATTCGCTTAATAGTTTTCCAAACAAACAAATGAATTCATAATTAACCAAGAAAATACATTCTGATAGAAAGTATATGTGAGACAGGATATTTCTCCAGCTTCCAGAGAACTCCATATCAGCTGGACAAAGATCTTAAGTCAAAAATAAAAAATTCTTTCAGTTTTAAATGATTCTCCAATCATACCATCTCTGTGCAATTTCTGCCTTGGGGTCTAGCTAGGCTTTGTCAGGAAGATTCAAATCCATAAATGAATGCTATAATAGAGTAGTAGATGTGAAAAAAAATTCAGCTCTCATTTCTTGGCAGCGTAACCTTGAGGAAGTCATCTGACCTCTCTGAATTCAGTTATTCACCTATAAAAAAATAATGATTCCTGAGGTATCCTATATGAAAGAATTTGCCAAATTACAAAAGGCTGGATATGTAAAAAACTACTGTAATGTTGAAAACACATCAGATACATAAAAAGCTATTGTAATGTTGAAAACACATCAGAATTTCAAACAGAAAAATATAGAATTGCAGGATTGGATAGTCAAAACAAATTTCCCTTGCAACCGATGAATAAATGACAAGGCCAGAGACTGTGAACATGTGGTCTGGGAGGCCTCTAGTCACCCTGCCCACCAGACAGCACCACTATTCCTGCCAAAGGAGAGGCTGGATGTTGATTTTATTTAAATAGATTCCATTCCATCAGATTGTCTCATAATAAAAATATTTTCCCATATTCTCCATGAATTCACAATGAAGTTCAAAAGTGTATAAAAGCCACTGAAGTAAGAACCCAAGCTAAATGAATCTGGGCTTATGAGTGAGGATGGCCTCACACTTATAATTCAACCACTGTCTTCTGAGAGGCTAAGCAGACAGGTCTTAACATTAAGGGAAAATGGTCACATTAGGAAAACCTAAGAAGGTAGTGTTGTAGTATCTGGAGATGACCCAGTTCTGATGTAATCAAGGACATTTTATTACCAATGAGAACCCTGATAGCAGCACGCCATCTTATCCCATCCTATGCCAGAGTGGGACGGTAGAATGGGGACCTGAAGATTCAACACATTGCAACTTATTTACCTTAAATCATTCCTTAATCTGAGATTTTGCAATGGTCATTGGCATGTGTAAAAAGAGCCATATGGAGGCATAACTAGAAGTTTCAACCTGGGGAAGGCATTGCTGGGGACCCAAGGCAGCAAGCACTGGAGGAGCAGCAGAGACAGAAGCTGGTGGCTGTGGTCTAGTGGGACTGGCTCACAAAGGGCTGCTTCTCACTTGGCACAATGAGGACCCTCATGGTGGGAGCAAAGAGTCTGGGCTTAGCTACCTTAGGTCACTGCAGAACAAAAGCTGGCCCATAGGGCTGACTTTCCATTGGTAACAGCTCCTTCAGGGGCTTTGTAGAAAAGCAGGCAGTGAAAATCCGGAGGCTTCCCACTGTGAGCTGTTCTCCCAAGTGATGAGTCAGATGTAAACCAAGAGACCTATGGATTCTTCATTAAAGTGTACTGTGACAGGGTGTCATCCCTGACTCCAAGCTTTTGCTCACTGCTAATCATTTCCTATACTTCTTGCCCCCGTCATGGAGTCAGCCAGCAAAGAAACCCAAAGCCCACTCAAATCTGGCATCTCACCTTTGAGGAGATTAAAGTTTAAGTTAGGCACGAATGATGTAGCTATTACCAAATACACAAAGCGAATGCAAATGTTTACAATCATATATGTGTGAGCCACCACAAGCACTCCAGAGAAATTTGCTCTGCTGCCTGTACATTTGGTTAGTGAAGAAACATCAGAGGAAGAAGCTGTTTAGCTTTCAGAAACAAATCTTCTAATAATCATGGGAACTGTCAGCTTTGAAAAATGGAAATTATGTGGACTCCTGTGGGGTCCCCCCAGTGTTTTGCATATGGTTTCGGAAGGGGGATCTTTATTGATATTCTGCAGAGATTCCAGCAGAATCTACCCAGGGCCCCAACTTCCTGCAAATCCTCCTAATGAATCCCTAGGCAAGAGAGAACTGTTACAATACTCCCAAAGTAGGCTTCAGACCAAAACACTGACTGCCTCTGTGGAAAATAGAAATAAATCCTAATATCTCCATGTGCTATACGCACTTATTTTTCTGGCTTGCCTAGAAGGATTCATCTGTCTAGATTAGGTAACTAGAGTTTGGGGATTCTTGCAAAAAGCTACTTCTGCCTGTCTGATACTTGAACCCTAAGATAGCATATAAGAATGAAATGGCCCAACCAAAAGGGGCTTTGGATTTTCTTCTGAGCTGCACACAGAGACCTGTTTTATTATGAAGGCTCTGAGCCCCCTTGTAAGGTTTGAATAGCAGGAAGCAAGAACAGGTTATGGGTAAGAGAAGGCTGCAAGCCTGAGCACTTTTAACTCCCCATTCCAGTTCACTAACATACAATAGCAAAAAGTATTCGGTCCTCTGCAGCTTCTTGTTTTGATAGTCCTTATGTTATGTATCCTGGATCTACTTTCATATTCTACAAATTGGTCCCGTAATTTCCCCACCTGAATTTCTTCTCACTAGGAGGGAAAAAAAGGGGGGGGGGAGTAAATGGACCTAACCAACATGTACAGAACATTCTACCCAAAACAAAATTCACATTCTTTTTAAGTTCACCTACAATGGTCTCTGGGACAGGTCATGTATTAGGTAACAAAACAGGTCCTAGTAAAGCCAAGAAGACTGAAATCATACTCTTTTGTCTGGCCACCACGGAATGAAACTAGAAATTAATCACAGAAAGAAAATCGAAAAATTCACAAATATGTGAAAAGTAAATGGCACACTCTAGAAGCAACAGGTCAACAAAGACATCAAAAGAAAAAATAGAAAATATCTTGACAAAAGTGACACCACCACCCAACAGACATACCAAAACTTAGGGGATGCATAAGAGCAAAATTCAGAGCTCTAAATACCTAGATTAATCTCAAATCACCACTTCACTTTCCAACTTAAGGAACTAGAGAAAGAAGAACAAAGCTTAAAGTTACAAGAAGGAAAGAAAAAATAAAAATTAGAGCAGAAATAGAGAATTAAAAAATTAACTGAGTTTGTTTTTTGAAAATAACAAAATTGAAAAACCTATTAGCTAAGAAAAACAGAGAAGATTCAAATAAATAAAACAAAAAATGAAAGAAGAGACATTATAATTGATAACACAGAAATACACAGGATCACAAGACACTACTATGAATAATTATATGCCAACCAGTTGGCCAACCTAGAAGAAATGGGTAAATTTCTAGACACCTACAACCTACAAAGACTGAGTCATGAAGAAACAAAATCTGAACAGATCAATAATGAGTATAGAGATTGAAGTAGTAGTCGAAAACCTCCCAACAAGAGAAGCCCCAGACAAGATGGCTTCACTGGCAAATTCTACAAAACATTTAAATGAACACCAATCCTTCTCAAAGTTTTCCAAAAAAAAGAAAACTACAGGCCAATAATCCTAATAAATAGATGTGAAAGACTAGCAAACAAGATTCAACAGGATCACTCACCATGACCAAGTAGGAGTTATCCCTAGGATGTAAGGATGGTTCAACATATAAAAATCAATCCAGGTGATACACCACACTAACAGGATGAAGAGTCAAAGCATGATTATTTCAATACATGCAGATAATACATTTGTCAACATTCACCACCTTTTCATGATAAAAACATTCAACAAACTAGGTATAGCATAAAATTAGCTCAACCACAACAAAGGTCACATACAAAAGTCCCACAGTTAATTTTACACTTAATGGTGAAAACCTGAATGCGCTTCTTCTAAGATCAAGAATTATATATTCAACATATCACTGGAAGTCCTAGGCAGAGCAGTTAGGCAAGGAAAGGAAATAAAAGGCATCCAAATACAAAAGGAAGATGTAAAATGACCTCTTAGTGGATGACATAATCATACATAGGAAATCCTAAAGATTTCACAGAGGAACTGTCAGAACTGATAAATTTGGCAAAGTTGCAGTTAGAAAATCAACATATGAAAATCATCTGTGGTCTCTAAACGCTAACAAATACTAAAAGGAAATTAAGAAAACAATCTCATTCACAGCAGTATGAAAAAGGAATAAAATAGGAGTAAACTTAACCAAGGAGGCCAAAGACCCTAAACTAAAAAATACAGAACATTGCTGAAAATAATTGATAAAGTAACAATTAAATGGAAAGGCCACCAATGTTCATAAATTGGAAGACTAAATATTGTTAAAATATCCATACTACTCAAAGTGATCTATAGATACAATGTTATCCACGTTGAAATCCCAATGGCATATTTTGTATAAATAGGAAAAACAGCCCAAAAATTCATATGGAGCCACAAAAGACCCTGAATAGCTAAAATCATCTTGAGAAAGAATAAAGCTGGAGGTCTCACACTGGCTGACTTCAAAACATATTACAAAGCCACAATAATCAAAACAGTATGGTACTGGCATTACAAAAAAACAGAGACCAATGAAACAGATGAGAGAGGCCAGAAAGAAACCTACCCACACACAGTCGAATTATCAATAAAATGTGTCAAGATATACAATGCAGAAAAGATAGTCTCTCAACAAATGGTGCTGGGAAAAACTGGCTATCTACATGCAAAAGGAAAGAAGGAAAGGAAAGGAAAAGGAAAGGAAAAAGGAACGGAAAAAGGAAAACGGAAAGAGAAGAGAAAAGAAAGGAAGGAAGGAAGGAGAGAGAAAGAGAAAGAAATTAATTTAATTTTACCCTTATCTTACACCATATGCAAAAATCAACTTAAAATATTTAAGACTTGAGAGAAAGGTGGAGAGGAGGAGCAAGATGGCAGAGGAGTAGGAGACCAATTATCATCAGGTCCCAGAAATTCACACAGATAGTTATCAAACCATTCTGAACACCCACAAAGTCAATAGGAGATTGAAGAGAAGAGGAGCAGCAATTCTAAGAACAGAAAATCGACCAACTTTCTGGAAGGTAGGACATGCAGCAAAGTGAATCTGAAGTGACAGGAAGATAGACCCTCGGGGGGGGGGGGGGGGGGNCCTGGCAAATGAGAGAGCAATAGAGCACAAGATCAGAACTTTTAGAAGTCTGCTCCACTGAGGGATGTCGCCCCAGAGGCTAAGCCTGGGGTGAAGCCCTCATGGGGACGGTGTGGTCTCAGCACCCACAGGGACACAAAAAGACCAGGGTGTCTGAGAGTGACAGAGCTCCCAGGTATCAGAGAGGAAAAGCTGACTGGAGAGATGGAACCAAGCTGAGAAGGTGTCTCTCAGCTTGGTGTTAGCTTGGGCCATGATCCAAAGCACAGTCAGGCCACTGCTTTTTTGAGCCAAGGATACTATCCAGCTAGGTTGTCAGCTGTCATTGAAAATAGAGAGAGAGTGAAAAAGCTCCCAGGACAAGCAAAGCTAAAGGAATTTGCAAACACCAAGCCAGCCCTACAGGAAATATTGAAAAGGGTCCTCTAAGCAAAGAGAACCTAAAAGAAACATAGACCAGAAAGTAAGAGACACAAGATACAGTAACAGTCATCTTACAGGGAATACAATGGCTCTAAATTCATCTCTCTCAATAGTTACCCTGAATGTAAATGGAATAAATGCCCCAACTAAAAGACACAGGGTATCAGAATGGATAAAAAAAAAATAAAAAAAAAAGACCCATCAATATGCTGTCTACAAGAAACTCATTTTACACGCAAAGACACCTCCAGATTTAAAGTGAGGGGGTGGGAATCAATTTACCATGCCAATGGACAGCAAAAGAAAGCTGGAGTGGCAATCCTTATATCAGATAAATTAGATTTTAAGCCAAAGACTATCATAAGAGATGAGGAAGGACACTATATCATACTTAAAGGATCTGTCCAACAAGAAGATCTAACAACTGTAAATATCTATGCCCCTAACATAGGAGCATATTAATAACAAAATCAAAGAAACACATTGACAATAATACAGTAATAGTAGGGGACTTTAACACCCCCCTCACTGAAATGGACAGATCACTGAAGCAAAAGATCAACAAGGAAATAAAGGCTTTATATAACACCCTCGACCAGCTGGACATCACAGATATATTCAAACACTCCATCCCAAAGCAACAAAATACACATTCTTCTCTAGTGCACATGGAACAGTCTCCAGAACAGAACACATTCTGGGTCACAAATCAGGTCTCAACTGGTACCAAAAGACTGGGATCATTCCCTGCATATTTTCAGACCATAATTCTCTGAAATTAGAACTCAATCACAAGAGGAAAGTTGGAATGAACTCAAATACATGGAGGCTAAAATACATCCTACTAAAGGATGAATGGGTCAGCCAGAAAATTAAAGAAGAATTTTTAAAAATTCAGGGAAACAAATGAAAATGAAAACACAACTGTTCAAAATTTATGGGACACAGCAAAAGCAGTCCTGAGAGGAAAGTATATAGCAATACAAGCCTCTCTCAAGAAACAAGGTCTCAAGTAGACAACCTAACCCTACACCTAAAGGATCTGGAAAAAGAACAGCAAAGAAAGCCTAAACCCAGCAGGAGAAGAGAAATAATAAAGATCAGAGCAGAAATCAATGAAATAGAAACCAAAAGAACAGTGGAACAAATCAATGAAACTAGGAGCTGGTTCTTTGAAAGAATTAATAAGATTGATAAACCCCTGGCCAGACTTATCCAAAAGAAAAGAGAAAGGACTCAAATTAATAAAATCATGAATGAAAGAGGAGAGATCACAACCAACACCAAAGAAATACAAACAATTCTAAGAACATATTATGAGCAACTCTACACCAGCAAATTTGACAATCTGGAAGAAATGGATGCATTCTTAGAGAAATATAAACTACCAAAACTGAACCAGGAAGAAACTGAAGACCTGAATAGACCCATCACCAGTAAGGAGATTGAAGCAGTCATCAAAAATCTCCCAACGAACAAGAGCCCAGGGCCAGACGGCTTCCCAGGGGAATTCTACCAAACATTTAAAGAAGAATTAATACATACCTGTTCTGAAACTGATCCACAAAATGAAATGGAAGGAAAACTTCCAAACTCATTTTATGAGGCCAGCATTACCTTGAGCCCCAAACTAGGCAAAGACCCCATCAAGAAGGAGAATTACAGACCAATATCCTTGATGAACACGGATGCAAAAATCCTCAACAAAATACTAGCCAATAGGATCCAGCAGCACATAAAAAGGATTATTCACCACGACCAAGTGGGATTTATTCCTGGGATGCAAGGTTGGTTTAACATTCGCAAATCAATCAATGTGATACAAGACATTAATAAAAGAAAGAACAAGAACCATATGATCCTCTCAATAGATGCTGAAAAAGCATTTGACAAAGTACAGCACCCTTTCTTAATCAAAACTCTTCATAATGTAGGCATAGAGGGTACATACCTCAATATCATCAAAGCCATCTACGAAAAACCCACAGCGAATATCATTCTCAATGGAGAAAAACTGAGAGCTTTCCCCCTAAGTTCAGGAACATGGCATGGCTGTCCACTATCACCACTGCTATTCAACATAGTACTAGAAGTCCTAGCCTCAGCAATCAGACAACAAAAAGAAATAAAAGGCATCCAAATCGGCAAGGAAGAGGTCAAACTCTCACTCTTTGCAGATGATATGATACTTTATGTGGAAAACCCAAAGGACTCCACTCCAAAACTGCTAGCACTCATACAGGAATTCAGTCAAGTGTCAGGATATAAAATCAATGCACAGAAATCAGTTGCATTTCTATATACCAACAACAAAACAGAAGAAAGAGAAATTAAAGAGTCAATCCCATTTACAATTGCACCCAAAACCATAAGATACCTAGGAATAAACCTAACCAAAGAGGCAAAGAATCTGTATTCAGAAAACTATAAAGTACTCATGAAAGAAATTGAGGAAGACACAAAGAAGTGGAAAAACATTCCATGCTCATGGATGGGTAGAATAAATATTGTGAAAATGTCTATGCTACCTAGAGCAATCTACACATTTAATGCAATCCCCATCAAAATACCAGCAATTTATTTCAAAGAAATGGAACAAATAATCCTAAAATTTATATGGAACCAGAAAAGACCCCGAATAGCCAAAGGAATGTTGAAAAAGAAAACCAAAGTTGGTGGCACCACAATTCCAGACTTCAAGGTATATTACAAAGCTGTCATCATCAAGACAATATGGTACTGGCAAAAAACAGACACATAGATCAGTGGAACAGAACAGAGAGCCCAGAAATGGACCCTCAACTCTATGGTCAACTAATCTTCGACAAAGCAGGAAAGAATGTCCAGTGGGAAAAAGACAGTCTCTTCAACAAATGGTGTTGGGAAAACTGGACACCACACACAGAAATAGACTCAGAGTGGATGAAAGACCTCAGTGTAAAAAAAATCCATCAAAATCCTTGAGAACACAGGCAGCAACCTCTTCGACCTCAGCCACAGCAACTTCTTCCTAGGAACCTCACCAAAGGCAAGGGAAGTAAGGGCAAAAATGAACTATTGGGACTTCATCAAGATCGAAAGGTTTTGCACAGCAAAGGAAACAGTCAACAAAACCAAAAGACAACTTACAGAATGGGAGAAGATATTTGCAAATGACATATCAGATAAAGGGCTAGTATCCAAAATCTATAAAGAGCTTCTCAAACTCAACACCCATAAAACAAATAACCCAGTCAAGAAATGGGCAGAAGACATGAACAGACATTTCTCCAAAGAAGACATCCAAATGGCCAACAGACACATGAGAAAGTGCTCAACATCACTCGGCATCAGAGAAATACAAATTAAAACCACAGCGAGATACCACCTTACACCAGTCAGAATGGCTAAAATCAACAAGTCAGGAAATGACAGATGTTGGCGAGGTTGCGGAGAAAGGGGAACCCTCCTACACTGTTGGTGGGAATGCAAGCTGGTGCAGCCACTCTGGAAAACAGTATGGAGGTTCCTCAAAAAGTTTAAAATGGAGCTACAGTATGACCCAGCAATCACACTACTGGGTATTTACCCTAAAGATACAAATATAGTGATCCTCAGGGGCACATGCACCCGACTGTTTATAACAGCAATGTCCACAATAGCCAAACTATGGAAAGAACGTAGATGTCCGTCAACAGATGAATGGATAAAGAAGATGTGGTATATATATACACAATGGAATACTATGCAGCCATCAACAGAAATGAAATCTTGTCATTTGCAATGACGTGGACAGAACTAGAGGGTATTATGCTGAGCGAAATAAATCAATCAGAGAAAGACAATTATCATATGATCTCTCTGATATGAGGAACTTGAGGGGCAGGGTGGGGTGTTGGGGGGTAGGGAGGGAAAAATAATGAAACAAGATGGGATCGGGAAGGAGACAAACCATAAGAGACTCTTAATCTCACAAAACAAACTGAAGGTTACTGGGGGGTGGGAGGGTAGGGATAGGGTGGATGGGTTATGGACATTTGGGAGGGCTTGTGCTGTGGTGAGTGCTGTGAAAGGTGTAAGCCTGATGATTCACAGAGCTGTACCCCTGGGGCAAATAATAATAAAAAAATAAATACAATTTAAAAAATAAAATTAAATTTAAAAAATTAATAAAATAAAAATATTTAAGACTTGAATGTAAGACCTGAAACTATAAAATTTCTAGAGGGAAACATAGGGAGAAAGCTTCTTGGCATTGGTCTAGGCAATGATCTCTTAGAAATGATATCAAAAACACAGGCGACAAAAGCAAAAATAGACAAGTGGGACTATATCCAACTAAAAATTTCCTGTAAAGCAAAGGAAACAATCAGCAGAGTAAAAAGGCAACTTACAGAACGGAAGAATATATTTCCAAATTCTGTATCTGAGAAGGGCTGCATATCAAAAATATATAAGGAGTCCTACAACTCAATAGCAAAACAACAGATAACCACATTAAAAAGATGGTCAAAGGACTTGAATAGGTGTTTTTACAGAGGAGATGTAACAAATGACCAATGGGTATTTGAAAAGATACTCAACATCAATACCAACCAAAACCAAAATGAGCTATCATCTTATATCTGTTAGGATAGTCATTTTCAAAAAATAAATAATAAAAATAACAGAAAAAAATAAGTGTCAGTGAAGATATGGAGAAATTGGAACCCTTGTACACCACTGGTGGAAATGTTAAATGATATAGCCACTATGTAAAACAGTATGCAGTTTCCTAAAAAAATAAAACATAAAAATAGTTTATGTCCCAGCAATGCCACTTCTGAATATCCATCCAAAAGAATTGAGATCAGAATCTCAGAGATATGTGCATTCTCATGTTCACTGTAGCATTATTCACAATAGCCAAGAGGTGGAAACAACCCAAATACCCATCAAAAGATAAATGCGTAATACACATAAGCAGATAAAGAAAACGTGATGTATACAAACAATGGAATATTATTTGGCCTTTAAAAGGATATCCTATCTTATGCTACAACATGGGGAAACCATGAGCACATTATATTAAGCAAAATAAATCAGCCACAAAACGAAAATACTGCATGATTCCACTTATAGGAAGTATCTAAAGTAGCCATATTCATAGAAGCAGAAAGAGAACGGTGTTTGGCAGAAGCTGGGAGTAAGGAGAAATGCATTAGGTATTAGAAATGCATAGTAGGTATTCAATGGGCGTTGAGTTCAGTCACATAAGGAGAGAGAGAAATGAAAAAAGACCATTATTTTAACAGATTTAGTCTGCATCCAGTGAGAATCACAGCGCTCCACGACTCTGTGAGCAATCAGACCTAGTGATCTAAACAGAATTCTAAACAGAATTCAGGTAACTGCCCTTGCTTTTCCCATTCTCACTCAACCAAAATTTGATGTCTCTCATCATGGACTTGGTCTTACCCAGTGTCCAAGCCATCTGCAATCAAGGCTACCACACCTTGGCATCAGACAGGCTCAGGAGTCTGGGAATGCTGCCCTGAGCTTCCTGTCTATGATGTCTGAAATAAACGTGGGGTACATGTTTGCACACTTAGCCTAGTACAGATCTTTAGTTGTTTAACCATTCTTCCAATGTTAGACTTCCAGTTTGCTTGCATTTTTCATTATTATAGTCAGGCAATAAGCATGCTAACATAAAGTTACTGGGCACATCTGTGCTAATATTCTCAGAAAACATTTCTAGAAGGGAAATTACTGTGAAGACAGATATTATCAAAACTGTTTCTAGAAATGTTACTATCAATTTACACCCTCACCAGTTACCTATGAGTGCCCAATTCATCTTGTCCCTGTCAAAACTGAGTATCATGTATTTTTAAATTATTTTCAAATTTCAGAGGTGAAAATACTTTCTACCTTGAATGTATCTTTTTTGATTATTGGATAGGTCGAACTTTTTTCTGTAGTTCTTGGCCTAATGTATTTCATCTTAGATCATCAAAGATGAAATGTGGTTATTTACTTGGCATGGAATTCTACATTCCCTCACTTACACAACAATAGAGAATGGATATTTCTATTATTGTGATTGAATATATTTTATATTATCTTTGTATTTGCCCTACTTAGTAACTGATATGTATATTTTTATTTTCGTTATTTTTTCAACCTGTATACTAAGTATTTTTTTGGGGGGGTAACTTTTTTATGTTTCATCTTTGGTGTTATAGACAGTTGCTTTTATATTCTATAGGATTTGAAATATAGAAATTACACTTTTAATTATTAATATTCTGAATACTATAAAAACACAATTAAACTTCCATTTAATAAAAATGAATTACAACTTCCAAATTCTCACAAGCATAGCAAGAATTTTCGTCCATACATCTTTCCCATTCATTCTGTCCCTCTATTTGCAGCAGTCAATAATTTTTCCTGAATAATTTAATAGGCTGATATTTGGCCGCAGGCTCCCATATATTTAATGGCAGGTATCCATTCTGATCATTCAGTTGTCCTCACTTACTGACTATAAATATCACCAGCTATGGACCTAGGTTATTACTATACAAGGATTACATTTAGAATAAAAATCATCTTTGTTGAGCAATAGTTTGGGCTTTTATAATGCAAGTATGTAACCACACTTTTAAAAAATGCTAATACATAGATGAGATATTCTATGTTGTTCTTTCATGGTGTATGTTAAGTCATTCATGTAAAAATTGAAAAAATTAGCATTGCACCTTTAAATTACTTGTTTTGGGACAGTTTGATAGTAGTTGGTTATCCTCTAAGATAAAGAATATCTTATAGTTGCCTTTTGACACAAAGAACAACTTGACTTGACATGGAATTCTTTGTGTTTAAGAAATATTTGAAAAGACAAGCATTTGGGAGAAAAATAAGCCTGATTATAGTTCACTTTATGAAACTGATTTATTTTCCCTTTCTACACTGCTTCTTTCTCCTTAAAATGAAAAACCTTGACAGTCCTGACTAGTAGTTGGCCTCCTGCATTAATTTTATCCACTACTCAATGAGTTCATTTGAATTATAGAGTCAGGCTTTTTTAGTTCAAGGACAACTTCTTCTGTGTTACCTTTGATAATTATTACTCTTAACAGAGTTCAAGTTTATTCCTTTGGAACAATTAAAAGCTTAGGTTGTATCTCCAATACCTATTTTCTGCATCATTTTATTTCTTTGCCTTTTCTTCTGAGATTTTGTTGTTGTTGTTGCTGGGTCTATTTTGTGTACTATCAACTCAGCACTCTAAACAAGTTTCCTTTACATCTATGCATCAATAGTAGTCTTTCATCTATGATTTCTGGTATCTCTATTATAGACCAAACTCTGAAAACTTTTTGAAGATACCAAGGGATGTTCAATGTTTTCTTTGTTGAAAACTCATCACTTTTAGAAATATTTTCTTCCTTTCAATCTATAAGGTCATACTCTTTTTATATTATGATATATTTTTACAGAGCCTATGCCTTTTTCCAGCCTTACTGAAGTACCATTTACAGATAATGGAGTTCATCCATTTTAAGCATGTAATGTGATGAAATTTGGTAACTGTATACAAGCAGGTATCCTCCATCACAATCAAGACAAACAAAATTTGTACTATCTACAATGTTTTCTCTTGCTCTTTAATCAGCAATCCTCTTTGCCATTCCTTGTCCCCAGGAAACTATGAACAGATTTCTGCACCTCTGGTTTTGCCTTTCCTGGACCTCCATATCAACAGAACCATGCAGTATATTTTCATGTGTTTGACTTCTAACACTCAACCTAATGTTTCTGGGAATTACCCATTTTGTTCTGTGTATTAATAGTGTGTGTCTTTTATTGTTGAGTGGTAGTCTATAATTCCACAGTTTCTTCATTCACAAGTTGATAAACAGCTGGGTTTCCAGTTTTTGCATATTACAAATAATGCTTCTATGAGCATTCATATACAATGTGTGGACATACATTTTTATTTCTGTTGAGTAAATACCTAAGAATGGGGTTTCTGGCTGATAGGGTAAGTATATATTTAGGTTTATAGACTACTCACTGTCATCCTGTTTTCTGTAGTGGCTGTACCATTTTACATTACCACCACAGGTAAAGTATGAGAACTCCAACTGCTTCACATCCTTGCTAATTTCTGGTGTTCGGGCTTTTTAATTTTAGCTATGCTAGGGGGTTTATAGTGGCATCTCATTTGTATTTCCCCTATCACTAGTGAAGTTGGTTACCTTTTCATGTACTTATTAGGATGGGTCTATCTTTTCTACAGTTTCTCTTAGGAACCCCCCACCCTGCCCTTTTGTTGCTTTTGCCTTTTGACCATTGAGTGGAAGAGTACCTTTTATATTTTGGATACAAAGAATGTGTTTTCCAACTATTTTCTCTAACTTCATGGCTTGCCTTTTCGTTTTCTTAATTACATCTTTCAAAGAGGTGAAGTCTTTAATTTTGATAAAGTCAATTTTATCATTTTAATGCCTCATGCTTTTTTGTCTTAACCTTACACAAAGACATGGAAAATTTCCCCTATTTTTTGTTCTAGAAGTTTTAGAGTTTTGACTAATATATTCGGGGTTTTGATTGATTTCAAGTAATTTTTTACATGATGTATTGTAGGGGTAAAAATCTTTTTCCATGCAAGTATTCAGCTTTCCTAGGACCTTTCTTGAAAAGAGTATCTTTTCCCAATTACTTTGCCACTTTAGGTACAAGTCAGTTGGTCATACGTTTCTAACCTCTCTATTCAGTTCCATTGATCAATGTGTTTATCTTTACACAGTACCACCGTGTTGTGATTACGATCCCTTTAGAGTAAATCTTTCTATCAGGTAGTGTTAAATCCTTCAATAAATACATTTTGTGTTTTTCAAAATTGTTTATGCTATTTTGGCTTTGGTGGTATCCTTTGGTTTTCCATTAAAATTTTAAAATAAACTTGTCAATTTCTGTAAAAGCTGCTAGATTTTTGATGAAAATTAAATCATACATACATATTTGGAGTGCATTCTCTACATTTGGCAATATTTTGAAGTTTTTAGTGTATATGTCCTAAATATCTTTAATTTATTCCCAAGTATATTATTTTGGGTACTATTATAAGTTGAGTTCTTAAATTTTGTTTGGATTATTCATTGCCAGTATATTGAAATATAATTGATTTTTGTATCTTCAACTTTAATGAACTTACTCTAACCTATTTACAAATATATAAGGGTATTTAATATACATAAGCATGCAGTCGGCAAATAAGGACTGCTACTTTTTCATCTTCAGTCTTATTTTATTCATTTTCTTGCCTTATTTCACTGGTTAGGACTTTCAGTATAATATTAAATAGAAGAACAGAGAAATCCCAATGCTGAGAAAAGAATTTTAAAACCTCTATTGTTGTGGAATTTTTGCCTCAGGTATTTCGAAGCTCTGTCATTAGTTGCCTACATGTTTATGATTATTATGCCTTCCTGAAGTGACCAATGGAAAGTTTAAAATTTCCCCTTTATCTCTGGCAATATTTTAATGTTAAAATCTATTTTATCTGATATAAATATAAGCATTCCAATCTTTTAATGCTTAGTTGGCATGCTGTATCTTTTCCTATCAATTTACTTTCAATTTTCCTGTGATTAGCATATATAATGCATTATTTCTAAACAGGATTGTACTCTGGATTCTATGAAAGCTAAGTTGTGGAGAATCTGGTTTCCATTCTTTTGCCCTGGTAAGTGCTAGTTCTTTTGTTTTAAGAAGAAATTATCTTGAATGAACTTTAACTGCAAAGTCTGTTTCTTAGGCAGTATTCCAGTCTCAGTTCAGATCATTTATCTTTATCTGAGTGAGTGACTTTGTGTCTTTTGAGTCTCAGAGAAGATTTGGGGATTTCCTATACTGGATTTTCCCTCCAGGATCCTCCCACTCTTTTTAGGGGTTACAGTGTCCCTGGCTTAATTTTCTTTATTCCCCAGGTCAAAATACTGCAGATTTTCCCCCTGGTGTCCCTATGCCACTACTGGTGTGGCTAAAGGTGTTTGGGCCCAAGCTAAAAACAATACAGGAGTACATTTCATCAAACTTCCTTCCTCTGAGGGTGTACTCCTTACCACTTAGCTGGTCTACTGATGTTCACTCTCTAGTGCCTCATGGTGCTGTTTTTTAAATGACATATACTTCTTACAGTTATTTTCTGGGAGAGATCCAGTCCAGTAGAATCTTAAATTGTCATTATCATCAGATCTCTACCTATTTTCCCATAATGACTGTTTTTTCCATTAACCTTAAATGCGGATATGTCAATATAGATCTGACATTTCCTAAAAGAGTAAGCATGGTGTTTCCAGATCATTTTTACTGTCCATTTAGGTTCTTGAAACCTCTTCCTTTCATTTCCAGTTAAAGAACAGGTTGAAGCAAGCAGTCCCTATTTCAACAGCAATGCCCAACCAGCCATTGATCCAAGGTCTCCTGCTCCAAAGATCAGGTTTACCATCCAAACACATCAGTTACTGTTCATATACTGTAGCTCATGAAAGCACTACTACCTCCTGCAGTATTTTATGCTTCTGTTCTTGTTTATACTTCTTTTACCATCTGCTATGAAATTAGAGTATGACATTGTTTTAAAGCCCTTATGTTTACTGCTATATTGCATCCTAAAAATTTTTTATCCCTGACAGACCCAAATAAAGGGAAGATGATGGTTTTTAAAAAATGGTTTTAAAAAAAATGGTTTAAAAAAAATCTCCTAGGCAACCAGGGAATAACATCCCTTGTTCTGATAAGCCATGCCCCTGAACACCAGAACTGGAGGTGAATCAACTGATTTCACACATTCTTTGAAGTAGTTTGTCCTGTTCTTCTTTAGAAGATGAAACAGGTAACACATAATAAAAATGCAGTCTTCATAACCCATACTCCCCCAAAGTTTAGTAAGTAAAAGTTCTATCCTGTAGACCTTAAAAAATAAAACAGCCAGTTATCTTACCAGCAAAATGAATTTATTCAGGAATAACAAAGGAAATTGCAATTCAAAACAAGCAAACTATGGTGAACCCTGGTCAAGTCTAGACAACAGAGGAGTGTTCCTTTTATGGAGAAAAAGGTGGCGGCATGCAGGAAGGGTTATTTAGGATGAAAGTTCTTTGGAGAAGAATGAGAGCTCAGGGTAGCAATGATTTCTCATGGGCTGAATGTGTCATTTTCTCATTGGCTAGGTTGTTCCTGATGGGCAAGGACAAAATCTTCCTTCTCCCTGATAGGATATGTAAAGTAAGTTTCTTCATATTAGAAAATAAGAGGTATGATTCTTCCTGCTGGATTTGTGAATGGCTTCAAGTGGAGGTGCATGAGAGCTTCCTTGCTCCATTTTAAGTAAGGTTTCTTTTATTCATTTTTACAACCCAATGTTAACACATCACATCTCTTATGCTTTAGAGAACAATGACTGATATTTGTCTTGTTGTGAACTGTCATTTATATTTAATGAGAAATCAGAAGATATGTCAGGCCCATGGAGTCTGGAATCACATTAACCCAAGATTATCAATAACTTGATTTCTGTTTTACTCTTCCAGACTTAGATTTGGCTTCTAGTTAAATGCTTACACTGATTCCCAGTGTGACCTTGGCCAAAGCCTTTCTAGATGAGGACTATAAAATTTCATCTATAATGAGATAAGGAACTTATACCATAATATAAATCAGAATATTACTGCATTCACAAAAGAGAGAAAGAGAGAGAGACAAAGAGAAGGAGAGAGAGAGACCAAGAAACATTCTTAATTAGAAAACAAACTGATGGTTAGCAGAGGGGAGGTAGTGGAGATGGGTTAAATAGGTGATGGGATTAAGATTATCACTTATCATGATAAGCACTGAGTCATGTATAAAATTAATGAACCACTATATTGTACACCTGAAACTAGTATGACACTGTGTATTAACTATATTGGAGTTAAAATGTAAAAACTTCATATCACAAAAAACCTTACTACCAAAAAAAAAGGAAGAAAAAAGTTCAGCTGAGTGAACAGTATAATTAGTTATGGATTTTATTTATATTGCTTCATTCTGATGGCTTTTTATAAACCTAGGACAGACGAGATCAGCATAATCAAGCTGTAACTTAGACTAATGAAATCAGAAATTTCAAAATTCCTCAATAATGCATTCTTCGTATCTCTAAGTGTAGGTTGATACCAAGGAAAAAGCATGCATTCATTCAACAAATATGTGAGGACCTAGTATGCACCTAGTACAGATACATAATTGTTACATCAGAAAAACAAAAATACCTGTCCTTATAGAGCTATCACTGAGTGAAGGAGATGGGGCCCAGATAATAAATGATACAATAAGTAAAGGCATTAGATCATATTTTAGAAGGTAAAGGTTACTCTGGATATATTTTAAAAGAGCAAGAAAGATGGATGAGGAATAAGAGCAGTAATGAACAATGGGTTACAATTTTTGGGTGGCCAGGAATACCCTCCTGAAGAATTGAATAAGATTTTTAATGAGATTAAGAAATCCGCCATGTGAATAGCTGGGCAAAAAAAAAGTGTTTGAGAAATCACAAACACCAGCATGACAGGAGTAGAGGGAGTCAGGTAGGGACTAGAAGGAGCCAGTAGGAGACCAGATCACATAGGGCCTTGCAGAGACTTGGGGTTTTGTCATGAGTCAGGTGGAAGACTTTGGAGGATTCTGAACAAAGGGCTTATGCCACAAGTTTAATTTTTAAAGGCTTGATCTAGTTGCTAGGGAGAAAAGAGCCTGAAGCAGGTCAAAGGTAAAGTGAGGAAACTTGTTACTAGTCCAGACAAGTGATGACGGGTGGTTCAGATCATGGTGGTTGAAGTAGAGATGATGAGAACCAGTTGTACCAAGCATGTATTTTGAAGATGGAGTCAATGATGTTTCCCATATTTTTTTTAGATCAAGTGTGAAACGGAAGAGTCAAGGTGACTACAGTGGATTTACAGGGAGCAAGAAGAGAGATGGGCTGCTGTAAAGGAGATAGGGAAGAAAGTGTATGAAGACACTTGTGGGTGGGATGAAAACATTATAAATTCATTCTTCATATTTAAGTGGAATTGAGAGGAGGGAGTTAGAGATGTACAGGTCCAGAGTTCAAAAAAGAGGTCTGGATTTAAGACAGAACTCTAGAAGTCATCAATATATAGAAGATATTTAAAGTAAGGGAGTAAAAATCATTTCATGAAACTACCCAGTGATGTTTTAAAAGAATTCTCATTTTTCTCCATCTCCTACTCCAAACCATTTCAAACACGTCCTACAGAGAGATGCTGCTAGCTTACAGGTTTGCAAGGCCCTGGTGCTGGCACATGGCCTGGATGCACCTGCTGCTACTGACTGGTCAGCAGGTACACATCACCAGTCATCAGAAAGTCGTGCAGACGACAGATTTGGCTCTGAGTACCTGAAGCAATTACACACCCCCTAGTTCTGGCAACTCCTCCAGAATAAAGGCAGGGGGCCTGCCAGGATCCCACCTTGATGGTGTGAATACATAACTGTGCATCACCTAATGAGGAGGCTGCATGCCAATAACATTCTTGCTTGTCAAAAATCGTAGACCCTAAAGAAAAACAATACCAAAAGCTGAGAGACTCTACTAAGGCAGTGTGGATAAAGAAGTCACATATCCCACAAATAACTAAATATTGATTCTTAAAGTATATTCATTCTAAAGTATTTTCCCTCAAATAACAGAATAGGTATCTATGGAAACAAGAGAAGGCAAAGATGATTTAAGGCCAGGAAGGACTAGAGCGCTTATGTTTAAAAAACAAAAACAAAAACAAAAAACAAACAACATGGACATCTCCTATGCAGGTTCACTGGAATCAGAGAACTCAGGTATATTTTGGGTGGAAAGAAAATAAACCAAAAATAGAAATAAGGTTGGAAGCACTAACTGAACTCTCTGGGTGGCCCTCAAATAGGCAGCCCAAAGCTCAATAGTTAGTGTTCAAAGACGTGCCTTGAACTTGGGCTTGCTTTGGCCTAATATCTATCAGCTCTGGTTTAAAAGGTCATCAGAAAAGGAGCCTCTGAATTAGCCATCTCCAACATCCCATCAAAACATCCATGAAGCAGCTCAGAAAGACATGAAAAATCAGTGAAGGACTGAAAACAGTTCTTAAAAGTCAGCCAATTGCCAGAAGATGAAAGTAATATAAATGTAAAAAACTGTGAAAACAACATACAAAACCATATCCTGGGCTGTTTCCCTGGTGATAGGTACCATGACCTCTCCTTCACCATAAGCTACCACAGGCAAAGGACTTGAACAGATATGTCTTCAGAGAAAACATACAAATAGCCAACAGGTATAAGAAAAGATGCTCCATATCACTAATCATCACAGAAATACAGATCAAAACCACAATGAGATGTCACCTAAAATCTGCTAGTATGTTCACTTAAAAAGGAAAAAAAAAGATAACAAGTGTTGGCAAGGATGTGAAGAAATTGGAACCCTTCCTTGCACACTGTTGGTAATGCAAATTGGTGCAGTAGTCTGGAAAACAATACAGTAGCTTCTCAAAAAGTTGAAAAGTAGGATAGCTATATGACCCAACAATCTCATGTTTGTGTATTTATCCAAAGGAATTGAAATCAGGATCTTGAAGAGATTAAAAACTGGGCAAAGGACATGAACAAATATTTTTCCAAAGATGGTTAACAGAGATGAAAAGACACTCAACATCACTAATCATCAGGGAAATGCAAATCAAAACCATCTTATACCTGTCAGAATGACTAAAATACTGAAATCAAAAAGACAAGAAATAACAAGTTCTGGTGAAGATGTGGAGAAAAGTAATTCTCGTGCACTGTTGGTGAGAATATAAATTGGTAGAGCTGCTGTGAAAGATAGTATGGAGGTTCATCAAAAAAGTGAAAATGGAGGTACCACAGGATCCAATCATTCCACTACTGGGTATTTATCCCCTGGAAATGAAAAAACTAATCCAAAAATATGTATGTAACACTATGTGTATTACACTGTTATCTATAATAGCCAAGATACGGAAGCAACTTAAGTAGCCATTGATAAATGAATAAAAAAGATGTGATATATACAGATGTATATACACACACACACACGCACGTATACACAATGGAATATTAAACAGCCATAAAAAGGATGAGATCTTGTCATTTGTGACAGCATGGATGGACCTGTTGGGTACTATGCTAAGTGAGGTAAGTCAGAGAAAGACAAATACCATATAGTTTCACTCATATGTGGAATCTAAAAAAAATGAACAAACGAACAAAAGAGCAGAATTAGACTTATAAATACAGAGATCTGATAATTGCCAGAGGGTAGGGGCTTGGGGAAATAAACAATATGGGTGAAGAGGAGTGGGAGAGACAAGCTCCCAGTTATGGAATTAATAAGTCACAGGAATAAAGGGCACAGCATAAGGAATACAGTCAAGGACATTTTGACAGCACTGTACGGTGACGGGGTGGCTACACTTGCGGTGAGCATAACACAACATACAGTGGTGTTGAACCATCATATTGCATACCTGAAGCCAACATGGCATTGTGTGTTGAATGCATTCAAAAACCTTTTTAATAAAAATTAGAATAATAAAAAATAAATGCCAAGACAGTATAACTGAAACAGAAGGTAGTTTTCTGACTGCAAGGACTCTGCTTCTGGAAGCAGTCTGAATGCTATTTCTGCTCTTGCCCTGCCCTTCATCTCTGCTCAATGAGCAAGAATAAAGAAAAGAGATGTATGAGCATGCAGTTCAGACATAAAGAAAAAGTTAAAACAAGGTGTAAGCAAAGCATATAAGCCTGCCTTCTCTGATGTCCCAACTCTGCCGTCCTTCCCTTCTCCACTGATTTGTTTGTACCTCTACTAGAGCTTTGTCTCTATTAGCTGCTTATGCCTCTGCTTCCCCACGAGGCTGCATGCACCTGGAGGGCAGGGACTTCTGATATTTTGGGGTTGTCCATGCTAGCACAGAGCTTTGTATATATTAAGTTGAATCATATGAAATTGCTGCTTTCAGATATTTTGGCCTATAGGGAAAAAAAGTAGCCATTTTCATATAACTCAACCTGATAGGATTCAATGAGTATGTCTCTAACCAACGATTTAAAACAAATCAAACAAATGATTTAAAAAGAACCTGAACTTCCACAGGGTAACCAAAATCAGACTCACTTCTACAACTCTATAAATATCAAAAGACAAGTATCTATATAATTTTAAATACTGCAAACCTAAAATTTATACACAGACTGCCTTTGAGATGTGAATGCCATGGAAAAATGGTCTCAGATATTTCAGTTCTCAGAAGTCACGCCACTCCTGTAACATTTATGAAAAAGACAATTTTGAAGACATATTCCAAATGGCCAAGATATTCCCAATGGTACTAGGATATTAGTATGAAGTAAAATTCTTTGCAGAATCTCTCCAAGGAATATAAATATATATTCACAATAAAAATTACTCAGAAAGGCCACACCAAGAATTATTACTTCGGAAAAACCACACTAAGTTTTGAACAGACCTGCCTAGTGACCTAAAAGGCAACAGAGGGCCAGGACTGCTTTTCACATTAGCACCTAGATGAAGCGAAAAAGTAAACTAGCGGGCTCAGGCTATCTGCCAACCTCTGGGGCAGGAAGAGATCTGGGGAGCCGACCCCCCTGGCGGCATGCGAGTCCACACGTGAAGACTGGGAATAACCCTCCTCCTCCCTCACCTGTGGTTCAGGCAAGAGCTGTTCAGAAAGGTTGGCAGAGGATAGGTTCCAAGATCTATTTTGGGGTACACCCCCATATCAGGTAGAGCCCAGGACTTCAGACTGAATGAGAGACAGCTCTAGAGAAACAACAATAAGACCAGACATTGCATTGGGGTTTAGGGGCCTGCCTCTAGTCCCGGAGAACGGACAGTCCATCCCAGGCCCAAGCAGATCAGAACAGGAACATCACAGCAAAGGAAGGAGACAACGGGGACCCCTGGTCAGGTCAGATCAGAGTGCTAGAGTGCTCTAAGCAGCTCCTGCTTCACTTCAGTGCCAATATCCTCCCAGATGGGAGAATGGAAGTGTGGCTAAGCCAGCAGGTGGGAATCAGATGTGAGAATACAGGAGCACAGAGTCACACTTCAAATGTCTCTCCACGGTTGGCGAGCCTGGGTGACTCAGTCGGTTAAGGATCCAATTCTTGATTTCGGCTCAGGTCATGATTACAGGGTGGTGGGACTGAGTCCCAAGTCAGCAGGGAGTCTGCTTGAGATTCTTTCTCTTTCTTCCCCCACATCTGCTCCCAGCCCCCACTTTCTCGTGTGCATGCTCTCCCTAAAATAAGTAAATAAATCTTGAAGGGAATAAAAAAAGTCTCTCTGTGGCTGAAGGATAAATGACCAACTCCCTGACACATGGGCCCTGGAACATAAGGCCCTGTGTGTCACCTCCAAGCACTCCAGTGGACGTGTGTGTTGTCCCACTGAGCTCCATCCATCTCCGGGAGCTTCAGACACAGCGTTGGTGACTCCCTCCCCCATGCGACCAGCTCACACACCACAGTGCCCTGTCGTGACCTGGTTATGTCGGTGTTTCTGCTACTTGGCAAGGACCACCTCCCTGCATCTCCAGTGCCTCTCACAGAGCCAGACTACAGAAGGATACACAAAACACAGGACACAGGGAGCCACATGCCGGGTCTTCTAAGCTGCAGAGGACAAGGCAGTGTGATTACTGAGTGGGGCTGCTGAATTTATTGGCATAAGGGAAAAAAAAGGGATTTGGGGACTCGAGCTTGGACTTTACCCTGACTGCCTCTCTTTGATCTCCGGCTGTAAATCTTTCACAGAAATTCTCATCTTTACCCTCCTCAAGGCAGGAAGGTGACAGGTGCAACTGGCTGGCATTGAGGAATGCTTATAAATGATGACAAGAACTCGGGGCTTGAAAAGTGTTACGTTTGGGTGTTATTTTTTAACTCCAGGAGACAGCACCTATGAAATATATTTTCTGATTTTATTGCCCCCATGCATAAATAAATAAATACGAGGCAATCCGATGTAGTGGAACCACCGTAGGCTTCGTTTCACAGATGTGGTTTCAAATTCCAGCTCTACCACTTAATGAGGAAGTGAGGTGATAGGTTTTAAAGCCGGGACATTATCCTTTAGCCCACAGAGCTGTGCAAATCACTGACAAATCAATGCGACAGGCCTACTTCGGAGCTGGGTTCCCATTATACACCCAGCCAATGTCTCTCCCTCCGCCTGCTAGGGGAGCAACAACCCCCATCTGTCTGCGTCAGATTCCGCTCCAGAGCCTCAGGAACCCAGGCATCAAGACCAAATAATTTTGAACTTCAAAATAAAGATTACATAATGCCGTAAATAGCAGAAAGGTCCTTGTCCTTAGTGTTTCGTATTCAGCTAAATGATCTGGAGAATCACCCAGGCATCCTGGCGTCCACGGGCTGTGGATTTTAATGTGAAGACTTTAATGTCTCCGCCAAACCTAAAAATGTTGTGAGATGCGTTGGTGACTACGGAGAAACTTGATCTCTCTGCAAATGAGAAATAATACTTGGATTCGGCTGCCCAGACCCGGACCCGGCCAGGATGGCATTGTCCTTAGAAGATATGCTCCCTCGTCAAGCCTTCTCTGGGAGCTTGGGAGGTTCAGAGAGAGACTGAAACAGGGTACCAGCTGGACAAGTTTAAGTACAAGGCACGTAGGGACCTCAGAGGCTTAGGCACGTAGAAGAAGAGCAGCTGTTAGGGAAGGAGCCCGAGCTGAAATGGATCTTCCAGGGGGAGGTGGGCCTGCCAGTTGGCACTGTGTCTAAGCGGCCGATGGAGGTTTTTCCACCAAGGGGCCTTGCTCTCGGAGGAGTTAAAGCTGGTGGCGGCTGAAGCAGGACTGCAGGGGGTCCTTAGGCCAAGTGTCATGACCAGGGGCCAGGGCGGTCAAGCAGCCCTGTGCCTTTCTCCATCCTAATTCTAAAAAGCTTAACCCAAGCTGACCTCTTCATTCCTCTGGCTATACTGCCTGGGGTTGTTCCGCTGCTTCCTTCCACTCTGCGTTCCTCTCAGTAACCCGCACAGGAATTACGATCAGTGGGCAACGCCCAGGGAGGTATTACCCAGACTCCTTTTGTGAACACAGGCGGTCAATCTCTCCAGCTAAGTAGATTCCAGTTGTGTCAGAGCAATACCTCTCTCAACTTAAGCTGATGCTTCAAATCCATCCCTGTCCTCCCTCCTCCTGCTTGCCTTGGGTCTAACTTATTCCCAGAGGACCTCAGCCTTCTGGGGGATGACTCTGAATAAGGCCTAAGTTGGAGCTGAGGGTATATTGACGGGCCCAGTCCTGTAGGTGGTACAGCTGGGGCATAGGCTGAGGCTGGGTGGGGCTCTAACTTAGCGGGAAGAGGAGGCTAAGCAGGTAAGTCAAACTGGAAATTAGAGCATTTGGGGTTCTAAGGGTACCCTAAGCTTCCCCAAGATATTCAAAACATCAAGGGGACACAGTGACTTGATTTGTTTCCCTTCCACTAATAGGAATGGATCTCCCTGTCCTCACAAGCATTGATCCAGATTGGGGTGATCCTGTAGGAGGAGGGAGCCCTTAATGACTAGAAGTTTTACCCCCGGAGTTTACTAGGTGCCCACAAGCCATAGTCACCCTCGTCCTCTCCTCCAGCTCGTGGCCTTTATTTACACAGGCTCCTTCCCTGCTGGGCCAGAAAGTTCTTCTACTGCCCTTCTCTCCATAGAGAGGCTTCCTGGTAGTCCTCCAGCTTTCAGCTCACCCCAAGCCCCAGACGAGTCTGGACCACCCTGTTATTTAAGGGTGCCCTGAACTTTTCCCAGATACCCCTTATCACAGTTGATAATTATCAGTCTCTGATACCACTTGCTTGATGTCTCTTTCCTCAAGACTCTAAGATGCACGAGGCAGGGATGGTATGGATTTTATTCCTGACCACAAGAGCCTAATAGACATAACCAATGATTAGGGCTTGAGTTAATGCGTTAATGAATTTGTTAAGGGCTTCCCTGGTAGCAATACGCTCAGCACTCAATATCTTAACTGTGTCCCTTCACACAATCCACCCTAGGACCTAACATAGTTGGTAATCTCATTATCCTCACTTTACAAGGGAAGGAACCAGGCTTAGAGGGGTCAGTAACTTGACCCACGGTGTCAGATCCAGGAAGGGGTAGTGTCCATATGTGAACTCAAGCCTGCCTGAGGCCAGGGCTTCAGCTCTTAGACAATGAGCCACAGTTTTTGCAAAGGGGACAAGTGCAGGCATGGAGTCTGAAGTCCAGGCACTGGCTATGGGCTTCCTTGCCCTCTCTCAGTGCACAGATGTGGCATGTCACTCCTCTGTACTCCCTAGGCCTCGGTTTACTTTCCATAGGGAGGCAGCTGGACTAGATGATCTCTATTTGGAGCCTACTAGGACCTTCTGGGGAAACTGAAAAGTATCTCCGAGGCCAAGACAGGAGCTATAGGGCCTTTGTATATCTGAAGAAAAATGCTCAGCACACCAGTGAAGCAAGAGCAGGAAATAGGGCCTCAGACATTGAGGTGAAGGAGAGCTCTCTTCAGATTATCCCAGTCATAGGCAAGTTCTTTCATGGCTCTTACTCTAAGGCCAAGCACTTGGCCTGTGCTCTGCCTTCTCTCTACTCTCTGCTGTCACCACGTCTCAGGCTTTGTTGGCTCACCTCTCACTGGTCCCCAGACACAGGGCTCCATTCCCCAGAGACACACGTCCACCCACCTTTTCAAATGCCTCTCAGATATCCACATGGGTATTGTACCATGACTCCAACTTCACAATGTTTCAAACAATACTCTCCAGCTTTCTGTCTAAATTGACTCCTCGTCAAAGTCTTCCTTTAGGGGCCTAACAATGCTCTTGGGCATCAAAGCTATATATACATATATTTTAAAAATAATAATAAAAAATAAAAACCTCTTCCCAAAAAAGTCATCCTTAACACTTCCCTTTGCTTCACCCCCTATATCCAGCCATCCCCAAGTCTTACAAGTGCCCCGTTGCAGTATTTCCCAGAGTGATCCCTATCTGTTCCTTGCCATTTCCAATCCCCCAGCAGAAGGCCCAAGTCATATTATACCTAAATTGCTGTGGGAGCCTTCCTGCCAGTCTCCCTGTTTTGGTCTCTCCCATTTCAACCCACATCATCACCCTTTGTCCAGTCCCAGCCCCTTGGGAGCCATTTGAAATCAAAGGTCAGTTGTCTGTAGGGGTCAGAGGTTGTGAGAGAAGAATAAACCAGGAGTGTCCAGTTTCAGTTTGGGCCACAAGATCAATGGGACTTTTTCTAGGACATGGTGGAGACATGGCAGGGGCACATTCCTAAAACATGAATTTCCATAGTGGTACCATGCTAGCTACAAAAGTAACTGCTAGATATTTTTTTAATAAATCTGTTAATAAGCATATGATGGGATACTATGCAGCCATCAAAAAAGGAAATCTTGCCATCTGCAACGACGTGGATGGAACTGGAGGGTACTATGCCAAGCGAAATAAGTTAAAGAAAGACAATTATCATATGATCTCTTTGATATGAGGAATTTGAGAGGCAGGGTGGGGGGTCATTGAGGAAAAAAAATGAAACAAGATGGGATCAGGAGGGAGACAAACCATAAGAGACTCAATCTCAGGAAACAAAATGAGGGTTGCTGGGGGTGGGAGGGTAGGGATAGGGTGGCTGGGTGATGGACATTGGGGAGGGTTTGTGCTATGGTGAGTGCTGTGAAAGATGTAAGCCTGATGATTCACAGACCTGTACTCCTGGGGCAAATAATACATTATATGTTAATAACATTTTTTTTAAAAAGGCTTTGAATGCCAATGTAAACTTCACTGTTCTGCAATCCATACCCAGCAGCTCCAGCTGAGCTGCTCTAGCAGTGTCCCACCCATACCTCACTTACTCCTGCCTCTTCCATATAATCTGTCTCCACCTGTGAAGACTGCCACACCCATTTTCCACACACACAAATCCAAACATACTTCAAAGCCTAACTATCGCTACACTGCTTTATGTTTCTTCCAACTTTTCCAAATCAGCCCAGAAACCCCCAAGTGTAGAGATGGCACTTGGAGCTCATTTAGCCTGAGCGTGTATCTCCCCAGTGGATTTTCAACCACTTGCTAACACATTTACTAGTCACTTCAAGACACCAAAGGAGAAATAAGCTCCTTACGCATGGAAAGAACCCTCCCTGACCCGCCTCTGTGTGTTCCCTAGCCCCTCACACAGCTCTGAGTCTAGGACACAGGCTCACCAAGAGTTGTCAATTGGGTGGTTGTAATACTGGGTCAGATGAGTTGATTTGAAGCTGTGTACACAGACACACAACCAAGACATCCTGAAGATGATGTACGACAGTTTTCTTGTCAGCTCTACAACCAGAATGCCCACCTTTACCTGCATGGTTGCAGTTCTGTCCCATATATCTCAGAAACTCATGGTTGTCTAGATCATTGAATGCCCTCATTGCAATACCCACAACTTGGAGTAGCCAAGAAAGCTTGGGATGTGCAGGGATAGAAAACCCCAAGCGACACATCTATGTGGGTACCACCATTGAAAACTCCACATGGAGAGCTATTTAAAATCCAAGGTGACCTTGCATCTGCCTGCAGCTTCTCTAAATTTCAAAACCACCTGAAGGATTTACCTTCTAAAGGAAAGGGAGTGCTCAAGCATGGCTATACTCATTCCTTTTTAAGGAGCCAAGAAAAGGCATTGAAACATATCATGGATTTCCAGTGACATAAAAAGACTAAAAGACCATTAACAACGAAGGCTACAATGGAAACTGAAGAGTGTTCATATTCAAGTTCAATATTTGAACATCCCTCCAGCTCCCAGACCTTCACCCAGATTAAGTATGTGCTTTACCTTTATCTAAAAATGCTTCTGAGCCACTCTGTTCCTGAGATAAGAATTTCCTCCTCTTCCTAGGGGGAAAATATATATATACACATATACATATATATATACATATATATGTATATATATGTGTGTATGTGTGTGTGTGTGTATATATATATATATATATACACACACACACACACATATACATATATCCATCCCTTTCCTTTCTTTCTTTCTTATTCATTGTCCTTTAATACAATGTCAACTCCAGTGCTTGTCATCCTCAGGCCCAAGACAGTGGCTAGGTCAGCCTCCATCAACACCCTCTAGCTAGACAATGTGTCTCAATGCCACAACCTGCATTTCCACTCCATGGAGCCCCCGGGCAACTCTGAGGCCCTGTGCATTGTGCTGAGGATGCCTGCAACAGAGAGACATCTGCTGGAAACAGCCCCCACACCACAGCTGCATGGCGGACAGCAGCCCAGAGATTCAGATAACATGTGCCCACAGACATAATGCAGCCCGATGGCTTCGAAGTTAGCTTGTGCCTGAATGTCTAGTTGGCCCCATTCCCTGCCAGCTCTGAATAAAAAAGAAAAATAATATTCACTGGGCATCCCTTATGAGCAGAAACAATGGTAGGTGCTTTCCGAATACCACTGTAAGACCCTGTCATCACCCCGGAAACTGCTGGTAGAATTCTTGTCCAAACAGCAGGCACATGTGACTTGAATGCTGCTATCCAACTTTCGGTGACTGCATATCTCAATGCTCAAGGTCTATCTAGGTAGACTCCTTGTTCATCGTTCTGCTGGAGATTTATAAACAATTCGTTAAACCATGGCATCATCCACTCTTTGACGTTTCTTTCCAAACACGTGTAACCGTTATCATATGGGGTAGGAAAAAGATGGGACTTTAATCAAGCATTTACTAAGAGCTAAGCCTATTTCATACACCATCACAAAGAGTCCTCCAACAATCAAGTTGCTATCTCTGCTTAATAACTGAAGGTTCAAGAAAGTTGATTAAGTGGATGAAGATCGCACAGCTAATAAACCATTGGCCTGAAATAAAAACTCAATGCTCTTTTCCCAATCTACTTGAGATTTGTCCTTTCTATAGTCTAATGCTGTGCTCACGTTTCTACAAAATTGGCCCTTAGCATGTATGGAAAGTAATTTTTCATAGTCAAAGCCAGCTTACTAGTAAGGAACAGAGCCCCAACATCAGCAAGAGTCAGAAGGAGAAATGGAGGCTGAAATTCCATCTGAGAAGAATCACAGATCAGCTGAGCACATTTTTTTATAACTAAAATGCATCACTACTTTTTTATATTTCTTTGTGAAACATCTTAATAAGCAGGGGGTGGAAAATATAGTGAGGCCATGCTGCGACCATCTAGTTTGCAAGAAATAACAAATGAGCTCAAACCATCAGGAGATAGATTGGTGCAGAGGGAGAGCAGCCCCTGATTCCAAAGTCAGGAGTTAAGTGGCTTTAGCACCTGAAGCAGGTGGACTCCCCACAGGGATCTCTGATGATGAAGGGGGAAAGCAGCCACATGGGGCAGAAGGAGCAATCACAACAAGGTCAGAGTAGAGACAAACTGCAAAATTCAAGGTCACAAAGGAGCTGCGCAATGAAGATACCAAGGAGACCTGAAAAGAGGTGGCTGTAGAAAGCGACAGAGAAATCCACTAATGATGTCAAAGGTGGTGAAATGCCCCTTTCACAAGACACCAAAGAAGCCAGGCCTAGGATATACAGTATATTGTGTGTGTGTGTTTATGCATAACATGAAAAACCATAGTCTACATGCATGCAAAAAACCTGAGTAGATGTGCTGGCTACAGTTCCCTGAATCTGCCCAGCAGACTTCTAAGCTGGATGGCCCAATCCCCAGGATAGATATGGGCCACACTGAGTATGGATACCCAGGGAATGTTCATGACAGAAGTCATCCCAGCACTGTAGCCAGGCTGCTGGTTGCCCATCCCTCATGCCTCTCCACTATGGCTCTGTTAGGAATCACAACAATTAGGTCCAGCAAATTGACCCACAATGTCTTCAAGACTGTATGACCCACTACCCTCTCCAAATAGCTGTGACTACGACCACCCCAACCTGGCTGTAAATCACTGTAAGTGAATATGTCTTAGCACATCATAGCTCACGTAAGTGTCTGGGCACTTACTAGTAAGGGTTCCAGAGGGGTAAGTTTTCCAAAGGGCACATTTGTTCATAATTTTGTCTCCCTGGAACCTATCATTTTGGTTTTTTTTTAAATCATAATTATTTTTTTAAAGATTTTATTTATTTACTTGATAGAGAGAGAGAGAGATCACAAGTAGGCTGAGAGGTAGGCAGAGAGGAGGAAGCAGGCTCCTTGCCGAGCAGGGAGCCTGATGTGGGCCTCGATCCCAGGACCCTGAGATCATGATCCGAGCTGAAGGCAGAGGCTTTAACCCACTGAGCCACCCAGTCGCCCCGAACCTATCATTTTAATAGGAAGGATAAAACCTTTAGCAGGTAACAGTTATTTGTATTACAGTGTGAATCAGGATTAGGTCTTTCCTTCACTTTATGAACAAAGAGCAATAAACTTCCCAAGGAGGAGATCTGAGCTCAAAAAATCTGAGACTTACTCCTACCCCACCCAAACCACATATAACCTTGACTTCTCTGAACCTCAGCTGTTCCCCATGTAAGATGAACATTAAAAACTCTCTCGAGAGGTTGGGGAAGATGGGGTGATATCATGGAAGTAAACATATTGATGTCAATTGGATATCATCCTACAAATGTTCCTTCAAATGTAAAAACTGTAAAATCATTAAAATAGCAATTACAAATTGGAAGTTCAATCTACCAGCTGGAACTCATTCCAAGCTTGGGAAGCGTGGGAGTCCAGCTCTTCCTCCTCCTCCTCTTTCATTGAGCCTCCTATGTGTCAGGGGCTAAGTTTTATACAGCATCTCAGTGAAACTTCAAAATAACTTCCTGAGGTGGACATTTATATCCATTCTTGGCAGACAGTGAAATCAAGGCTCAGAGAAGTGAAGTCCCTTTGCCAAAGGTCTCACAGCCAGTACATGAGATAATCAGAATATCGACTCTGGTCTCTGAGACAAAGAACATCATCTACCTGCCTTTCAACAAATGGCCCATGGGATCGAGTCCTTCATGGGAACTCTAGCTAATCCTGCTCAGGCTAAATTCCCTAACTTCTCCGCTAAACTGTTTGACTCTCAACATCTAGGAATTATTTTATGTATCTTATGACCGCTCTAAACCTCAAAGCCACTGAACTGGAGAAAACAAATCACATTTCCTTCCAAGTGCTAGCACTCTGGGTGTCCCTAGTGCCTGTCTTGCTGAGAAGGATGTTGTCTCTAGGCCCAGGAGACACCCAAGCGGGGACACGTCAACACTGAATTAGCTGATTGGATTCTTGTCTCATAACCTGGGGACAAGCACACATAGCTCTTTTTCTGTGTGCAGAGATATCAACTAGAATGTCTACAGCTAAGTAGATCCCCTGTTCATTGATCTGTGTTTTCCAAATGACCCCTCTGATAATACCAGTTCAGTATCCTTAAAGGATCCACAAATCAAATATCCACTAACCTCTCACTAACATGGACAATAGCTTAAATCTCTATCTTCTCAGCCCACAGTCAGGCTCCAAGCTCTGTAGGCACCATTTCTCATGGGGCTTAGCTCCGATGTCATGCGTATTTCACAAATGGAAACTCTGTTGCCAGGACAGAAAGTGAATGGTGTCAAGATTATACCACCCATGTGGGGCCTCCAGTCAAGGCCAGTAGAATGGAGTAAAAACAAAAAAACAGAACAAAAAAGGTGTATGTTCAGGGTTGTTCAGAGCTCATTGATTCATCCAAATATATTTAATGAACGCAAACTGTCATTTGGTTCGTCAGGGGCTCTGGAGGAAGCAGATGAGTTCTCTAAATGGGTTCCAAGACTGCGGATCTGTTTTCATTAAAAGATCTATTGAAAGAGAATGACAATATGGTGTGATAAGTGTTTTCATCAGGAAACGCACAGCCACATTTAGGACATTAACCTATTTGCTGATGACCTGGTAGACTTCATAAAGGAGGTATCGCAGGAGTCGGACTTTAAAGAACAATTTCCACTAGGGATGACCTGGAGGTGTTATGGGCAGGAGAGAGAGAATGACAACTTCGAGTCTGGAATGATTTATCATAGGCAGAGAGAGACAGACAGCAACATAATAGGTCTCTATGTAGCTGTTGAAGAAGGAAAAATTGGTAAAAGGCTGCCTGAAGTAAGAACCCAAGGCAGAGGTGACCATGTCAGGGGCCCAACGGCCGACAGCATCCCCAAAGACAAGCAGAGTCCAGATTAGGGACCAGGACACGGTCTTCTGATGACACCTGCGGGAAAGGTCCTTCACTGCGCTTGAAGGGGAAGGAGAGTTTGTTCCTAAGGGATTTTAAAAGTCTGTTTCAACACCTATAACTCACATAGCCTCTTGAAGGGTTGCTCAAAGGGCAGGGAAAGAAAACTTGAGTTGGGAAAAGGAGGGTTGCTGCCTCTACTGTGATCTGCACAGCAGACACAGCTGGGCTTGTTACTGCTTGCAGTGTGGCTCTTGCCACCAGCAGAAAGATGAATTTTTCAACAAGAGCCTTGCTGATGCTTTTCTCTGTTCAAGCCCAGACAAGAAAAATAATCCTCTGTTAAAACAAAAGAGAAAATAAAAAATTATGTATCCTCATTTACAGACTGTTTTCATTAACATACAAATGCCTTAAAGGAAGAAAAAAAAAACTTCTTGATAGGATTAGATGAAGCAATTCAAGAAGAGAACAGTCTAGGGAAAATGGAAGGAACTCGTAATTCACCAAGGCCCAGTGATTCTGAGCCTATGATGAAGGAACTGCTCCAAAGTCAAAGGAATGGGGAGACTGCCAGCCTGAGCTACTCAGTTACGTTGTGGGAATCCATGAGGGGGTTCTGCAGGCTGTGGTTTTCATCCTCCATACCCCACTGGAAAAGCAAAAGCACATGGGGCTGCTTCGGTTGTGGTGCCATTGATAGGTCCCAGAAAGCCTGGTTCAAGGACAGCAGTGAAAACTAAGCTGGTCTCCCCCTGCACACCTTTCAGGGGGCAGAGCCTCTCTAAACCTTCCCTCAAATGTCCAAGTAATCCTCTCACCCGCCCACAGGCTCCAAGGCAGCATTTTTACATGCCTATCACAATACCCACTCTAACGAGTGCCCTCTACTTATGTGCAAGTGAGCCTCCCGCACTGGGACAAGAGTCCCTCGCGGGAGCCACCGACATTAGTCCATATCCCCTGCACCTGATGTAAGATTTGGCACAGAATGGGAGCTCTTGTCAGGGTGGCTGAGTGTAGTAAGAGCACATGCTGAGTCCTACAGCTGGAGCACCTAACAATGTTAATCTAGCTCATTACACAACCAGCACCTCTAAACCTACAAACCCACTGCCCCAGGCAATCTTCAGCGTCATCAACTATATACTAAATTGTTCATGATGTGTCAACTGAACTTACTGATTTCTTTTTAATGGAATTTTTTTTAAGATTTTATTTTTAAGCAGGCTCCATGGCCAGCGTGGAGCCCAACACGGGGCTTGAACTCATGACCCTCAGATCAAGAGCCAGACATCTAACCAACTGAGCCAGCCAGACACCCCACCCCAAACTCACTTATTTCTTTTCTCAAACCGCTTCTCCTGACTTTCCTCATGCAATTGGGGTCTTTGTTGTCAGCTCCTTGGACGTACTACTAACCCCTCATTCTTCCATGCCTTCCTTTTCCCTCCATAGTAGAAAAGGGTCAGTAAACCTTTTAAATCCAGGAACATAAGGGGCCCATCTAACTTCTATTTCCTGGTTTACCTGCATTGAATGTAAGCATACCCCCTCATCTCCCAAGAAATTTTGAAGATTGCATTCTCCTGTCCCATTAAGAAGAGAGAAACTTTGGTTTTTAGCTGTCAGTGACTGGGTTTGATAAGTTTCAAGACTGCCCACAAAAGAACTAAAAGAGAACAGGGCTGATGAGAGGAGAAAGTGGGTACTCTAGATAGAGTGAAGAAATACAAGTCAACGGGAATTTTCCTGATGTTAAAAAAGTCCGAGAATGGAGAAAGGGGGAACAGAGCAGTGATGGGAAGTGCTGGAAACCTGAGGCCTCTCCCGAGGAAGCTGGTCAGAGAGAGACAGGGACATGGAGTGTGGGGCTCTAACTAAGGGATCCTGGGAGGGATTTGTGCAGGTCCTGGGAGCAGAGTCATCACTAAAAGACCCTACCACCTACACACAGCCTCTCTTATAAAGAGTGGACTTCATCTCATCAGTATTTAGGCACTGCCTGCCACCTGGCCTGAGAGAGGGACAGTCATCTATGTCCTTAGGCTTCACTCTAACCCTCAGTATAGCCAGGCTCCAAAATGGCCTATGATTCCTGCCTCCTAGTATTCATACGTGTGTGCAGTTCCACACACACACACACACACACACACACACACACACACACACACACAATGTACCACAGAATCTAGCAGACATGGTGTACAACTCCCAAAATTACTTTGTAAAAGACTACAGCTCCTGTCATGTTTCCTCTCTCTCTCCCACACATTACACGTGATACTCGCTCTTGGGGCAGCCAGCTGCCATATCACAAGAAGCCTTGGAGAGTCAATAAAGAGGCCCATATGGCAAGGAACTGGGGTTTCCAACCAACAGCCAGGGAGGAACTGAGGCCTCCTTCCAACAAGCACCTGAGAGTACTTGGAAGCACATCTACCCCGAGCTCAGCTTTGAGAGGACTGCAGCCCCATCCTGAAGTTTAGCTTCAACCTCATGAGAAACTCTGAGCCAGAATCCCTCAGCCAATCTGCTCCCAGATCCTGACCCTTACAAACTATGAAATAGTATCTGTTCTGTGTTTTACGCTATCTGGGGGTACTTTGTTATGCAACAAGAAAACACACCGTGCACTTCACCTAGGCAGACAACCCCAGTTCTTTACTTCTAGAATATTTAAACACCCAAGAAGCCTGGAAGAGATTGCTGGACACTCGCTGGGGTGGTGGTGACAATCTCTGTCCCAGCTCATAAACACAGGGCTGAGGAAGCAAAGTTTAAAGCTTACAGCTGCCTTGTGGGGGCCTCACCTCCATCACCTGTCTCCAAGTGCACTCACTGCCCACTAGCATATGGACGGAGCCAGAGCCTTTTCTCTGAGCCCCCAGCATCTGTCACCTCTCTTCCCTCCTCCCATACATCTACCATGCTTGCTCTCAGAGTTCTGAACCACAGCCTGATCGTGGCACTTCCCTCATGATGTTTCACTCATTCCCCTGATTTTTTATAGAATAATGTTTAATTACAATTAGAGCCCAATACTCCCCTACCCCCAAGGTAACCTCCACCTGCTGCTCTTCCAGCTGTGTTTCCATTTCCCCTGGAGAAGAAGAGGAGAGAAGAAATAGGATAAAGAGTGTTTTGTTTCTGTTTTTGTTTTCATTCAGCTGTCAGGCTAGTCTGAGGGGAAAGGCAGCATCACCACTCAAATGCCAGCCCAGAGGAAAGGGGGTGGCTCGGGCCTCCATTTCAGCAGGTGTCAGTGTCCCTAGACATCAGAGCCGGCATGAAAGGAAATATTAACAGGAAAAGGGGTGGACAACCACAGGTGTCTCCCAGCAGTCCAGTCCCGGCTCCTAGGAACAGTTTGTCAGGAATACAGTCAGGAAGCCAGGCTGGCAGGCGTCGGGCAGTGTGTCAATGGAGCACGCTGCATCAGCCTGGCACTCAAGCCAGACATCTAGCAAGCTCAGCAAGGTCCAAGTGCAGCAGCCGACAGGTGCTGGGGATTCAGGCAACGGCAAGCACCATCATGTCCTGGAAAGCCAGACTAAATGTGCTGGCTTCCTGGCTGGGTGAGTGCTGGCCTGGGCTTGAGCCTACAGGGAGAAGCTCCCTTCTGGAACAGAGGCCGGACTGAACTTAGCATTTCCCTTGAGGGAGTTTAGCTCCTGCTGGTAATAGCATTCATCCCTTCGGCCACGAGCATCTACCAGCAGAGGGTTATGCAGTTACAGAAGCCATGCCTTCAAGTTCACTGGCAAAGAAGGATGGCTCTGGCCAGCAGGTGGAGATGTACTCAGTCATCACTAAGCACCAAGTAGTACAAGCTCTCTCCTCCTGTTCTTTTTATTTCCTTCTGTTTTCTGTTGGTTGTGGTTCCTGTTATTTCCTTTCCCGTTCATCTCTCTTTCCTCTCGTTTCTATCCCTCCCCCTTCCCTCCTCTCCTTTCCACGCAGGCCCCAGTCCCATCAGCCTCTCCCCTCTCCTCCCTCCACTCTCTCCTGACGCCCGATCTTCCTGCCCCTCCTGCCACCACAGGTCATGCGGCCCCGCCCTGCAGTTTTCTCAACTGAGAAGGTTCGGGAGGGAAGGTATAAAGCCGCCACAGCCCCGGACGGCCTCCGCAGTCTTGTCAGGCTCTTCAACTTGTTTCCCAGCATCCACCTTCCCTACTCCCCAGCGGCCTCTCCAGAGAAGGCCCACCTCCAGGCTCCACCTCTCTGGACACCCCCCCACCCCCCGCCATGGACCCAGCCAGGATACAGCCTCACGCCTCCCCGTTGGCTAAGACACGGGTGATCTAGCCCATGTCAGATGATTCAAAGGTTAGTGCGAGACAGTGACACAAAGAGGACCTCAAATGCTGGCTGTGCCCTCCCTCCAAGCTGGGTAATTCAGAGCACATTACTCACCCTTTCGCACCCTTGGTTTTCCACTCCACAGAAAGGCTACTCTAACAGAACTGGGGGGTCCTGCTGAGGCCACTGAGACAATATAATTGCATGCCTACTGTGGTGCTTGGAACGTGGTAAACACTCCAAAATTACCAGGCATTTCATCCTTCACCGCATTCCTTCCTTTGCCCTCTCTCTCTCGCCAAACAAACTGAAAATCCTTTAAGAACATGTACCTTAAGTTTGAAGATCTTCCTAGCCTAACCCTACCATAATGCCCCCATATGCTGCCAGTGTCAAGAAAGGTTGAGATTCTGATGACAATGTAAGCAGCAGTACTAGGCACTGGTTACAAGAAGGGGCTGGCAGCAGAAGGTGGTCTCACAGTTTCACTGCTGGGAAAACAATTCAGAATTTATCTTTGGCAAAAATATCCCCAGCTGGCTGGCCAAACCACACCAGGCCTGCTCACCTATGACCTCATCTTCCAGGTTTTTTTGTTTTTAAAGATTTTATTTATTTGACAGAGAGAGAGATCACAAGTAGGCAGAGAGGCGGGCAGAGAGAGAGGAGGAAGCAGGTTCCCTGCTGAGCAGAGAGCCCGATGCGGGCCTCAATCCCAGGACCCTGAGATCATGACCTGAGCCCAAAGCAGAGGCTTTAACCCACTGAGTCACCCAGGCGCCCTCATCTTCCAGTCATATATGGGGAACTCCACATGTGTCAGAAAACCTCCACTGCCAGCTAAAAGGGCCTCAATACCCAAATGCCCCCCTCAGGGCCAGTGTGGCTATGCATCACGAAGGCTGTTGGAAGGGAGGAGTTGCACCCGGGAATCTGGGCCATTTAGACACCAGCTCACAGGAGCCTCCCATGCAGGCTCTGACCAGACTTGCAAAATCTTACATGAAATGTTTCAGAATTAGTATGTACTTGTGTTTTTGCTTCCTAGAAATTAAGAACTGGCCAGAGGAAGTGACGCTACGCTCTTCAAAGTAGGCAAACCTTCAGGTAAAAGTACTTAGCAAACGTCATTTACAACCAAAGAGCACTCTTGGGTAACATGAGAACTAATGGCCGGAGGGTCCAGATGTTGCCCACAATTCTGCCCAGGCCAGTAAACTAAAGATGCCTTTATTTGGACCCCAAAGATGGTATCTGTTACCCTTAATGGGAAAGAAGAGGTTAGGGAATTCAACATCCTACTAAGGGCCCTCATCTTCACTTGTCTCCGTCAGGGTGTTCTGTAGCAGAGCTCTAATTATTAGGAGGAGAGAAGAAAGAACTGCAAAAAGGCACTGAGTGAGTTCTCTCACAGGAAGACTCACGCCCTAAAACAAAGAGCTCTGGTTTGGGGCCATTTATTCTTCCAGCCAGACCCACCAGCCTAGATCTGATGAGACTTTCAGCAGTGAAGCTGCAAGACCCCTACTCCACGCAGCCCTTCCCTCCTCACAGGTACCCTGCCCATTGATCCACCAAGATGCAATCAGGGGCCCTGTAATTTTGATAGTCACTTGCAAGAGCACTGAGCCATTTCCAGCCACAGGAACCCCACTATTTCCTAGGTAACTAGAACGGAGATGTTTACAAGTTGCTTCTGGAAAAGCCAGTGAATCAAAAAGGAAAATTCCCCAGTTCCCCAAAGAGGTGATAAATGCAGGTAAGCTGGCAACTGGCCTTTTAAATGTCTCACAAAATGCACTTGCTTTGGAAGCATGGGGGGGGAGGGAGCATGATTCTTTTCCCCTTGTCCTTTCACTTCAGAATCTGCCTGTTTCTTTCAATTTTTATTTTCCTTTTCCATTCGAGGGACAGAATCATTAACAACCCTTCGGCTTTCCCAGGACCGCATGAATCTGATTTGGGGTATTTCCCTTCGGTTAGAAATGGTAAGCAGCAAGCCAACTCCAAGCTCCTGAAACGGAAGTCTGTGTCACTCACTTCTCATGCAAAGCCCCAAGGCTCCTGGTGGAATTGGAACTCAAATTAGCCTTGTTCTTTTACCCAGGCAATTAATAATGCATTTGGCACACACACACACACACACGCACACACAAATCCATGACTCATTTGCTAGGCTCCAGAGACAGCTGCCAACATTGCATAATTGAGTCCAACCTGCTCAGCTGAGGTGCTCTGCTACAGGACCTGCTGGGGCCTTGCCAAAGGTCTGCTCTCTCTGGGAAGGATATTCTTGCTCATTATTTGCATAACCAGACCAACTCCCCCAGCATGTGTAGGGCACTTTACAATTTCTAGAATGTTTCTCAACAGTTACTTGAGTTAGTAGTTACTGCTCCTGTCTCTGATTTGCATTTCCAAAAAAAGATGGATGGTAGGTAAACCCCACCCTAACTTCTCAGGTGTGATTTGATTTCATATAGAATTGTTCCATTCGATTAGTTAGGTCTTCCCTGGGTTTTTCTGTCCTATTAACATTCCAAAACTGGAATACTTCTTTCTACCAAACACCTACCAAAAAAAAAAAAAAAGAAAAAAGAAAAAAAGACTCCGCTCCAGAAACAAGTTCTAGGCATATGTGATTCCTATTTAAAGTCCTCTCGACTCCCTGTACTTCAAAAGATACAATTTAAAATCTTTAGCCAAATTCTCTATGTTGATGCACGTAGACCTAAGTGATTAATTTAAACCACTATGTGGTAGTGTTCCATTGGGTACATTAACTACAGTGTATGCATCCATTACCTTCCTGAGGTGTGGACCTTTTGGGCTATTATGAACAATGTTTAAATGAAGGCAACTTGTGTATTCACACCAGTTTCATGGGGCTAGCAATTGATGGTGTAACAGGGAGAAACTTAGAATGTCTGCCTCCATTTTGCTACTATTTTCCTTGCCCCTGGAATCTATAGCTTAGAACTGCCACTGAGCCCTGCACATAAGCATGGTTAGCTAAGATTGGCGAAAATTACTTTTTAAGCAAAATCTACGTCACCCGAGGAGGTATGTACATACATAAATGACTATGCTATGTTTACAGGAACATGACCAGATTCTTATAAGCAAAGACCAAGTGAGGTCAAAGAAGTTACATGACCTTCCGTGACGCCCACAGATATCATTACCTTTTTGACTTCAACCTCCCATTTCCCACTCTTCCTAACATTAAAAAAAAACCAAACCACTCAAAATCTCATGCGCAGAGAGATGATTCTTGAGGACAATAGTCCACCATCTCCTTAGTTTGCTGGCTTTCCAATAAAGTCACTTTCCTTGCCCCAACCTCTTGCCTCTTAATTTACTGGCCCGTCGTGTGGCAAGCAGATGAGCTTGGACTTGATAATTTGGCAAGCCAGCCAGAAGCACCTGCCAGCCAGGTGGCCAGCTAGACCGGCCCAGCGATTTTTCAGCTAAGTCCCTAGCGGACGCCAAGACCACTTGTTGGGGGATTCCCCACCTCGACTTCCTGGAGTGGCACTGGCCGCCCCTGCCCCGCCCCCAGCTGTTGGGGCAAGGAACTGACAAACCTCTCTCTACGAGTCAACAGACAGGAAAGCAGGCTAAGTCCTTCTGGCATGTAGAACCAGGAGCTCCCTTTCCCTTTGTTTGGGCTTTTCCTTTGAAAGAAGCCATTTTATTTGCCTTTGTCATGGGTGGCCTGTTAGAGAGGCAAATAGTTGTGAGACTTCTACCAAATTTGTTTGAGACCCAGTTCATTTGCATTTGGTTTGTTCGTGGCTGCAGCTCTGGTGTCTTTGGGCAGAACCAGCCACATTCGATTTGCTTTGTAAAAGGCTTTGAATGTTCTCTCCACAAATGTTAGTGACTCTTGGCTTTCCTCCTCCCATTTGGTTGCCTCCAAATACGGGGTTTGGCTCTCCATTTGTCAAGGAAGTGGTCTGGTTCAGTGGGTGAAGCTCCGACTTTTGGGGAAAAACCAGAAAGATGTCCTTCGGTTCAGCTGGTGAGACACCAACTTCCAGGGAGGAATGAATGCTAGCCGAAGTTTGCAGTAGCAAACTCCATTCAGTCATAGTTTTGTCTGTGTCCTGCTTTGAGTTTTTGCCTCGGAAGATGGGGAATGCCCCTCCTGTCTCCAAAGGAAGTGCATGAGCACATATTTTGAATAAAGGGTGCAAAGGGCTGAAAAGCAACCAAAGAAAAAACCTGTTCTGCAAGAAGAGGAGACCGAAGATGCAGATAAAGGAACGTTAGTCCAAATTTTGAATCTCCTCTGTCCTTGCCAGCGGCACACCTGCTGCCGCCGCCTCCCCCTCCCCACCCCGGTCCCCCTGTTCCTGCACCACCTCACACAGCTGGCTCCTGCACTAGCCCAGGCGCTATTGGCTCCTGCTTCTTTTATCCTCACTATCAAGGAACAAAAAGCACCCTAAGCTGTTGAGCCACCACCTCGTGAGGTTCAAACAGAGAGGCACCTATCATATCAGCATGAAGGGCCCCAGGGGCTCCCCTGGATTTAAGTCATCCATTTCAGATTTCCCCCCACAGAAGCCCCAGGTAAACAATGAGGAACTGACTGTTCGGTGGACACAGGTGCAACACATTCAGAATTAAAGCTAATTCTAGATTGTTAGCTTAATTAAAATAAACATGTCTTTAGAGTTATCAGCATCAAACATGAAGCTTTTATGCTACCACAGTTTATTAAAGGTCAAAGAAGCTCATGTTATCTCTGTTGCAACTTATCAGCAAAAGGATGACTTAAAATGATGGTTAATTTCATCTGTCTCATGAAGTTTTCATGGGTAATTATTAAGAGCAAGTAGGTTAATAAAAAGGTTTATAGGTAAACTTTTAAATAGCTTTCAAAATCATTGGTAACCTGAAACTTTGCTAAGTTAAAAGGTAAATTCAGTTACATTCATTGGATATCTAGGTCTTTTCCAAGTAAGTTAAAAAACTCAAATATTAATCACTAAACATAAGATAAACTTTTATTACAGAAAAACTACAGATAGTTGGGTCTGTTAATAAACATGTCTTATGTTTTATTGAAAGTTGTACTATGAAAAAACATATTTCTAGAGATTACAAAATATGTTTATGAACTTGCCAATCTAAGGAATTCTGGTGAAGAGTTCACAATTGGTTACTACTTAGTTTTCATTGGAAACTATGGTTTCTAAGTGTTCAAATTCTGCTAAATATAATTAAGACTGGGCACCTGGGTGGTTCAGTCATTTAAGCACTCTTGATTTCAGCTCAGGTCATGATCTCAGAGTTATCAGATCAAGCCCCATGTCAGGCTCTGAGCTGGGCGTGAAACCTGCTTACCATTCTCTCTCTTCCTCTCCCTTTACCCCTCCCCAGCGCTCACCCGCTCTCTTTAATAAATAAATAAATAAAGATAGATAGATAGATAGATAGAGATAGATAGATAAAATATAATTAAGACTGCTAGACATAAGGAAAACAACTCTGCATGTAAGGAAAGCAAGAGATGTGTAGCAAAGGTGTAAGACAAGAGAACACATTTTTGTTGAGGGAAAAGTAATTCTAACCTGAAAGGAGACGGGTTGCTTAGAGGAAAAACCTAGGACAAAATCTAAATGAAAAAAAGTTGTAGAAAGTTTGTGAAGGGGAATATTTGGGAGAAAAAAAAAATTATGCATGACTAAGACCGGAATGAATGAGTTTTTAAACTACACCAGTTTAAATTTGGAATTTGGTTTTTCTCTTGTTAAAAAGACAAAATTTTCTTGGATTGTTGGTCTATTCTTGATAAATTGTAAATAAACTTTTTTATGACAAGTAAAATAAAGTTTCAATGTTTTGTCTTCACCACATCTTTAATTACTTGAGAAAATTAAAACATCTCAATACTAAAGAAGCTAAGTTTTGCCAAAAACAATATGACCCTCTATAGAATAACTTATTGCCACCTTGGTTAAATGGATACTGTTACGTTTTGTAATAATCTGTAACCCTATTTCGGTATGGGCTTTAGAACCATCTGAGGTTTTTAACAAACTTCTGAAAAATTCAAATTCTAAATGAAGTCTTTTTGACTACTTAAGTTTGTTTATTTGGTATGTTAAGTTACATGGGAAGCATTGTCAAACAAATGATAAACCTTCTTAGGTAATATTGTGTGGAGAAATGCTGTAACTATTTCAGAAATTTATAAAATTCCTGAAGTTTTAGTATGTTATGTCATCAGATGTAATTCTAATTATTGAAAATAACTGAATTTCCTTGTCAAGTGTATTATAATGAACTCTCATCTCATTTTTAACCATGGCCATTTTTGAGTTTTTTGTCATTTACAGTTGCTGCTTCACCCCAGTGCCCTTGTAAATGTGTTTCAGCTTCAAGGAGATACATGAAAATGAATTTGACAAGCACAGGTTTCTGATATCTTTAAGATCATAAAACTAAACTAAGAATTTCCCAAACTAATGGAAAACCTGCATTCAAACAGAAGAATTAGTAACATGGGACTAAATGAATTAAGAAAAATGATTAAGCTCTTATGACTCTTATTTGAAAGCTTGCTGGCTCTCTAATATTTGCTCTTCCAGATTTAAAGAAACTTTTTTTTCTCTTAAGATATCTAGGACTCACAGAAATGTGAAAAAAATATTCCTTGGTGAACAAACTGAAATTTATCTTTTCTCCCTACCTGAATCTTCCAGAATTCAGGAACTCTCAGTGAGTATTCTTTCCCTCAAGGCAATTCTAATTATTTGCATAAGTTCAATAAGAATCTGTTCTCCTTGTAACAGGATGCCACTAAAAACAATGGTTATTTGACCAAGGCTTTGACTGGAATGTCCTGTTTGAGAGAGACACGTGTAGACTCAGATATGGTGAGACCGTTTTCAGGACCTAAGGTTGACCATAAGGAGCCAGTAAAGCCCCTTGAAAGTGGGGGCCTGATGCTTTAAGAGTTTCCAGCAGTCTTGGGGCACCTAGGTAGCTCAGTTGGTTAAGTGGCCAACTTTTGATTTTGGCTCACATCATCATCTCAGGGTCATGAGATCGAGCCCCACATCAGGCTCCACATTGAATGTGGAGCCTGCTCAAAATTCTTTCTCACTCCTTCTGCCCCTCCTCCCACACTCAAATGTGCACTCTTTCAAATAAACAAACAACACAAAAAACACAAAGAACTCCCAGCAGCCTTACCAAGTTAAAAATGTCACTTCTGGACAGGGGTAGGAAACTCGGGATATTTTAGCAAACCTTAAGAAAAGAGGAATTCACCCAATTATACAAGTACCACAGGCAAATTTGATGGCAAGTATTTGGCTTGACAAGTATTTGAAAGGCTATTAAAAGTTCAATCTGAAATTCCCTATAAAATCTTCTAGCAAAGCAGGTTTAAAAGAAGCTACATGGTCAACCACTATTCCTGCTGTACTTACGCAAATAATTACGCCATATTTGTTAAAACTAGACTTCTTTTACAAACAAATTAGTCTGAGTTTGGGTATCTTCCATAAAAATAAGTAATTTCAGAGAGAAAATTATGTTTCCAAAACACCTTTGTGGGTGTGGGTGTAGATTCTAGTTTTTTGGGTTTTTTTTAATAAAGNGGTTTTTTTTTTTAATAAAGCTTTTATTTATTTATTTGACAAACAGGAAGAGATTACAAGTAGACAGAGGGGCAGGCAGAGAGANTTTGGGTTTTTTTTAATAAAGCTTTTATTTATTTATTTATTTGACAAACAGGAAGAGATTACAAGTAGACAGAGGGGCAGGCAGAGAGAGAGGAGGAAGCAGGCTCCCTGCTGAACAGGGAGCCCGATGTGGGGCTCAATCCCAGGACCCTGAGATCATGACCTGAGCCGAAGGCAGAGGCTTTAACCCACTGAGTCACCCAGGTGCCCCTAGATTCTAGTTCTGATTGTCTTTAGTGTTGTTTGCCTATAAAACTGGGCTAGATCCTAAATTCTTCTGGTTTCCTCAAATATCTGGCCATAACTCTCCAAACCAAGCTTTCCAATATTCTACCATTCTCTTGACTTGAAAACACTAACACTGCCCTTTTTCCTGAAGTCTTGCCAACTAAAACTAGACAACTGGAGGTAGACTTCAGGAAAATTGTCCCTATAGTTCACATACAATCTCCATGCCTGTTGTTCTGTGGGCCACTCAAAAGGGTAGCCAGAGACAACTGAACTACAAAACAGAGAATTCAATCAATTCAGCCTAAGAATCAGCATGGCAGGCCATGCCCCCCAGAAGACCAGCAAAAGTTGCTGCACCAAGTCTACTGATCATACAGTGCTGCAAAGCTTCAGCTCTAAGGAAAACAGGATCTAGCTTTCTTTTTACTTTTATTCTTTATTCTTTTGACTACTTTTCTTTATTCCTTTTTTTATTTTTAATTTTGGGTTTTATTTTTATTTTTTCATTTTATTTTGTTTTACTTCTTTTTATTTTGGGATCTAAATTCTTTTAACAAACAGGACAAAACACACCCAGAATCTGGGGGGGGTTGTTTTTTTTGGGGGGGGGCCTTTGTTTTCTTTCTTCTTTTCTGGACAAAAATGCCAAGATGGAGGAATTCACCCCATTAGAAAGAAAGGGAAGTAGAACTCAAGGCCACATATTTAATCAATACAAATATAAGTAAGATGTTTGAACTAGAATTTAAAACAGTGATTGTAAGGATACCAGCTAGGCTTGAAAAAAGCATAGAAGACACCAGAAAATCCCTTACAGCAGTGATAACATAACTAAAATCTAGTCAGGCCAAAATTAAAAATGCTATAACTGAGATGCAAACCCAATCAGATGGAATAAAAATGAGGAGGATGAAGCAGAGGGACAAATCAGTGATACGGAAGATAGAATTATGGAAAATAATGAAGCTCAAACATAGAGGAAAAAGAAGGTAATGGACCATGAGGGTAGACTTAGGGAACTCAGCAACTTATTTAAACTGTAATAACATTCATATGAGTCCCAGAACATGGAAAGAGAGAGAAAGGGGCAGAAAGTTTATTCAAATGAACTACAGCTGAAAACTTCCCTAATCTGGGGAAGAACATGGACATCAAAATCCGAGAAGCACAGTGAACTCCCATTAAATTCAACAAAAGTCTCCCATCGCCAAGGCATATCATAGTCAAATTCACAAAATACACAGACAAGTAAAGAATTCTGAAAGCAGTGAAGGAGAAAAAGTTCTTACCTACAAGGGAAGACAGATCAGGTTCTCAGCAAATCTCCCCACAGAAACTTGACAGGCCAGAAGAGAGTGACAGAATATTGTCAACATGCTAAATGGGAAACATGTGTAGCTAACAATTTTTTATCCAGCAAGGCTGATATTCAGAATAGTAGAGATAAAGTGCTTTCCAGACAATAAAAATGCAAACAGTTTGTGACCACTAAACTAGCCCCACAAGAAATTATAAGGGTGACTCTTTGAGTGGAGAAAAAAAAAAAAAGGCCAGAAGCAAAAAGACTAGACAGGACCAGAGAACATCACCAGAAACATCAATTCTACAGGTAACACAATGGCACTAAATTCATCTTTCAGTAATCACTCCGGGTGCACCTGGGTGGTTCAGGGGGTTAAGCTTCTCTCTTCAGCTCAGGTCAAGATCCCAGGGTCTTGGGATCGAGCCCCATATTGAGCTCTCTGTCCTCTCCCTCTGCCCCTCCCCCAATCATACACTGTCAAAAAAATGAAAATCTTTAAAAAATAATAGTAGTCACTCTGAATGTAAATAGTCTGAATGCTCCAATACAAAGACATAGGGTATCAGAATGGATAAAAGAACAAGGTAAATCTATATGCTGCCTACAAGAGATTCATTTTAGACCTAAAGACACCTGCAGATTGAAAGTGAGGATATGGAGAATTATCTATCATGCTAATGGACATCAAAAAAAAAGCCAGAGTAGCCTTACCTGTATTAGACAAACGAGATCTTAAAACAAAGACTGTAATAAGAGATGAAGAAGGGCATTACATCATAATTAAGGGGTATATCCATGAAAAAGATCTAGCAACTGTAAATATTTATGTATCCAACTTGGGAGCATCCAAATATACAAATCAATTAATATAAAGAAACTCCTTCATAATAATGATAATAGTAGGGGACTTTAACACCCCACTTACAGCAATGGACAGATCGTCTAAACAGAAAGTCAACAATAAAACAAGGGCTTTGGATAACACACTGGACCAGATGGGCTTAACAGATATATTCAGAATATTTGATCCTAAAGCAGCAGAAAAGACATTATTTTTAAGTGCACATGGAACATTCTCTAGAATAGATCACATACTGGCTCACAAATCAATGCTCATCAAGTACAAAAATATTGAGATCATATCATCCATATTTTCAGACCACAATGTTATGAAACTTGAAGTCAACCACAAGGAAAGTTTGGAAAGACCTCAAGTACATGCAGGTTAAAAAACACCCCACTAAAGAATGAACAGGTCACCCAGGAAATTAAAGAAGAAAAAACTACACAGAAGCAAATGAAAATAAAAACATGATAGTCCAAAACCTTTGGGATGCAGCAAAGGCAGTCTTTTTTTTTTTTTTAAAGATTTTATTTATTCATTTGACACAGAGAGAGAGAGAGATTACAAGTAGGCAGAGAGGCAGGCAGAGAGAGAGAGAGAGGAGGAAGCAGGCTCTCCACTGAGCAGAGAGCCCAATGTGGGCCTCGATCCCAGGACCCCAGGATCATGACCTGAGCCGAAGGCAGCGGCTTTAACCCACTGAGCCACCCAGGCGCCCAGCAAAGGCAGTCTTAAGAGGAAAGTATATAGCAATCCAGGCCTTCTTCAAGAAGAAAAGTCTCAAATACACAATCCAACCTTATATCTAAAGGAGCTAGAAAAGGAGAAGATAAAGCCTAAAGCCAGCAGAGAGGGGCAATAAAGATTAGAGCAGAAATAAATGATATAGAAACAAAACAAAGAAATAGTAGAGAAGACGAACAAAACTAAAAGTTCACTCTTGAAAAGAATAAAATTGATAAACTCCTATCCAGACTTATCAATAGGAAAAGAGAGAGGACCCAAATAGATAAAATTACAATGAAAAAGGAGATCACAACACTATGAAAAGTTATATGCCAAAAAACTGGGCAACCTGTAAGAAATGGACGAAATCCTAGAAACTTACAAATTCCCAAAACTGGAACAGAAAGAAATAGAAAATTTGAACAGACCCATAACCAACAAAGATATTGAGTCAGTAATCTAAAATCTCCCCACAAACAAAAGTTCTGGGCCAGATGGCTTCCCAGGGACATTCTATCAGACATTTAAAGAGTTAATAGCTATTCTTCTTAATCTGTTCCAAAAAAAATAAAAATGGAAAGAAAATGTCCAAACTCAATCTACAAAGCCAGCATTACCTTGATTTCAAAACCACACAAAGACTTGGCTAAAAAGGAGAATTAAAGACCAATATCCCTGATGAACATGGGTGAAAAAAATCTCAATAAAATACAAGCAAATTGAATTCAACAGCACATTAAAGGGATTATCCACCATGATCAAGTGAGATTTATTCCTGGGCTACAGGGGTGGTTCAATATTCACAAATCGATGTGATACACATTAGTAAAAGAAAGGATATGAACCATATGATTCTGTCAACAGATGCAGTAAAAGCATCTGACAAAATACAGCATCCTTTCTTGATAAAAACCCTCAACAAAGTAGGGAGCCTTTCCTCTACAGTCAGGAAAGAGATAGAGATGTCCACTCCCACCGCTTCTATTTAACATAATACTGGAAGTCCTAGCCTCAGCAATCAGACAATAAAAAGAAATAAAATGCATCCAAATCAGCAAGAAGTCAGACTTTCACTCTTAACAGATGACAGGATACTGCAAAGAAACCCAAGGACTCCACCAAATAATTGCTAGAACTCATATAGGAATTCAGCAAAGTTGCAGGATATAAAATCAATGTACATAATCTGTTGCATTTCTACACACCAAAACAGCAGCAGAAAAAGAAATCAAGGAATCAATCCCATTTGCAATTGCATCAAAAACAGTAAGATACCTAGGAATAAACCTAACTGAAGAGGTAAACGATCTGTACTCTGTAAACTACAGAACACTTATGAAAGAAAACAAAGAGGCTACAAAGAAATGAAAAAGCATTCCATACTCATGGATTTGAAGAACACTGTTAAAATGTCTATACTACCCAAAGCAATCTACACATTTGAAGCAATCCCTATCCAAATACCATCAGCATTTCTCAGAGAGCTAGAACAATCCTAAAATTTGTATGGAAGCACAAACAACTCCAAATAGCCAAAACAGTTCTGAAAAAGAAAAAACTGGAGGCATTATGATTCCAGATTTCAAGCTATATTACAAAGCTGTAATCATCAAGACAGTATGGTACTGGCAAAAAAACAGACACAGATCAACAGAACAGAACAGAAAACCCAGAAATAGACACAACTACATGGTCAATTAATCTTTGACAAAGCAGGAAAAAAATATCCAATGGAAAAAAGACAGTCTCTTCAACAAATGGTGTTGAGAAAACTAAAAAGTGACATGCAAAAGAATGAAACTGGACCACTTTCAAAAAGAAAAAGATAAGTCCAAAATGGATGAAAGACCTAACTGTGAGACAGGAACCTAAAATCCTAGAGGAGAACACAGGCATCAACCTCTGACATTGGCCATAACAACTTCTTACCAGACACATCACCTGAAAGCAAGGGAAACAAAAGCAAAATGAACTACTGGGACTTAATTAAGATAAAAAGCTTCTGCACAGTGAAGGAAACAATCAACAAAACTAAAAGGTAGCCTACGGAATGGGAGAAGATATTTTACGAGGACATATCTGACAGTTAGTATCCAAAAATCTAGAGAGAATTTACCCAACTCGAAACCCAAAAAACCAAACATCCCATTTAAGAAACGGGCACAGGATATGAATAGACACATTTCCAAAGACATCCAGATGGCTAACAGACACATGAAAAGATGCTCAACATCACTGGGGAAACACAAATCAAAACCATGAGATACCACCTCACACCTGTCAGAATGGCTAAAATTAACCACACAAGAAACACGAGATAATGGCAAAGATGTGGAGAAAGGGGAACCTTGTTGGTGGAAATGCAAACTGGTGTAGCCACTCTAAGGAACAGTTTGGAGGTTCCTCACGAAACTAAAAATAGAACTACCCTATGATTCACCAATTGCAGTACTAGGTATTTACCCAAAGGATATAAAAATACAGATTCAAAGAGGTACAGGCATCCTGATGTTGACAGCAGGATTATCAAGTCAAATTATGGAGAAAGCCCAAATGTCCATCGACTGATGAAAGGATGAAGATATGGTGTATATACACAATGGAGTATCACTCAGCCATCACAAAGAATAAAATCTTGTCATTTGCAAGGATGTGGGTGGAGCTAGATGCATTATGCTAAGCAAAACAAGTCAATCAGAGAAATACCATGTGATTTCACTCACGTGTGGAATTTAAGAAACAAAACAGATAAACATATGAGAAGGAGGGGAAAGGGAGAGATGGAAATAAACCCTAAGAGACTCTTAAAAAGAGAACAAACTGAGGGCCACTGGAGGGAGGTGGGTGGGCGATGGGCTAAATGGATGAAGGGTATTAAAGAAGATATTTGTGATGAGCACCAGGTGCGGCATGTAAGTGATGAATCACTGATTTCTACTGTAATCAACATTGCCCTGTATGTTAACGAAAATTTAAAGAAAAAAAAAAAAAGAAGAAACTTAAAAAAAAAAAACCTCATACCCGTTTGGCTGTGATAGGCAATCTCCTACCACCCAAGGCCACTGAAGGATTTGCTCTCACCTCTACCAACCTGTTTCCCAGAAACCTTTTCTTTTCCAGCCTACACCAACTCTCCATTCTCTTATAAGTTTAATTCTGCCTTTGAAAGGATATTGATTTCATAAAGCATTTCTAGTGCTGTAACAATGGCAGGGTCTTCAAGTATGTATTTGAGGTATCCTGGGAAGAGGAGAGTTAACTGGTTCCCACGGCTGCAGAGTGCTGGAATCTGGGGAAATGGAACAAGTGAGCCCATGCAGGGAGGCTCCGTTGAGGAAGAAACATTTTACCTGAGACCCGATAGACATGCAGGACTATTTACGTAGAGTCGAGAAAGGAGGCGGCATGCTTAGTTGTAAACATATCTTCGCAAGGTGAATTTAAGGCAACCCCAAATGATGACGATTTGAAAGGAACAAGCTAAACAAGAACGACAAAATCCTGAATAAAATGGAGTAGATGCACATTAAGTGAATAAGAACTAGTGAATGAAGGAAGAAAACTCTTCAGTTGAGAGCTCCCAAATGAAACAAGGCTGTTTATTTAGCTATGTTCAAACACTGAGAGCATCAACCCAGAAAAACCATTCCCAGAATAACTGGCCCCAGACAGACACTGCTTTGAGTCTGTGTAATTGGTGCTGTGATAAGAGGCGGGTGGTGAAGTGGCTGGATCCCAGGCGGAAATGGGCCACTTCGGTCTAATTGGAGGAACGAGATGTCCTCAAACAGAGTCCACCGTCTGAGCAATAAGGGCTGTACTGAGGACATAAAGCCCAAGGTGAAATGAACCACTCCAGCAAATGACACAAATAGTGGCTAAACTTCATCTAGCTCTTACAAGTTCAAGCCCACTTTGCACCTTGCAGACTGAATCTGAGGCATTTTTATTCATGAAGTGCATAAAACCCAAGGATAACAACCTTCCTGTTGCTCTTGTAAAGGTACCTTTAATAACTGGCAGAAGAGCCGTGAATAAAGTGATAAAAGGGGCTGGGGTGGCTGGACTCTGTCCCCATTCTTATGAGAGAAAACAAATTCACACATACACTAAAGCGTTTTGTCTTTTTCCTCACTTAGGCCTGAAAGGCAAGCAGGCGATAAAATAGTTTGTGAGCTAAATCCATTCTGAAAGCAGGATAACACAGATGCTCCTGGACGGGTGAAGGGGTCAGGGCCTGAAGCCCTTTGAACATCTGCATCCAGGGATGAAAATCTTAATTAGCTGACAAAAAGCTATTTAATCACTAAGATCCGAGCAAGCTGAGCAGATCCTGCCCACCCTTCCTCCCTCCCTCCACTTTGCATGTAAAGACATGGGTGACATGAAGGAAGAAATCCAAGTTGTCTATGTTGAGCTCTGGATCAGTTCCCTCAGCAGTATGTTCTTTGAAGGGAAAATGCTAGACTCAGAAATTATATTGCAACTAAATGTTTCTTCATCACTGGCAAGTTTCCAGATTCCAATATGGAATTTTTTTCCTTAATATTCTACTTCTCCCATCAAAAATTTTGGGGGTATCAGAGTTCATTCAAAATCAGTCTGTCAGGACTATTTTGTGGTAGGGATGTGATTTTACCAGCTTTGGGAAAATAGGAATGCGATACCCAAGGCTTTGTGATGGGTCTTAATTATTAGACAAATTAGATAAAGTGCTGAGAGAGAGGGAGAAAGAGAGTGGGAGAGGAAGAGAGATGGAGAGACACAGAAAGGAATAAACTACAATTTGGGAGGAGAGACCCCTTCCAGTTCAGCATCTTCCAAAACAATTTGTCACACTCTTGGCCTTAGATGTTATACTTTTTTAAAAAGTGAAACGAGTTTGGAAAACACTGGCTGAAAAAGAATAGGTTTCTTTTCAGGACTTCTCAAAACTTTTAATATTCAAGTGTGCATTATAGGCCTTCAAAAAGGGGATAAGGTATCACCGGATTTTTCATATGATTTGCATAGGAAACCCGTCTTCATTGAGGATTTAACGTCGTATCACTTACAATTAGTGCTGCAGAGAACACTTTCCAGGAAGCTCTTCATGCAATTGCTTACCTTGGACGATATCTAAAGTGCAGGAAAAGAAGGGCGGTGGGAGTGGTGAAGATGGAGGAGGAGATCATGGGACCAGAGTGACCTGACCTGGAAGGAAATTTTGCTCAGGATGAGGTATGAAGGGAAGGCAAAAAATGCTGGTAAGTCCTGTACCCAAATGTATGGGAAGAACTGTCAAGGACTCAATTCAGCTGGAGTAGGAGGTGAAAGGATGAACCAAAGGGAATTATGTTTATAAGGTTTTATGGACTCTTTCTGTTCCCTCAGAATTCACGTTTAAACCTGAGTTTGGGGGCGCCTGGGTGGCTCAGTGGATTAAGCCTCTGCCTTAAGTCCTGGGATTGAGCCCCATGTCGGGCTCTCTGCTCAGCAGGGAGCCTGCTTCCTCCTCTCTCTGCCTGCCTTTCTGCTTATTTGTGATCTGTCAAATAAATAAAATCTTTAATAAACAAACAAACCTGAGTTTGGTGTTAATTGTACTATGCCTAAACTTGTCAAATCTGTAAATTATTTTACCAAATTTTCCAACCTTCCAGCCTTTATTTATTTCTTCAAGTACCATTCTGACGCATTCTCTCCCTTCCTTATGGAACTGTAGTATTTGTTAGCTTGTTTGATGTTGTCTGTATTTACCGGAGATTCTCTTCAGTTTTACCTTCAAATTAGTCATGACTTTATGCTTTATTAAGTAAGGTCTAGCTCTTAACCCTAAAGATTTCATCCTTAATCCTAGGATATGTTGTCCTCACTCTTAAGACCTAATATTTCTGGGTTTCCCACTGTAAGTCTAAGGTACTTAGAAACATCTCACTCTACTCTGGAACTCCACTCTCTCCTGTCCTGTCCTCAGATATTACCATTCAGCTCTTGACCTACAGGGAAAATTTGTATGAGGCCTTAGAAGGGCCATTCCTGGACACATGCAACTCAGTCTCTGGCCACAGGCTCACGCTGTATCCTCGTGTAAATTACAGAGGTGCTCCCCCTCCCCATTTCCACACAACTGCCTCTCCTCAGCTAGCTCACTCTGCAAATCACAATAGTCTCAGCATCCTTGGACTTCATCTTCCAATTCTCAGCTTAGAGAGACTGTGGCTCCATTTGGGACCACCTGCTCTCCTTTACGTCAGGAAAGTGACTCCAGACGAAAAGCCAGAACAATCGGGGGGCTCACCTTGTTCCGTTTCCCTCAAAGACCAGCACCCTACGCTGCCTGCTGCCCAGTGCTTCACATGTTGTCTAGGTTTATAGTCATTTTCAGTGGAAGGAAAAATCCAATACCATTGTCACAGCTGGAAGCAGAGTACACTAGAATTTTGATAGCACATTCACTATCATTCAAAATTCTATACCCAGTCACCATGTTATTTATGTATAAAACCAGCTGAAAATCTTAGACTCGCTAGGGCTCAGAAAACATAGCACCCCATGTAGCTTTCCTGAAAAAGAAGCACCCAAAATCCTGTAACTTCCAAAACTGCGTAAAAATTCAATTATATTTAAGATGCGACATAAAAGATGAAGACTGAAACTGGTCAAATTTGAATTTGTTTCTAAATATTGACATAATTGGGACACCTGGGTGGCTCAGTTGTTAAGCAGCTGCCTTCAGCTCAGGTCATGATCCCAGGGTCCTGGGATCGAGTCCCACATCAGGCTCCTTGCTCAGCAGCCACTCTGCCTGCCACTCTGCCTGCTTGTGCTCTGAGAAGTAAATACACATCTTTAAAAAATAAATTAAAAAATTTTAAAAAATTGACATAATTATGAAATATCATGCAAATTGGAAATGAAGCCTCTAAAAGNATTAAAAAATTTAAAAAAATTGACATAATTATGAAATATCATGCAAATTGGAAATGAAGCCTCTAAAAGATACGAAATAAAAAATGTTAACTATGTTTACTAGACTTATTTTATGTAGCACCTCAAATTTTGCCAGGTCTAGTGTATATATAGTTATTTTTTTTAAGATTTTATTAACTTATTAGAGAGGGATAGCACTAGGGAGGAGTGAGAGAGAAAAGTGAACTCCCTGATGAGCCCAACGTGGGGCTCGGTTCCAGGACCCTGAGATCATGACCTGAACCTAAGGCAGACACTTAACCAACTGAGCCACCCAGGCACCTCCAGTGCATCTAATTTTTATCTAGCTCTCTGTAGCAACTACCGTACTTTTCTAATGGCCATGGGACCAGAGTGTTGGTGCAGCCAACACTGTGAAATTTGAGGGGTCTGCTGTGGATGAAAGCTTCGGATCCTTCATATTGCCAACACCAAGTGCCTTTCGCTTATATGCGTATGCATATCGCTGCACACACCTTGCTTTCTATCTCAAGGCTGCCCTGCAGCCAACTGAGGAACAAGCAGCAGCCTTGGGACCCAGCCAACACCCAGAAAAGCACAGCCCAAAGAAGCCAGCGTTGATGCTGAGTTAAACTTTGACTAATAGGATATAGGAGTCAAAATATACCCTTCTCCCCCTTTCTTCCAAATGGATTATTTAGAAATGCAGTGTTTTCTTCCAGCTACTGGGAAAAGGTCGTATAACAAAAAGCAGTCTACTTGACATGAACTGAGAGCAGCTCAGCCACACATTCCCTTACACTTGCTCTCCCTCCTTCCCTGCCTCATTCCAGCTCTTTCTCGATCCTGCTTCCCTGGGATTGCATTCTAGCACTAAAGATGATATAAAAACACTATATGTGATATCATAACACGGATATAAAAGCTAAGGCCATCTTAAAATAAGAATATTCTGGGGAAAAAATGTAAACACATATTAAAACATGTCATAATATGGAAGAATCAAATACTATTTCAATCTTGGCATTGGTAAATAAAGTTTTAAGTGAAAATAAAAGTCATTGATATAAAATAACTTCTGGTTAGCTGGGGAAAAAAATTCCAAAACTTATAAGATATAAAAAAAATATAGGACAAAAGGGGAGAAAACTAGCAGAAAATGGGGAGGGGGAAGAAAGCCTAAAATATAATCAACATACCACAACAGGATTTTTTTTTAAGTATAGCCATAATGCAAGCCCTGCTTGGAACTATGGATAAATGCATCAAATCAGATATGGACTCCAATCTACGATATCAGAGATACAGAAATTAAGCAAGTAAATAAACAAACATGTAATTGCATGCCCCATGATTGCTGTGAATGAAAGCCATACTTCCATGTGAGTCTGTAACAGGAGAGATCTGACCTAGTCTTAACTTAGGGTTGGAATCAGAAGCACAGCTCAGGCTCCATGTTTGACAGCAACCTTAACATGGGGCATGCTCTTAACCTAACCAAGATTCCACACCCTGTCCCATAAAATGACAGCAAGTAATAATTCCTACCCAATGAGTTTTTTGTGAGAACCAGATGAGATGCTGCCGCTGCAAACATTTTACAGTCTGTAAATCACTTCACCTGAGGATCTGTGACTTGGTTTCTAGGCCCCTTAAAAACCAGCACAACACGTAAACACATAGTAGGTGTTCAGGACTGAAAACTTCCTGAAGCTTTTAACGAGCCCAAATAGGGTCAGTCTAACAAGTAAAATGATGTTAAGTCAAGTTGGTGTTTTCTGTTACCATCCACGCTCCTGCATCCCTCCCGTCACACCTCACACCCTAAGGAAGGTTTATTTTATGGGAGAAGTTGTGACAAGAGAGGAAACGACATGTGACCCCCCCCTTTTTTTTTAAAGTATGAGAGCAAATAGAGTAGCATTTGCTATAACGTGTAGGTGAAATAAAGCATCTAGGTACCACAAATGATTGGGTCTGCCTCAATCCATTCGCTTAGATAAATCATGAATTGCTTTCAATTCTTGCTTCCGCTGAGCTACAGAGGTCTCCAAACTGAAATCCTGCTACTGTGTTCAATAGGTACAGATGATGGAAAAGCCATTTTTTAATGAGAATTTGGTAGGAAATAGTTTGTGACTCCTCCTTCCCCATTGAGTTGTTCCTAGAATTCAAACAGAAAGGGGACTCACTCTTACAATTTGTCCAAACTAAGATATCTTGAAATGACAGATAAAGCACAATTTGCTTTTCGGAAATAGAGTCCCATCTCATGAGCTCTGAAGGAGGAATAACCGAATTGACTTGTGAGAAATCAAAAGAGAAAAAACCTTTCCAATCTTCAGCAGTACAGGAAAAAATATTTAACTCACTGTAAAACCTGAGCCCTATCACAGAGCATGGTTGGGGCTCACCTCAAAGGCAACCGATAACATTCTAATTTGATGGCCTTTTCCAAGGTTTTAGACCTACAGTTTGATTCTAGGCCTGAATGTTTCCATGGAAATGTGGGGAAATGAATGAGATCAGCTCGACATCTTGCAACCCAACATCAAGGGTTTTGTTTTGTTTTTTAAATTTATTTTGAGATAATTATAGATTTGTATGTGCTGATAAATAATACTAATATATTCTCTCTTTACTCCATTTTCCCCAGTGGTAGCATGTTACAAAACTACATTTATCTGACGCTGCTGAGATTTCCATTGTTCCCTGCTAATGCTGCCTGAGGGAGAAGGAACTTGCCCGCCATGGGCGACCTGCTGCCCCCAGGTACGGGGACAAAGAGCAAACCACGCTCTGTCAGGATGTCCCGTACCTGAGCCACTATCTGCTTCAAGTCTCTTTTGGGGGAAATGATTCTCTGGGCTGCAGGATACAGAGGTTTCTTGGGTCAGCAGCTTGTTTTTGCGGGAATCTTCTGTCAAAATCTCCTGGCCACCCCATAGCTCTAGGTTAGGAAGGGAAATCTCAGATCCAGCGGGGATGAAAAGTACTTTCTGGGCCAGACCATTTGCTGTGGCAAGACTTCCCCTGCCACCATCTTGCAGGTGCTACCTGGTCACCTGATGTCCTGAGGTGGGGAAAAGGAGTTTCAGGTCTAATGCGGAGGGAAAGTACTTCCCGTGGCTCCTCAAGAAAGATCCCACTGGAGTCCTCTTATTAGTTCCACTGCTCTTCCAGGCAAGACCTCCCATCCAGTTCAGGAGAGGAATGAACCTAAGTCACACTTTCTATAGTGAGGTTGGTGGTGAGGGACACCTGGCCTGCGTCCCTTCCTGCCATGGGTGGAGAATGCTAAGATGTCCTCTACGTTGTTCCTTCTGTCCCAGTAGCCCTAACCTTCCCATCTTCCTCAGTTCAGACTTCTCTTTTGGTTGCCTCTCATTTCTAATGCTTATAGTTATTCTGAGAAGAGTGGAATAGAGAGAAATGGTTTTGTGCCATCTTTATGCCTGCAGCTTTCCATCTGAACCAAATATTAAATCGGCAGTGTGTAGGACAAAGTTGCAAAAGTATTTTGTTTATTCTAAGCTGTTTTTTTTAATTTGTGTCTAAAGTTAACCAAAATTAAAAATCAGAAGACTGCACAAAAAAAAAATTTCAGCTCTGGATTCTCTGAGAAAATTAAATGGGCCACCCAGGCTTGCATTGGGCCAGTATCAGCTGAAAAAGTGGAGAATCATCCCTCTTCAGACACAGCACTTATACCTATTCCCCTGTTTTTAGGCCCAGCTATCTCAGTCATTTAAATCACCAGTCTGGCACTTTGAGTTAAGAACCCTGACTTAGCCTATTAATGAACAATCACAAACCTTTGTAAGTACATTTTACGAACACTTTCACATAAATTCTTTCGTTTAATCCTAATCATAAAAAATCTGGCACTATTTAATCCCAATTCTAAATAGCAGGTTCTATAAGTCCCATTTTATAGCTAAGGAGACTAGGTTTGAGAATGAGGATGTGATTTACCAAGGTCAAGTGCTATTTAGCGGCACAGCTGGGATTCAACCCTCATCTTCTGACCCCATGTCCAGTATGCTTTACTTGCCCCCACCAGCAGAGACAACTAAGATGATGCTCCAAAATATTGCCACAAATCATAAGGCCACATTGCTCTGACATGTGAATGTTCTTTTAAAAACAGACTTAGGGATTCCTTCAGCTATCATTCATTTGCACACAGACTATATACTTACTTTGTCAGGGCAATTAAACAAAAACCTGAATCACCCCAAAATAAACCTGAGCATCACTTTCCCAATCAATTCGATCAAGCCTTAGGCAAATTGCTTTGCTGGCACTTGGATTGATGGGATGGGTACAAACCTAACACACATCCTGTCCCACCCCTACAGATTTTAAATAGAGTCTAGGAGACTAGACCAACACATTTAAAATAATTTTATATATATATATATATATATATATATATATATGTGTATGTATACATACACACAAATACATACACACATACATGCATCTATAAATACATATGTAGTCATATACGAGAAAAATCTCAGATGTTTAGATTTGCATGGAGAACAGCTGTTGGAAAGCAGGGAAAGTTGAGATACTTAAGACTTAATGATTTATTCTGTAGTCTCTATCTCCTATAAAAGGGTGACCTTTGATAAAACTACTGGGAGAATGGAAGAAACCAGAACTGTCGTAGAAACATCATTAATAATGCCTCCTTGTGAATGATCTTTCTGGTGTCACTGCTGCAAACTCAGCCAAATGACAGGTTTTCCTGAGGGATAGATAAAGAATAACCCCATCTCTGCAACCATGAAGAACGAACTGTTTAAAAAAAAAACAACCCACATAGGTTCAGATGAATGAGAGAGTATATGTGGCCTAAATAGGGAGGCAGCCTTTTGAACAGAGAGGACAGAAAGCAGGTGAAGTGTTAGAAGCAGCAACACTTGAGCAAATACAAAGTCCAGAGGGTTAAACCATGGGCTCAAATTCTAAAATACCCCTTCATTTCCCTTGAAGTTGGCAGGCTTATTGCCACTTCGACCAATAGATATGGCAGAAGGGATGCTGTGTGACTTCCAAGGCTAGGTCATCACGGCCACGTTCAAACACCTGCTCCTGGAGTCCTGAACTGCCTCCTGAACTGATAAATGGGCCTCATGTGGGGTTTTCCAGATGAGAGCAAGCAGAGTCCAGCTTTCCTACCATTCCAGCCCATGTGGCAGACATAGGAGTAAAGAAGGTTCCAGATAAATCCAACCCCAGCCTTTCAAATCACCCCCAAATTCAATCAGTCTTCCCAGCTGGGGCTCCAGACATCTCAGAGATGATCCCGGCCGTCTATGTCCTCTCTAAATTCCTGACAGATGAAATCCAATAGCAAATCAAAATTGTTGTCATGTTAAGTCACTAAATTTTGGAGCTGTTTCTCATGCAGAAATAAAAAACAGAGGGTAGACAGAAAAGGCGAAATGGGGGAGAGGAAAAGGTACATTTCATACAGAGCTGGAACAGGAAGTAGAATTAAGCATGACTAGAGAATGTGGGTGAGATGTGAATGGGAAAGTCAGTGGTAAGAAACAACATGAGCTTCTAAAGACAGTCTGTGCTGCAAATCCAATTCTGGGGGCCAGCAAGACAGACAAAATGCTAGCATTACAGTCATTCATGACAGCATGAGGTTATTCTCCAGAAAAATGCCAACTGGTCTTTTATATTTTTCCTTCTAGATGAAAGAGACAGCTCTTGCTTTCACCAGAACCCGTCTACCCAGCCCCCTCCTCAGCCTGAAGCACCAGGTCTCACAGAGCCTTGCGGGCAAATGTTGCCCAAGACATCAGCTCCTCAGGAAGCTAGAGTTCACCAATTCACCAAGAAGGGAGCCCTTGGTTCTGTAAATCCTGTGTCCCAGAGCTACTCCACACCTGAGGGCTCAGTCCACTGGTTATCTTGTCCGGCACACCAGCTGAGATCGAAAGCCCTCGTTTCTTGGACCACAACACTTGACTATGATATTGGCACCCCCTTTACCTCCCTGGGCTGGACTCTGCCTCACCTTAACTCTTGGCTGCCATCCTATATGCACCAGACACACCACCTGACTTGGATGCTTCCACAGTTAGACCAGAGTCCCATGCCGCATTGAATGTCCATATAGTGAGCAACTGGCCATCCTACCTTGGGGAATTTCCCTGAAGCTCTGTTTGTTCTCCAAACTCCAGTATCTGCTTCCTCCAGCTCCACAGCGGACCCAGCTACCTTGCAGATAAACCACCAAAGTTGTGACAACTCTTGCAGGAAGTAAAGCACTTTGACAATAGACCAAATATCGCCCACTCAGATCCACTGTGAAACCTCTTTTAAGCACTTCCTCTGTGATTCCCCAAACACCAGTGAGGAAGGTCAAAGACATATGCCAGCTCAGTGCTTCCTTGATTTACTTGTGGCTGACTGCAAAGCAAGCCTTCCTCCATGGAGCCATTTGTCTAAGTGGGGTACTTAAGTTCGGATTTCCAGTTAATACCTGTGGAGCCAACCCCCAGCTTACTCAGCTCTGAGACCAGAGGAAAGACTTCATGGACCTCAAAGTCTCACAAGTTGGCAATTTAAGCAGAAATTTCCACATTTTCCAAAGGAACTACTTTCCTGCTTCAGTTGCCAGAAGGGAGAACAGAAGTGGAGAACGCGACAGCCTACTGACCTATCAAGAAAACCGGCCTGCAAGGTTACGGAGCATCACCTCATGGGTCACAAGCATTAGCAGATACCTCCCATTAGCCAATGGTAAGTATCAGAGAAAACCCCAACAATGGACTCACTCTTTCTCTCAGAAAGAGGGATGCAAGAGCAGGTCTGAGGGGCTGGGAAGAGAAGTTCTGAGCCTTGATTGAGCCCCATTGTTGCGCTGTCTGGGAAGATTGCACAGCTGGGCTAAGTACTGTATTCAGCAAAACACATGATGGGCAGTGCTTTTGTGCCAGGGACCCTCCAGTCAGCACGGAGCGTTAGACAGCTGAGAAAATTCAGGCCCTTTCACAACAAACCGGATTTCTATATTAAATTTGAGTGTGGATGGGCATTGTGTTGGGTAATTGCCAGCCCCGAATGTCACCAAAGGTGACAGGCTCGCTCTGATCTCAGACAACGGGGAAAAGCCAGCTTCCCCCAGCCCAATATTCAGGCGGCCCCAGGTATGAGTGATAAATAGCACAGTGCGGGGTGGGAGGGGGGAGACTTTGAAAGAGAGATGACTGGATTCTTGTCCTATTAACTTCCAGCTCCACCTGATCCTGTATACAAGAATAGGATCTATAAGTTTCTGACCCCTAAGTCACAAGCCCAGGCTGGCAGAAAAGTCACCCATTTTAACAACACAATTCTCCCCAGGCAGCAAGCACTGAACACCAGTCTGAGAAGGAGAGAAGGGAGTCTGGTATTACATGTAGGAAACAGCCAGGTTGGCCCTGGAGCACACATCATCACATCAACAGGATGTAGGGGATTCATTTTCTCCTCAGGTTGATGGCTTTTTTGTGGGAAACTGGAGACATTCTTAGGATGGGCCAGGTGCTATGGCAGTAGGCTGTCTGTGGAAGGTCAAGCAGAGCATAGTCCCAGGGAGAAGATCTGTGTGCTGGCTTACATACATCAGGTAACTCAATTTCTTGGAATCCTCACGGAAACTGAGTTTACAGAGAAATTCAGAGAAGTTCAGTGATGGTCAAGGTCACATGGTTACTTATAGAAATAGTATCCAAACCCAGTTATCTTAACTCCTCAACAGTATTTGGGTCATGTAGGAAACCAAAGGAAGACAGTGATGCTCAGTTCTTGCCTGGCCTCAAGACTACAGTGCAGTCCCACTGGAGACACAGAACGGGAGTAAGGAAGCTGAGGGCCAGGGAGGAGGAAGTCTGGCCTGACAGAGATGCGGCCCATTTCATTCTGAAGCCACAAATATTGCCGTGAGGAGAGCACATGCTTCAACTCCCCTCATCCTCTGTAATACCTTCTGTAATATAATGTAATGCAAGATGGGGTCCTCCTTGGCTCAGAGTCCCCCACCCCACCCCATGTGAGTACACAGGGCAGACTAAGGCCAGGAATCAGGGTCTGAAATCTGCTCGCTATATGCTTTGAAAAACTCAGGCATCCATGGAAATCCCTCCAGGGCATGGTCTCTACTCATCTTTGCCCCTGGGTGTTCCAAATCAACATGGAAGGGAAGAAGGGACAGCCTAATTCTCTGATGAACTTCCCAGAGATGAAAGCCTCTCAGTGACAGGTTGGTTCTTCCTTTCTTTTAAACTTATCTTTACCGGGTTATCTCTTTTGAGCAGATAAGGTTGAGACAGAGTCCTGGGAGGGATGCAGCATCTGCCTGAGACTGTGTTTTTGGACCCCAGTGCCGTGACTGCCTCAAGGCTCTCCTAGCACTTGGATTCCTAGCCTCCTTAGAGCCCGGGTTTGGGGTGGGGCAGAAGAGATGCTGTCAGCCCTAATCATCATCATGGAATTTCACGGAGCAGCATGAGTTAGGAGATGGAGTCTCTAATCCCGCATCCTCCATGTACACAGATTAGAATGGGGGGGGGGGGCCCCTAGAGATACCACAGTTAAGGCCCTCTTCAAACTTCCCAAGCTCATTTCCACCTTAGAAGATCTATACTTGTTTTTTCCTCTTCCTGGACCATGTTTTTTTTCCTAGATCCTAGCTCAGATGATTATTTCTTTCTGTTCAGATGATAATCCAGATGGCACCCCTTCAGAGAAACCTTCCCCGAACTGCCTGAAGCACCAGACCTTCATCACTATCCCATCACTAAATATTAACGTTCCTTCTTAGCACCCGTCACTTCCCAAATTATCCTCTTTATTCACCGTGTGCCTGTGCCCTGTCTTCATAGAACCTCAATTCTATGAAAAGCAAGGGTTTCATCTCTTTCATGCATGGCAGCCTCACGAGGGCCAACCACCACCACCACCACCACGACAACGCCATCACAAGAGTTGATGCACAGTGGATGCACGGGAAATGAATTCAGGCCGACCTGAGAGGTCACCGACACTGTGGAATTTTTGCTTCTTCCTTTGGGCTTAAAATTGGAAATAAGGGCCAGCTCAGCAGAAGGTTCAGTGGCTCATCTTCAAAAGGAACATGAAGGTGGGTATACAGCATGGCCCCTGGCATCAGTGGATTAGCTGGGACCAGAGGGATAGAAACACGTAAGGCCATCAGTGAAGATGTTACCATAGAGCCCACACATAAAAAAACACTAAATTCCTGGGGCCGATGAAGGTGGTTTTCTTAGGCCACTCAGGCTACCCTAACAAAATACCACAGACTGGGCACTCGGACAAGAGAAATCTATTTCATGGCTCTGGACACTGGGAGGCAGAGATCAGGGCCACGCTCTGGTGAAAGCTCCCTTCCTGGCTTGCAGAGGGCTGCCTTCCTACTGCGTGTTCACATGGCCTTTCTTTGGTGCCTGCATGGAGAGTGAGCCAACTCTGGCACCCTTTCCCTGGTGTATCAGAGCCCTCCCCCCATGACTGCATTCGATCCTAATTACTTCCGTAAAGGCCTATCTCCAAATACAGTCACGTTGGGAGGTAGCGCTTCGATATACAAATTTGAGACACAGTCCGTGAGAACGATTATGAATATCTGGGTGCCCCTTGTGTACGCTGCTTCAGCACTGACCTCCCAGCAGAACTGATCGTGTCAAGGGAAGGTGAGGCCCAACCCCCAGGAAGCAGCTGTCACCATGAGGTATACTGTGTGATGCCGAGACTGAGGCGGCCACTAAAATCCCCACGCATGCTGTGGGCCTCCTGGAACAGCATTTCAGGCCCAGATTTACTGTGGTTGGTCACGATGAGTCTAACATCAGTGTCCACACATGGTGTGTTCTTCACCGAGGATCAGACTAGTAAGATTCCAGCTGACACTACCATCGGAGGTACTGCACAGGCCCCAGCACGCTTCCACCCAGAATGCTGAGTTGCTGGCAGTGAGCATTGAGTTGCTGCAGGAATCAGGGTTGCTTCCTAGAGGAGCAAGGCAAGAGGGCCATGAACCACAGGCAGTGGAGACATCGAGGAAAGTCGGGGTCTCCAGTCACGTTCACTCAGGGCAGCAGCAAAGCAGTGACAGGGCTGACTCCACATCAGCCCCCAAGCAGTGGCACCTCCTCAGGCATCTCCTGAGAGAAGCTGGGAGTGATGTTGGCAGGAGAAGCAGTGCCCCTTCCTAGGAAGGGCCAGTCTGAGTTGTTCTTCCCAAGCCAGTTCCCCGGCACCACTGCCGGGCTGGCAGGACAGAGATGCCCTTTCTGACACCTGAGGACCGTTAAGCTGCCCGAGGTGGGCGCCATGGAAGCCAGAGTGAAAGGAATCTCATAGCAAAGTGAAATTCACCTGTGGGCAAAGGGCCCTGTGGGATTCATGCAGAGCATGAAATCAGCCATAATACCTAGCTTGCTAAAATGTAACAGAGGCCACTGGGGGCGAAGAAAGGTTTCAGAGAGGGGCCTAGGCCTTCCGAATGCTGAGGCCCCAAGGGACCACTCTGCCGTTGCAATGCCCGAGGCTTTCTTAGCCCAAACAGCCGCCCTGTGATCTGAGAGACAAAAGCACTGTCCCTGGGCTCTGTTTAGCAGCACCTGAGGATTAGCATATAGAACCTTTCCGGTAAACAGATCCTCCCAGTTTCAGTAAGACCCCGTGTCACCCAACACAAGCTTGCAAACAGTAATAAGGATTTGGGATTATCCTGAAGGACCAATACAAGCAGGAGCAAAGGAGAGCAAAGCGGCGGCACCTCTGAGCGCTGACCCCCTTGCCTTCTCCTCCCTCTGACAGTAAAGTCTGGAGCAATCTTTCACCCCTCAGTACAGGGATTGCTGGCCGTTCCCAGCAGGGCCCTACGAGACGGGCGGGGAACTGGGTGATGAGAACGTCCTCTTCCTCCTCATCTTTTGGTCCTAGTAGTTAGGAGCAATGACTCTTGATTATGGGGGTTCAAATCCCAGCTTTACCACTACAGCCAGGTGAACTGTAACACACATACGTAACTGCCTCAGTTTCCCCATCCATAAAATGAGGCTAGCAACAGAGCCTAAGTCATAGGCTTATCGGAGGGTTAAAGGAGTTAACACATGTTATGTGAAGTCTGACACACTCCTCAGTAAAGTGGCTGTTATTGTTGTATTTCTTTCCATGGATAAAGTCAACATGTTTAGGACTTATTGTCTACTAGGTACTCTGCGGAGGGCTATGTAAAAAGTATCTTACTTTTATCAACCAATAGATAGATGAAAATAGATTAGAGTATTTGCTTATATATGTATATATATATAATTCTAGATTGGATAAAGAAAACGGAAAATGGCCCTCAAATTATTAAGATCACCAAAAGTTACTTAAGTAGGAGAGCAAGGCTTTAGGCCCTTATTTGACTCCCAAGACAGAATTCTTCACAACAGAGAGGAACCTGCTACTTTCCTTTCTGGCTTGGCAGCAGCTCTGTACCCCGGGACAGACAGGTTCCACACCCCAGCCATGGTCTCCATTGCTCAGTGCATGAACACGGGGGTTCTGCAGGGGAAATGGGAGGGCCCCAAAGCCTTGTCCTTGAGAAGCCGGAACTTGTGGCAATAAAAGGTACCACATCAGCCATGCTGAAGCAAGCTGTAAGCACACTCTGAGGAGACAGTTTCCCACAGGCCCCAGCACACCACCATGCCAAAGAAGCAATACAGAAAATAAACACACAAGACACCCTCCCAACCCGCCGCCTTTCCTTGAACCTCCAGTATCTGCACCAATGCTCCTGGAACAGGGCCTCTGTCTGCTCTTAACGTGGTCTTCTAAGTAGTTGGAGTAAAGCTGGAAATTCAGGAAGCTGAAACAGGAGGAATGATCTGGAGATGAAGGTGGTTAGGAGTTCACTGTGTTAGAGGAGGCTTAGTGCTTTGGCAAATAGCCCCCATCTCTCTCAGTGGTTTAATACAACGAACGTTTACTTCCTATACCACAAACCAGAGTCAGCTGGGAGGAGGAGCGAGCAGGAGTCACTCTGTTCCACGAGGTCCTTCAGGGACTCAGGCTCTTTCCAAATATTTGCTCATCTACCCACTAGATGCCTCAGACCCTCCCAGGCTTTGGAACCCTGCGCTGGGTCTTCTCCATCTGGCAGGCCTACAAGGCCAGAGTGAGCCAGCAGGGAGCATCTATCACACAGGAGATATTTTTGATGCCAGGCCTTAAAATGGCACACAGAGCTTCCATCCACACGCCACTTGCCAAGATTCTAACCTAACTGCAAGGGGTACTAAGAAATGTTTTCAAGCTGTGGTAGAGAGGGCATATTTGTTGAAAACCTAAGATCCTCTGTTGCAATTTCCATCTCTCTAGAAATTTGTTAACTGTGTACAATTCAAAGGGTGGCAGGGACTAACCTACCCAATGTGAATTCCCCTTGGCACAGTCCAAACTGCCCATCCTCAGAGTGCGGACACAAGAGAGACCAATCATTTAATATCTGACTCTGCTCCTCTGGATCCTGAGTTCAGGATTGGAATGGGACTAGCCTGCATGTGGGTTCTGATTACACATGGAAGGCATTTGGACAGGGGTGTAGCCACACTCAGGCACTTCACAAAGCAGGGTTCACCTAGGAGACCTTGCTGTCACTCACATACCCTCCCTTTTCTGTGCCCACTCTGGCAGTCCTTGGACAAAGCTGGACTTCCTCAGCTACATCCCGCCCCCCTCCAGTGATTGTGAACCCTGAAGGTGACTAGCCTCCTCACCTGAAGGCTCCAGGGCCAGCAAGAGCTGGGCAGCCTCCAAAGGGCTGCCATTTTCCTGCAGCAAATGCAGCAGCCAGGAGGGTGACCACACCCCCGCTCTTAGTCCTATGATTCTGCAAGCATTTGTTGAACCCCAGTTACGTGCCAAGCACACAAGCAGGCAACAGACGGCAAATAAAGAAACAATTAGAAGAAAGCTCCTGCCCTAATAGAACGTTCTGTCTGTTGGGGCGGGTAAGGGAGTAGAACAGTAGTGGATAAGCAAATACAGCTCCACAGGACACCTGCTGTGATAGAGAGGTAGGCTGTGCCTCCACAGCTCAGAGACAGCACTGAAGTCAGGCCTCAGGGACCAAAGAAGACTTTCCTGCTAAATGAACATTTGAGCTGAGATTTAGAGCAGGAGAAGCAGCTACTCTCCCGAGATCGAGAGGGGCAGAGCGGTCTAATCAGACAACACACCAGGCACAAGCAAAGGTGGGAAAAACCAAGTCGTTCCATAAGGCTGGAGACAAGAGTCTGAGAGGGAAAAGAAAATAAGCCCAGTAAAGACATGTAGACACGGATCATCTCAAGGTATTTAGTATTACCCAAAAGACTGATGGGCAGGCCCCAAAGACACGAAGGGAAGGAAAGATGGTCAGATCTATGTCAAAGAAAAGCCACTCCCTGGCTGACATTTGGGGATCAAGGAGTGTGTGTGAGGCTGAAGGCAGGAGAGCAGTGCAGAGGCAGGCTGCGCAGTGGCGCCAGCAGCCCAGGCACAGGGCTGAGGAAGGGAGCAGGGGCTGGGGCACTGTCCCCGCCCAAAGGCCCCAGAGCCTCTGCAGCAACAGCAGGTTGGAGTGGGCCCAGATGCTCGGAGGCTGCATCCAGCACAAGCAGGAGCTCTGCCTGCACGGTCTCAGTGCGCCAGAGTGTTCCCTTTCCTGAGGAAGCCCTGACGGGGACAGTGCTGCCCCGGGGAAGGCCACATTCTGAGCATAGGCAGTCCCTAGCGATTCACCTCACGAGGCTGCACAAAGCCGACCTGGGATGTGATGAGAACAAGCAGGACAGTTGCCTGATTTTCCAGAAGGCACTGCATAGGAGGATGGCCTCACAGGGAAACAGGTGATACCACTGCCCGGCTCACTGGGTTCCATTCTCATCACTGCTGCGGGGGGTCCCTGTGGGGCGTCCATGATGTATGTGCTCTTCTGCAGGCAACGGGTGAGGAAAGGAATAACATGGTAAACGGATGAAGAATGGTCCTGTCACGGGAGCATCCAGAAGAGGTGCTGGGTGGAGGAGAGGACCAGGAAGTCTCTGCAGGTCTCAGGGAGGGCATCTCACAGACCCTCCCCCTCCAAGCTTCCTGCGGTCACACTCAGGCATGGCTCTAAGCAACTCCTCAGGGGCTGACAAGGGCAACGTTTTGGGCAGACCCAAGTGATTTCGTTAAGCAGGAAGCACAGGCAGCTTTCTGCAGGTGGGTCAGCATCTTCGCCTGGGGGCGGGGCGGGGAGTGGGGGATGGGACGTGCTTGCAATCCAGGGAAGGGTGCTGTGAACAGGGATTTGTGGATGGAGTTAGCCATCTTTGACTCTCCAGGACTGCTCTTTTTGATTCCACCTTCAAGGCCGATTTTCTTCCTCCTCAACGAAGTCGTACTGAAGGAATTCATCTACCCTCTCTGAATGCTTCGCCCTAACTTCTCATCCACAGAGGATTAGGATTATGAAATTTTTTCATTGGTGCCAAATTCATTTTCTAAACTACAAGTGCATTTTTATTTCATCTTTCATCCAGTAGTTATGCACAAAGATTATTTCTTTATTCCATTTATTATGGATTTTTTAAAAATCCTGTTGTATCCCAATCAGGAAATGTGGCTTTTGCCATCTTACACTCTTCGAAACATGCCGAGATTTCCTTTTTGGTGTACACGATCATCCACTGCTGAATCCTTGATTTATCTCTTAGTCAGCTGAAATACATCTTAGCGCAGTTTCTAGGAGGAATGAGAAAGTGGCATACTTTCTAAACCACTGCGTTTCTGCAAGTGTCTTTTTATGGATTCACACATGAAAGACAATTTAGCTGAACATAGAATTCTTGGGTTACAACCTTCCTTCATTTAAGCCTCTGGAGATGGTGGTTCTGGGTTGGAGGGGAATCCGAGGTGAGCAGATGTTTCTTCTTTTGTAAGCATCCTGTTCTTCAGTTGAGTTGCTTGCAGGGTTTTTTTGTTTTTTTTTTTTTAACTCTTCTAAATTGTGTCATATATTCTCTTATCCTCTGTGACACCCCTAGTCGCTCTGGAAACACAGCAATACCTCAGAGGTGGTAAGATACCATGTTGAAATGTGTTAGGGGGCCCATTGCAGGTGTACCAATTAAAAACATGCAGACTATTAGCTGCTGAATGAGGAGGCAAAAGACAGCCACAGGGAGTCAGGAGGTAGCTCCCTAACATCTGAGCTCCCACTTTGGGGAAATGAAACCAATAGGGTCTGTTTGATTAAGATTGTAGCTTCAACACGCCTGCACAAAGGAAGTAGAGTCACAGATTTCTCTCTTAGAGATCCCAGAAACTGTGTGTGTTGGGGGAGAGGGGTGGTGCTAGTCAAAGAGCTCGGGGGGAAGGGCAGTCCTCTAGCCCAGGTAATCGAGGAGGAAGAAAGAAAGCAAGGTAACAAGCATCTATTACTTATGAGGTGGCTGAGGCAGAGGTCACTAACTTTCCCCAGGCTTAACTCTGCTTATATTAAAAGGTACTCCCAGGAAAAGTGAAGTGAGAACCTAGAGCAGGCATCCTGAACTCAAATCCTTATCTGAATGTCCAGAGTCTGCCTGAACAGGGTTATCGTCCGGCAAAATGCCCAAGTAGCTACTCAGAAAAACAAGTTATTTTTCCCATTGGGGCGGGGGGGGGGGCGATGAGGGAGGGGTTGATGCCAGCTCGG
>LNAC01000889.1:524438-547478 GCA_002007465.1 Ailurus styani
GGGGGGGGGGCGATGAGGGAGGTGTTGATGCCAGCTCGGTGACTTCTGGGAAGTGTTCCCCACAGGGACATGGGGGGAGGGCGGACCATACTTCTCATAGTAACCTCCCAAGCTATACCAAGTATTACCAATAAGCACAGTAACTCAGTCATGCACTCCTACGCACTCATTTCCCTTCCGTGGGCACAGCTTTATTATAAATCAATAGGATTTCCACAGCAAGGGCAAAAGTCACATGTGTGGTACTGAGCAAATAGTAAGTTGAACCTTGAAAAGGATTTCCCTAGCTGTTTGATATCTTCTCCTCCGGGCTTTCGTCTTGATGACAAATGCCACTGTTCACATCTATGCCCTCCTTCCCCTCTGAGTGTTGCCCCTGTCCTTGCTGAATCTAGCAGGTTCTAGACCTTTTTCCAGAAGGAGCTCTTACAGGAGGAGCCTCACAGGGAAATAGGCCATGCCAGCCACTGTTATGTGAACGCTCCACAGCGCAGTCCATGTATGACGGCCCCCCCCACCTTCCAGAGGAAGGCCCCAGCCCAAGATGGTGAGTTAGGTCAGATCTGAAATTGCTACCTGGCATATCTAGTCTGATAAACAAGGGTGAAAACCTTAAACTCTCATTTAATATTATGGACTGAATGTGTCCCCTCAAACTCGTATGTTGAAATCTAATCCCCAATGTGATGATGTTTGGAGGTGGGGCCCTTGTAAGGTAATTAAAATCAAGGGTAGAGCCCTCTGCTCCCCCCACCCATGATGTGACTGGTGCCCTTGCAAGGAGATGAAGAGCCCAGTGCCCTGCTGTTTGCCGGTTAGGACACAGCCTCAGCAAGATAACCGCTGTCTATGAAATGGAAATGGGCCCTCACCAGACACAGAATCTACCAGTGACTTGATCTTGGACTTCCCAGCCTCCAAATACTGAGAAATTTGCTGCTTAAGCCACCTGGTCTATGGTGTTTTTGTTCTAGCAAACCAAACCCAATACAACAGCTCTTCTGTATTATTCTACCACAGATTTATGACCAGAAAGCACTGCTATGACATACTAGTACAGGGAGGAATGCTCCTGAAATTCATCCATTCCTAAGTGTTTCCAGGAATGCTAGACCTAAGAGATTCATCAGTAAAATGATGTAACTGTCACATGAGTTTCAGCTGAGAAACCCTAGCCTAGGAATTCAGAATGCACATTAGTGTTTTAAAGGCTCTGAAAAAGCATAAAGAGTACCACTGAACTTTATGTAGCCCAATGGTCCTCAAATTATTTGACCACAAAGAACCCTTTTCAAGTCACACTCATTAACATTAGACTCCAGAACACACTTGAGAAAATACTGTGCTAAGAAAACCTTCCAGATCAAAGAAGTTGTCACACTGCCTCCTTGCCACATGCCCTCAGCATGGTCCCAGTCGGAAATTAACAAAAGAGGAAGCAGAGTGTAACCTGTTTATTGAATTAGCTGGACTCCATAGGGAGCCTTCTCATCAGGTCTCCTCCTAACCTGCTGAGCCAAAACCAAGGAGTCTGTCCCTGAGTGAAATCCCAGGCAGGTTGCAGAACTTTCTCGGTCATTCTCAGGTCCTAACAGAGGTCTCACGTTCAGAAGCAAAAAGCAAAAAAATCCTCTGGACTTGAATACCATAACTTCCACCTCTCATCCTACTTAAAACTTCTAAAACTTCTCTCCCCAAACCGCTACAACAGGAACAGGGGAGAGAACCTACAATGGGAAAGGGAGGGAAATTAGTCTTTTACCTTCTTAACCATTGCCCAGGCTCTACTGTTCTTCCCCATGCACTGAACCCTACCCCGCTGCTCCGATGTTAGGGAAAGGAGAACACCCGAGGGAGAAGAATGCCCAAATGTCTGATAGACTTGGTGCTGTTTCCTATCTTGATTTTTAAATGCCCTTAGTCATAGCACACTCTTAAATACTAACTCTCTTGTCCTATGGGGGCATTCCTGTGGTTTCTTCAAAGATCGCCTAGGGCAGAGACATTCTGTCTGCATGCTCTGGCTTGGATTTTGCCTCTTCTAGCTAACCAATAGGACAACACCCTGAACCCGTGGCATCCAGAAGTCCATCCAAGAGGGGTCATCTCACCCCTGAAAGTCAGTTTCTTGGAGGAAGAGCCTTTCAAGATGAAGTCTATCCCTTTTCCAAGGGACCCACACCTGCTGCTTGCTCGACAGCTCTCTGCACAGGTGTCAGAGCTAACCCCAGGAAATGTCCCAGATGACGGCCTTCTCCAGTGTGGGTTAGGTCTGTCTCCACATTCTCCAAAATCCAAAGAACACTTTTCATGCTCTCTTTGGGACTCTCCAAAGCTCTCCCTCCCTTTCAACCTGATGGGGAAGAACTCGTTTCATTCCCTCATGGGAATCGGCAATGCCCAGCTCATTGACATTTCTGTGGAGGTTGGATTCCCTGGATATAAACTCAGAAATGGAGATTTACACCAAGGAGTTTTATTGGGGAGCACAGGCAAGAGGGACTCCTGAGAAGAGGGAAAGGGACAGACTGGCCAAAGGGAGAAGCTGACCTCGCACGCAATTGCACCAGCTCTCAGCTGATCTGTCAGGGGGCCCTGAAACTGGACTGGCCCTTCCCAGAGTGCAAGAAAGGGTCATGTGTCTGTACCCCTGCATACTGGCTGGATACAGGCTGCCCTCAGAAAGTGGGGCACAAACTTGGGCGAAGGTAACCCAGTCAAGGATTTCCCAGAAAAGGATGCCTCCATGAGTCACAGAAGACAGCTCTCCCAGCAGCTGGTGGCCTGAGGGCCTCCATCCCAAATGGCAGGACTGAGTCATCACCACAGCACATTTGGCCCCACCAAATGTCAAAGATGGATAAGACCTACTTAACATCCTGTCCAGAAACTAGCACTTGCTATTCTGTGTTGATTTGTGTTGTAGTTTTCCCTCTGGTCAATGGAAACGCATCAGGTATTTGTTAAGCTGGTCAATTAGCAGTGGTGTGATCCCCAGGAGGGACAGCAGTGGGTCCCTATTCTTTCCTGGCTCTGCCCATCACTGTCTGGGTCCAGCTCATGTCACCCTCTAGTCTCTATTTCCCTAGACATAAATCAAGACAACAAACACCACCCTGCCTACCTTTCTTGGCCAAGGTGACCTACAGATGAGACATCTGATCCACATGAAAGGCTTTGTGATCTGCTCCAGACAGACTGGAACCTCTTCAAAGTATTCACATGATATTAATAGATTTGCTGAGCCTTTTCTGCTCAAGCCCGCTTAGGGTTTGGTGATCAAGTGTCCTAGGAAACAGCATTCATGAGAGAAGTTTTCCAGGGTCAGTCTTCAACCCAGGGGAAGCCATCAGGTACCACCTTAAAGGCTAGGGACAGAACATTTAGGGCTGAGCATCAGGGTAGGCCAAATGGCAAAGCAATGCCACCAACCCGCCATAGAGGCTATGTCACAGACAGCGGGGATGATGACCAGTACTTCCAGCTCTGTCATTCACAAAAATATGTAAGTTACTCCTCATGCATCTATAAAATGAAAGCATTGTCCCAGGGCAGGATTTTCAAACTCCTTCAGTATCAGAACCCTATTTTCAATTGGGATTTTTTTTTCTCAAACCCTACTACATGAAAACATTAAACAGGCTTCTCAGGATGTTTATATACAGGCTAGTGAGGAAAATCTTCTCCAAATTTTGTAGTCTTGGGAAGCCTATTAACGCGATCACTCTGAAAATAGTTTCTGTGCAGCTACTAGGCAGGATATCCAGCAACGTGTGACAGGCTAGATGGCCAGTACGATCCCTGGCCTCCTGGAATTCACAGTCTATTGGTTGGACCAACTCATATGCAATTATACTGCAGAATGAGGACTTCTGTAGGATGAGAATTTTAAGCACACTGGGGATTTTAACCCAAGATTGGCATTATGAGGAAGTCATGGTTGATATTCCAGGGAAACTGGGTCTAATGGATGTGTTAGAATGACTGGCTCCTGGATGTGAGGGTGATCTGGCTGTGACATCTGTCACCTGATTGCCAGGTTGATGCAGCTGATCTGGCTGGCTACGCAGTATCCCCTTCCTCCCTCACCTCTCCAGGTGCATCCTCCTACAGGTGTACACGAGGAGGATTACCTCCGCAGTAGAGGACGACTGCTCTTCAGGCAAAGGTATACTAGTAACTAGGCTAACCTGCTGGAACCCTCAAACTCTCAAGGTCCAATTGTAGAAGAACGGAGGGTAATCAAACTTCCAAGTCTCCAGACGCATCCAAACGAGGCACTGCATGTGACCGTCTGCTTTCAGAAGGGAGGAAGGAAAGAGAAAGAATGGCTACTGAAAGAAGAACACTCTTCCAGGTAGAAAGCCTTGCTTTTCCAGAGGCCCAAAGGAAGGAGGAGTGGAGAGAGAAGGAAAGAGGGAGAAGTGGAGGGAGAGAGAGACTGACTTTTGAAGAACTGAATAAAGACTGGCTCCAGTATAGAAGAAAGAATTGAAGGTAGGAGATGAAATGATACAATTAAGCACTGCATGTAGCACCAAAGGTCACTCCTGAAGTACTAAGAAAGCTGGGTTTTATCAAAAGTACCATGAAAAACCACTAATGGATTTTTAAGCAAAGTTTAAAAATCACTAGTTTAGGTGACTTCTCTGAGTATCTCCAACATTAATGCTTCCAATAACAGATTTCATTAAGCCCAACCAATAAAGTCTTACACGTTAATTAAGCCATTCAACAAATATTTGCTAAATGTAATTAAAAGGTGATTATTTAAATCAAAGACTTAAAACATCTTTTTTGGAGGGAAAGATAAAGGTTAATCTATTTCTGGCAGAAAACCCAATTTATATTGTCAAAGGACCTCATCACATCTCCAGTGGGAAAGAAAAGGAAGGGAGAAGATTCAGAAATGTGCAGCCAAGGAGAAGGCAGCAGCAGCTGCCTAAAACAACGCAGGTCAAGACTGCAACACTTTGTGCCTGAGAAGGAAAAGAATGAGGGGCCACAAAGCACTCAGGGAGAAAGTTAATTGGGAGACTTGATCAGGACAGCTAGGAAGGTGGGCACTTCCTACTCTCTGCCAGAGCCGGTTAACAGATGACAGAGACGGTCCCCAAGAACTAGACCAGGGAGTGTGGGCCCCTAGAAGAAGCTGGGCAGTGTCTTAGGTAGGCACTGTGTCTCAGAAGAGACAAAAATCTTCCAAAGGTGAGCTGTCAGCACCCCAACTTTGATTGACATTGTTGGCCTCCAGAACACCCTGCCTTTCAGTGTTTTTGCCCTCATAGAATATCTTCCCACACTTGACTCAGGCTCAGCCATGTGACTTGTGGTGGCCAATGGGACGTTATTGGGATTGAGGCAAGTAGGCACCTCTCGTCTTAGAAAGCCCTCCTGAAGCCCAGCTGCCATGCTACCTGGCTACGTTTTTGGAGAAAAGAGCCACATGAAAAGGCTCTGAAGGATGACACCACATGGAAAGAGAGGCTTCAGGGAAAGAACCTAAATGTCCTTGCCAAATTCCCAGCTGAATGTAGCCACATGGGTGACCCCAGCCAACATTGCACAGAGCAGGAACACAGCTTCATCAACTCCAGAATCATGAAATGTAACAAACTGTTGCCACTTTAAGTCACCAAATTTTCTAGGTATTTGTCAGGTAGCAATACTACTAGAAAGAAATGCAAAGTAAGGAGACAGGGAAGACTGAAACATGGAGAACATACCTAGAAGTTCTAGTGTCAGTGAAAGTTCCAGAAGAACAAAGACGAATGAAGGGGATGAAGTAATCAAATAAAAATTTCTCAGGATTAACAAAACACTCAGACTATAGATTCTCACCAAGATAAGATGCACACCTAGATCACAATGATGATGGTTCAGGACACCAAGGGTAAATATAAAATCCTCAAAAACGTCTGCATGTTGTTTTAAATGTCACCAGAGTAGAATAAAACTAAGAACGACATTAGACTTCTCAAGGAAACACGACACCAAAAAAAAAAAAAAACAACCACATTCCTCAAAATTCTGAGGATTATTTTGAACCTAAAAACCTATATCCAGCCAAACTAATATTCACAAGGGAAACAAGATATAGATACATATTGACATACAAGGATTCATAGATTTATCTCATTGAACACCTTTGAAAGAACTGAGTACATACACAAAAAAACAAATGAGACAACATGAGATACAAGAAATAAAGGAGAACAAAGACGTATAACCACTGATTCCAATTCTTTATAAGTTAAGAAATTACTATCTGGAGCCAAAATGCCAGACAATCTCAAAATAAAATGTGGGGCTATGAAAGGGAAGAAGGGCATAAAAGCATACTGGGGGTGAGGGTAAAGATTCTGAAGGACACAACCCCAAAAGGGGGAAAACAAAAAACAAAGAGGAAGTAAAGGGAATTAAAGGGGATCATGAGAAAGATTGAGAAACACAGAACAAAATGAGGTGACGAGGAGGAGTTTAAACTTTGGATGTCATAGTAATTGTGACTCCCCTTACTTCCTTAACTCATTAGTGGGGTTCCAAAAAAATGATGTTAAAGATACAGAAAACATTTCTACCTGGCAAATGCTAGTGAGACTATCAGCTTGGGGGTCTACATCCAATGATGCCATAGGAACTATCACTGGGATGTCAACCGCTGTCAGCATTGAAGTTTACCATAGTTGTTGTCGCAAGACCGGGTGTATAAACAAAAAATCAATAGGTACAGTGTCGAAATTGAGGAGAAACATGGTGCTGTTTCACTCAGCTTGGAATATTCTAAGGGAGATGAAGTATGTCTTTAAAAAAAAAAAACCCTCACACCAGAACAGAACCTTCATGTGGCAGGCCACACCTTCCTGGCTTCTCCTGACAGAGAAGGGAAGGGGCAGCCAAGGGCAGCTGCTTGTAATTCCTCCCTCAGCATCAACTGGATGGGTGTGCCACACAGCCTGGAGCTCTGACAGGAATTGTGGGCTTGTCTGAGAAGAACATCAGTTGTCAGGCAGGCCTCTTCACTCTCCAACCTGGGTCCCCACACCCACACCAGTGTTTGCTGTTCACTGACTGAGATCAGGGGATATAAACAGAGATCTTTATGCCAAATCTGGTCTGAGAATATGAGAGTATTTTCTTTAGCTCTCATGATGCTATCTTTTTTAAGTTTTGAAATGCCAGTATTTAAAACTTGCAAAAATCTTTTTTCTAGCCATATTTTTATTTCTTTTTTATAGTTTCTTCCAGTTGCTTTGGAGACTTCTCCTTCCATGAGTCAGGGATCTCTCTGATATGTCATTTTTTTTTATTATGTTCAGTAAGCCACTGTATAGTACATAATTAGTTTTTGACATAGTGTTCAATGATTCCCTAGTTAAGCATAACACCCAGTGCTCATCACAGCACGTGCCCTCAATACCCACCACCACGCCACCTCCTCCCCCCATCCATCCCCTTCCCCTATGGTCCCCTCCATGCTATTCCTTATGTTCCACATATGAGGGAAACCATAGGATAATTGTCTTTCTATGCTTGACTTACTTAATTCCCCTCCAGTTCCATCCATGTCAATGCAAATGGTGGGTATTCATCATTTCTGATGGCTGAATAATATTCCACTGTGTATATGGACCACATCTTCTTTATCCCTTCACCTATTGAAGGGCATCTCGGCTCCTTCTACAGTTTGGCTATTGTGGACATTGCTGCTATGAACATTGGGGTACACATGGCCCTTCTTTTCACTCAGTCTGTATCTTTGGGGTAAATACCTAGTAGTGCAATTGCTGGATCATAGGGTAGCTCTATTCTTAACATCTTGAGGAACCTCCATACTGTTTCCAGAATGGCTGTACCAACTTGCATTCCCACCAACAGTGTAAGAGAGTTCCCCTTTCTCTACATCCTCACCAACATTTGTTTCTTGCCTTGTTAATTTTTGCCATTCTAACTGGTGTAAGGTGAGATCTCATCATGGTTTTGATTTGTATTTCCCCGATGGCTAGTGATGTTGAGCATTTCTTCATGTATCTCTTAGCCATTTGTAAGCCTTCTTTTGGAGAAGTGTCTGTTCATGTCTTCTGCCCATTTTTGACTGGGTTATTTGTTTGAGAAGTTCTTTATAGATATTGGGTATCAACCCTTTATCTGTAGTATCATTTGTGAGTATCTTCTCCCACTTTGTAGGCTTCCTCTTGGTTTTGTAAACTGTTTCCTTTGAAGTGCAGAACATAATTATCTTGATGAAGTCCCAAAAATTCATTTTCACTTTTGTTTCACTTGCCTTTGGAGACATGTCTTCAAAGAAGTTACTGTGGCCAATGTCGAAGAGGTAACTGCTTACGTTCTCCTCTAGGATTTTGACGGATTCCTGTCTTACATTGAGGTCTTTCATCCATTTTGAGTTTATGGTATATGGGAATGGTTCAGTTTCATTCTTCTCTATGTAGCTGTCCAATTTTCCTAGCACCATTTATTGAAAAGACTGTCTTTTCCACTGGATATTGTTTCCTGATTTGTCAAAGATTAGTTGACCATAGAGTTGAGGATCCCTTTCTAAAGTTTCTATTCTGTTCCACTGGTTTATGGGGTATTTCTGAGTCAATAACATGCTGTCTTGGTGATCACAGCTTTGTAGTATAAAGTCAGGCAATATGATGCCCCCAGCTTCTTCTTTTTCATCATTCCCTTGTGATTTGGAGTCCTTTCTCGTTCCATACAAATTTTAGGACTTTTTGTTCCAGCTTTTTGAAAAATGCCAATGATAATTTAATAGGGATGGCACTGAAAGTGTGAATTGCTCTGGGGAGGATAGACATTTGAACAATGATTATTCTTCCAATCCATGAGCATAGAATATTTTTCTTTTTGTATCTTCCTCTATTTCTTTCATAACTATTCTGTAGTTTTTAGAGTATATATCCTTTACTTCTTTAGAGTATAGGTCCTTTACTTCTTTAGTTATGTGTATTCCTAGGTATCTTATGGTTTATTTCTGCTATTTTGAATGGAAAATTCCACTTTAAAATGTAAATGACTTTCGAGCAATCAGGAGATCTGGCCATATTGGGCCAACATTCCCACAAGGCAGCAGTCCGTTCAGTTCAGGGACAGGATGCCCCCCCCACAAAAAAAAAGAATGCATGCACTCGCCCATCTGTCATTGTCCCTGACTCCAGGTGGTCTCCATAGCCATGCCTGCCAGTTACTGTGTGACTCAGATCATCTCCAGTCTGTGAGCCCAGAATCCGAACCCAAGGATTCCAAATCCCTCAGCCTTAGGTGTCTCACAAAGACACCTGGAAACACACTTTCCAAGTAGGAAGGAGTCATAGATCTCCTCTAGCCCAAGTTCCATCACTTACCAATGAGGAGACAGAGACCCAAAGAGAGTAGGCAGTCTGCAAGGTCACACCATGCATGGAACCAAGAAGGAACAGAGTCCTTGTCTTCCTACCAAAGCCTTATGTTCACTCCCACTTTGACTTAGAAACTTCCTTAGCTTGTCAGCAAGACTCTTTAAGGGGAACACTCTACTTGCTCCAGGGTTTTATCCCCACCAGAGTTGTCAGTATACATACACCAGATCTGCTTACTTCCTTTTCTTCTCCCACCAGTGAAGAGAGAAATCAATCTCACATGTTATTAGTAGTTATTAGAATTGCCCTGTTTCAGTGTTTACAAGGACGTGGAGAAATCAGAACCCTTGTGTGCTACTGGGAGGAATGTAAAATGGTACAGCCATTATGGAAAACATTCTGGTGGTTTCCCCCAAAGTTAAAAATAGAATTACTGTATGATCCAGGAAATCCACTTCAGGATATATATCCAAGAGTTTTGAAAGCAGGGACCCAAACAGGTATTTGTATACCCGTGTCCATAGCATCATTATTCACAATCACCAAAAGGTAAAAACAACACAAGTGTCCATGAACGTACGAATGGATGAACAAACATGGTATATAATGTATGTACATGGGTTACTATTCAACTTTGAAAAGGAAATTCTGACATGTGCCACAACGCAGATAAACCTTGAAGATGTTATGCTAAGTGAAATAAGTTAAGTCACAAAGGGACAAATATTGTATTATTCCACTCATGTGAGGTACTCCGATTAGTCCAATTCACACGGAAAGTAGAACGATGGTTGCCAGGGGCTGCAGGGAGGCAACTGTGGGGATATTATTTAATGACTATTCTATGTCAGTTCTGAAAAATGAAAATGTTCTGTGGATGAGTGGTGGGGATAGTTGAACAATGTGAATGTACTGAATGCCACTGAACTGTACGCTTTAAAAATAGTACGTATATTTTATCACAATTAAGAATTGTTTCAATTGCTCCATTCCTAAACCCAGCGGGTGCAAGCTTTTGACCATGTTTCACCTTCCCCCAGGCACCATGAAGCACAAAGCATGCCCTATCCTCTAAAGGAAGATGCAAAAGGGATGGAGGGAGACTCCCACCTACTGTGCACCACGTGTTGATTGGACTAGGTGTGCTCCACCTACAAATCCTCTCAAAACCCCAGAGGGCTCAGCTTGGGGCTCCTCAGTTTAGAAAAGACCTCAATAAGTTCACACGGCTGACCCGAGGTGCAGCCAGGGTCGGGAGCAGGAAGGGAAGCACTGTCCGGTCGTTAGAGCAGACACTCCAGAGAAAGATTGCCTGGCTTCAGATTCCATCTCCCCCAGATGCTCTGTGCACTTGGACAATTTTCTTAACCTTTCTGGGCCTCGGATATAAGACAGGGACCCCTGTAGATATGAAACAGGGCTCACAAGGACATCTTGTTAGGATTACAGGAGTTAAAAGTACTTAGAAGAGCACATGGCCCACAGGAAGATCCATATACAGTTGAACCTTGNTGTGAGGATTACAAGAGTTAAAAGTACTTAGAAGAGCACATGGCCCACAGGAAGATCCATATACAGTTGAACCTTGAACAGCGCAAGGGTTAGGGGTGCTGAACCCCACGCAGCTGAAAATACATGTAGAACTTTCGGCTTCCCCAAATCCTAACTACTAATAAACTACTGTTGCCTGGAAGCCTTACCAATAACAATTAACACGTTTTCTTTGTTCTATGTATCATATACTGAATTCTTAAAGTAAGCTAAAGAAAATCACAGGAGAAATTGACAATACTGTATTGAAAAAAAAAATCCACGTGTAAGTGGACTTGTGCAGTTGGATTCCCTGTTGATCAAGGGTCAACTGTGGGTTAGCTTTTGTTATGGATCCAATCGGGTTTTTTTGTTAGTGGTTTCTGATACACTTCCCCTGAAACAGACCTATCTCTACAGAGAACAAAACTTATGCCTAAAATCTTAACTCTACACCTCAAAACCTATTTGTCACACATGCAGAAACACATCTATTAAAGGAAATAGGGTGGTATGACACATTGTCATGATGATGGCCCTGATGACGTTCTTCACAACCATCAGCTCATACTGAGAAGGGACAACAAGGGTTCAGGGGAATGTCTCCTGAGGACTTAGTTTAGAAAGGCTGATCCCCAACCTCACTGCTGCTCTTCTCATTTATACCTCCCAAGCCCATCTGCCTCCAAGTGTCCCTTTGCATCGAGAGCTGGTAGCATTAGTCTCCTCTCCTCCCTGCTCCTCTAGATGCACCTTGAAGCATGTGCACATCCTTTCCCAGACAACCTTGAGCCCCTTAGCCCTTTTTCTCAAAGACGAGCTAGGCCCTGATGTCCACCAAGCTCCCCAAGACATTCCCACTGCCACCCACTTACCCCCACACGCTGCCTTCTCCCAACTTTGCATCATCTCAGTAGCCAGCACTGTGCCTGACTGAACGAGCACTCAGACAATACAGTTGTGTTGACCTTCCAACCTAGCAGATCTCTGATTTCCCATGACACAAAGACAGAAGACATGGATGATCCTACTCCTTCTGGAAGACAGGGTTGGAGAGCCCATTATTCAGCCTGCTATTCACTTCTAAAATGAACAGGTCTCCCTGCAATGACTTATTGATATAAAATGGCTATTCTTCCCATTGGCTCTGCAGATCAGAAGGCAAAAATAATAGAGCACAGCCCACTCTGGCCTGCTCCCCTCATGATGTGGGCCTACAAATGCAGGCAAATGAAATCTGTCTCAACCCTGTGAGAGTAATCCTGAGTGAGTCCTGTCCCTTTGCTCTCAGCCCAGTCGTATCCAAATTAAAAAAGTCTCAGAGAGCAAGAAGCTGTCCACTGCAGCAACACCAGGCCTACCAAGCAGCAGCCAGAAGAAATTTACCTCTTCCATATCCACAGTGTCTAGGGGGTACAAATGTAATAACATCTCTAACCCAGCTCACAGATTGACTTGCAAATGTGCCTTGTCACGGCTCTGCACATTCCCCCTGGAATCCAGAGCTATTTCTTTGTGCTCTTGCTGAGTATTTGCTCAGATATTGGCTCTATTCCCTGGATTCCCAGTCAGACCCAGGCAGGCAGGCTGCAGTGTTTCTGCCTCAACAGGAAGGCAAAAGAGGTTCGCGGCCACTGGTGTTAATCGTCCCCATAACCTGATAGCCAGGTTACAATCCTGCACATGAATAAGATGCCCCCAACCCGGCCTGAGAGTCTACCTCTGATTGCCTCTGCCAGAACCTGCATGACTGGGATGGAATGGAAGTAGATTTTCCCCCACTCATCAGCTTGACAAGAAGCCAATCTGCTTCTCAGAAGAGGTTTGTGTAGAAGTTTAAGCACATGAAGGACCACCTCCAGATGGTGTCTTTCCCAGCCCCAAATCCAGGAGAAGCATTCTCTGCCTAGAATCTCCCTCCAATATCTTTACTATTTCTGGACAGGTGGAATCATAGCATCAGACTCGGGAAGCCCGGTCTGGCCATAGCGAAGAGACCATGGTACTTCCTCCAGTGCCCATCGCTCTCTCTCCAATCACGTGCAAAATAACCACAAAGCAACACAAGTAGAAAGAAATGAAAGCACTGACCACAAAGTTTTATTTAGAAACAACAATGATCAAAAAAGGCAGGAAAAATGCTGAAGGAAGCCCAATACCTGAAATGGATTTCCCACCAAAAATCAAAATTAAAAAAAGTTTTATGTAATTATGTATTAAGTAACTCAGAACTAAGAAAGTTATCCTAACAGTAAAACTAAAAGAATAAAAAATAAAATTGGAAGCAATAAAAATAGAGTTAGGGCTATAGAAAATCAGACTGGACTAGAATTATGAGAGAGAAGAAAATACTACTGCAAATATTAAGAGGAATACTTGAATTCTTGACTAATTCAATTACCATATAGATCAGCTGGAATACAATATTTAAAGATATAATTAAAGAAAATGTCTAAGAAATTTAGAAGAATAAATATTGAAAATTAAAATGATTTATTGGGTTCTGGAAAAAGAAATTATGATGCAAAAGTCAGCACCAAAATGTTTTCTAGAATTATTGGGTCCTTCTCTATTAAGAACAAATAAATGAGCCAAAATTATAATACCGAGCCAAATTTTTGTTTATGTGTGACAGCGATGGAGGTATCCTTGACGTAAAAATTTTCATGAGAGCAGCTATTCTCAGTAATAACCATAGTAACTAATACTCACTAAGCACCCCTATCTGCCCCAAACTGTGCCGGTCGTTACTCCATGATCCACCATGTACTCACCCATTCGATCCTCACAGTTTATTAGGTAGGTACTACTACCATCACCACCACCGCCAGTTCGCAAAGGAGGAAACTGGGGCCCAGAGAGATTAATCTCCCCAGTGGGATACAGCAAGTTAGTAATGGAGCCAGGATGAGAACCCAGTCGTCAGACTCAAATCCCAAACTCTGAACCACCGTCCAACGCTGAACCTATAGATGGATGAAGTCTACCAACACAGTGGTGGTTATGGGTTCAGGTGGATGGTCAGACTCAGGAGACCCAACAGGCTTTCACCTAATCCTAAACTGACTTAAGCTTATCAAAGGACACAGGACAAGAAACACAGCAGATACTCCTCTTCAACTCCTAGGAAAGCCCAGAAGCCACCGTAACACCTCACTTACATGACGCGAGTACCCTTGCCCTGGAAAACGGCCAAAGCCACATAGGAGGCACCTCAGTGGAAAAGCTGCAGTCTCAGTTTCTCACCAGTCTTTCTAGCCACATGGGCCTGGGCCTGCATGCCCGCTCATGGATCCCTCACAGCAGAAGTGGCAGCTACAACAGTCCATGTTTATCCTGTATAGTTTTTAAGACAATCAAACTGGGAAAAGCCAAGCTCAGAGGTCATTCCCCCAGGCAGGCACAGACTGGACCCCAGGCCAGAGAGAAGCTCCTTACTTACAGCTACGTACTTTGTTGTAAGGAAATTTGGAGCTTCTTGCAGAACACATTTTTGTTCCACATTCTCACAGCACACGAATCTATTTCTTGCTTCAAATGTAAAAAGCAAATCCCGAAGAGAAGGAACAGGAAGAAGAGTCAGGTGTCCATTCTAATTATACAGACCAAATCCTTTCTCTAAGTAGCATTCCTTCTAAGGGCACCATGGAGGTTTTGGGGGGTTCTGTTTTATTCTGTTGCCACGTGGAGAAAGATCAGCACCTGAAAGGGCCAAGGCTCTTGAATCATTAGGCCAGCATGAGAGAACAAAGCGGGCTGCGATGGAAACCAGCAGCCCCAGTCCAGGGACTCGCCAGGAGACCCGTTCTGATTTGAGGAAGCAAAACACCTACAAAAAAAAAGTATTTCAGACACTACAAAGGCCTCCCTGAAAACTCAAGAGAAGTGACAAGACATGTTCTTAGAAAGTCAACAAGAGCTAATCAAAGGCTGACAGGCTTCTAAAAGGATCGCTGTGTGTTTATTTCAGAGGTAGTCTTTGAAGGTGTTTTAGGAAGTCAAGGACACTTCCAGAGAGAGTCAACACAAAGTTACCTGGAGTAAAAAAGAACAGAAACAAAAAGGCCTCTTCTGTCTTGGCAGAGAGAACCAGGAAGGAGCAGCAGATATGCTTAGGGCAGAGCCCACCGCTACTGGCCTGTAGGCTTCTAGGTCCAGGGCAACCCCTCTCCAAGAGACAAACCTAAAGCTAGTACCAGTATATGACGTGCAGCCTAAATGTTTCCACAGGGATGGCGGAGTAGGTGAATCGACATCATGCACCCACTCAGAACCCCCTTGGGTCAAGCACGGATGCATGCTATCCTGTCATCCTTTACAGCTGAAGTCCACAAACTGCCCGTGGGCCAAGTTCAGCCCTTCACCTCTTTCAGGAAAGAGTGACTGGAATACAGACAAGGCTGGCCTCATGAGCATGCAGCCTGTGCAGTCACTGAGGGCCCCACGCTAAGAAGGGCCCCACATTTGGTTTAATGTGCTGTTGACTTCTTGAAATTCTTAATTTTTAAACAAGGAGCCCCAAGTTTTCACTGCACGCTGGGCCCTATATACAATGGAGTGGGTCCTGAACATAGCTATGTTTATGAATGGTCTCTGGCTGCTTCTGTACTCCAATGGCAGAGTTGAATAGTTGCAATAGCCAAAAATATTTATCATGTGGCCCTGTGCAGAAAGTTTGCTGCTCCTGCTTTATATGATACCTACATTGTGGTGCACACATTAGAGAGAATACAGGTAGGAGCACAGCTGTGTTGTGATGGAAAGACTACAGGCCTGGATTAGGATGACCCAGAGGTATACGCTGAACTCCAGTGAACAAACTGAAGGTTGCTAGAGGGGAGGTCAGTGGGGGGATGGGGTAACTGGGTGATGCGCATTAAGGAGGGCATTTGATGTAATGAGCACTGGATATTACATGAAACTGATCACTGAATTCTACCTCTGAAACTAAAAAAAAATAAAATAAAAAAATAAAATAAAAATTAAAAACAACAGCAACAACAAAAAAAACCCAGAGGTAAGCCTGGCTCTGCCTCTGGCAGGCTCGTTGTTTCTACTTTACCTCACTTCTCACCCTGAACTTCCTCATCATTATTTAAAATCTGTATCCCCTATTACCAATTAAAGTTAAAATTTTCTTTACAATTCTTCTGGTGTAAGAGATCTTACACTTCTATAAAGGTAAAAGAGGACGTAATAAAAATTTATGAATTGTCGGTAAGTGTAAAAAAAAATAAGAAAACCCACCTGATGGCTGGTCATCTGGCATATCTTTGGAGAACCTATAGATTACCTGTGTCTTGGAACATCCTTCAGGGAGAAGGGGGACTAACTTATTGGCTGACTTTTTACTGTCTTCTGTTGAATGTCCTTACTGGTTAAAGCTACCCCCAGGAGTCATTATGTTTCTCACTTACAAATTGTACCACTCCCCACTCTGAGCCATCACCTCTGTAGCAGGGAAATTTGAACCTGGCATTGGAGCTGCCGCTGCAACAAAGGCAGAATGCTGAAGCCCAGACTTTGCCTCTAGGGGCAGAGCCCCACTGGGGCCTCAGGAAACAAGGCTCTAGAGACAACTCACAGTATTAAGATGTTTTCTGTTTGTGTCTCCTTTAATTTTATTATTTTTTGTAGTTCTTAGCATTATTCTTTAGTTTTCAGTATAGCAGTCTTTTACCTCTTTGGTTAAGCTTATTCCTATTTTAATCCTTGTGATGCTACTGTAAATGGGATTGTTTTCCTAATAGCCTTTTGGGGAGGTTCATTACTAGTGTATAGAAACAATTGTTGTATGTTGATTTTGTATCCTGCAATGTTACTGATTTTACAAGTATTTTAGGCTTTGTATACTATATGCAAAACAATCAGTGTGATATACCATACTAAGAGAATGAAGGCTAAAAAACACATGAGGTTCTCCAATATGGGGGGAGGGGGGAAACACTTGACAAAATATAACACCATACCATGATAACACTCAATAAACTAGGTACAGAAGTAATACATCTCGGGGTGCCTGGGTGGCTTAATGGGTTAAAGCCTCTGCCTTCAGCTCAGGTCGTGATCTCAGGGTTCTGGGATCGAGCCCCGAGTTGGACTCCCTGCTCAGTGGGGAGCGTGCTTCCTCCTCTCTCTCTGCCTGCCTCTCTACTTGAGATCTCCCTGTCAAATAAATAAACAAATATTTTTAAAAAAAGAAGTAATACACCTCAACATAAAAAAGGTTATGTAGGGGTATGTACATCTGAATGTTTGTAGCAGCAATGTCCACAATAGCCAAACCATGAAAAGAGCCTAGATGTACATCAAGAGATGACTGGATAAAGAAGATGTGGTATACACACACACACACACACACACACACACACACACACACACAAACACACACACAAGAAATACTATGCAGCCATCAAAAATGTAATCTTGCCATTGCAATGACATGGATGGAACTAGAGGNCACACACACAAGGAATACTATGCAGCCATCAAAAATGTAATCTTGCCATTGCAATGACATGGATGGAACTAGAGGGTATTATGCTAAGCAAAATAAGTCAATCAGAGAAAGAATTATCATACAATCTCACTGATATGAGGAATTTGAGAAACAAGACAGGATCATAGGGGAAGGGAAGGGAAAAAATGAAACAAGACGAAACCAGAAAGGGAGACAAACCATAAGAAACTCAACCCCAGGAAACAAACTGAAGGCTGCTGGAGGGTTGGGAGGGATGGGGTGCCTGAGTGATGGACATTGGGAGGGTATGTGCTATGGTGAGTGCTGATGTGTAAGACTGATGAATCACAGACCTGTTACCCCCGAAGCAAATATTATATGTTAATTTTTAAAAAGGCTATGCAGACAAACCTACAGCTAACATCATACTCAATGGTGAAAAACAAAACTTTAGACACAAGATTCAATAGAAGATTAGAAAAATTGGATATAAGGCAAGAATGCCCACTCTTGCCACTTCTGTTCAACATAATACTGGAAGTCCTAGCCAGAGCAATTAGGCAAAAAAATAAATAAATAAATAAAAGGAATCCAAATCAGAAAGGAAGTAAAACGATCTATTAAATGATATAATCCTGTATAAAGAAATCCTAATAGACTTTTAATTAATAAAACCACGAAGAGGTAACATCTGAAATTTTGACAGCTGGAACTTCAAAGACTTACTATATATTTCATCTTCTAAACTAAAAAAGGAAAATGTTTTGTAGTTCTCTTTAGTGACACCTTGATGTTCTTTCTCTGCTTAAAATATTAAATGTTTCCTATAGTCCTAGTGGAAAAACTGGCTGCAGTTTTAATGCAAACTTCCTGCAATTAGATCTGCATATCAACAGGGGTTTGAGAGCCAAGTGACCACAGAGCATTTCAGGATGCAACACCACACACCACCACTTTCTCGGGATGGATGCTCGGTGCACATCTGTCTACTGTGTATATAGTACCTGGAAGCCAGAAGAGTAGGAGTCAGACCTGTGCCAAATTGAAGCAAGATAATCAAAGTTCACTGGGGCTTCTGGAAGCAGCACTGGGTTCAGGGGGAAATGCTGGAGGAAAAAGTTACTATAGCTGCATTATTAGCAAAGAATAAAGTTCTAAGATGCTTTGGTATGTGACTGAAGCAGCTCAGTTTGTTAGAAGGATGGATCCCTAGGTTTTCCCCCCAGGACAGCCAGCCCATTTAACTTAAGCTCAAGGGCTTAAGTTAATTGTGACAATTATTCAGAAACAAAGTTTGCATTATAGCAGGGAAAACTGTCATCCTAAATGTTAATTTTACCTGAAACCGATCAACATTTCCCTCTCCCATGACATTTACAAGTCAGGAATGAAACAATATAAGGCAGGAGTCAGTGAACTTTTTCTGTCAAGGACCAGATAGTAAATATCTAGGGCTTTGCAGGCGATAAAGTTCTCAGTTGAAACTACTCACTTCTGTCCTTATAGCATGAAAATAGCCATAGCCAATACATACAGGAATGAAGATGGTTATGGTCCAATAAAACAAAACTTTACTATAAAAAAACAGGCAGCTGCCAAGATGTGGCCCATGGGGCATGGTCTGTGGACCCTTAATATAAGGGATGTAAGCAGCCTCACAAATTTTAGTGCTGCCTTCTTGGAAGGCCTGACTACCCTAGGCTTAATTGCCAACGTGGCAAAATTTCTCGTCCTAAAGACGTGCTACACTTGGTCCCGAGCCCCTTCCTCTTTTCCTATACAAATTCTTTGGGCGATCCATTTGAATGCCTCAAGCCAAGGAGTGCTGACCCCAGGCTAATAGCTCTCCCCTTTCTGACAGTGGGGAGTCAGTCCAGCCCGCTCTGGTCCAGCAGACACACCCCTCCCTTTCCAGCAATGACGGAGAGCAGGACAGAGCCTCTGCACCAAGACAGCTGGCTCAGCAAACTCAGGAGAAAAGATTTTCTCTGTCAGTAGGGGTAAAAAAAAAAAAAAAAAAAGGTTAAAAATGCCAGTGTTCTGTTTGTACTATAATAATTTTATTAATCCTGACCTTGAAAACTGAAAATCAACTACCATATAATCATAGCACAATTGTCTGGTAATATCTGTCCTTGAAACGAACACTGAGTCAGTTCTCAGAGCTGGAATTCACACGGCAATTAATCTTAAACTCGTGGAACAACTCAGACATGGCAAAATATATGTGCCTTAGTCAACTCTGGATGGAGATATTGTGCATTATTAAAGTGTCTGATGTATTTGGGCCACAGAAGGTCTACAGTAAAGTAAATATGTACTTTTTTGATGTGTTTATAACAGGCGACATTTTCTGACTGCTGGAAAGCCTGAGAGGCAGAATTTAGATAGAAGCCCTGTCTGTTTTGTCTACACTGGACACCGAAATTAATCAATCTACTAAGTGTCAGGAGCCAATCAGATAATTAGTTGTCTGTAGCAATACCGAAAGGCTTTGTGGAGACGAAGTAACAGTAACCCAAGACAAGACTTACGTATACAGTTGACTCGAGCAGAATGGCTTACGAGAGCCAGTCAGTGGTATCTTGTTCCAGGAGCTCAGGGTGTTTAAAGGGCCTTAAAAGGGGAGGAGGGGGGAAGTGAAGGAACAGAGGAGAGGGATGTACCCAGACAGCAAAGTGGCACAGTAAGGGATAGGGAGCTTGACAAAGTCCAAAGACACTAGAATACAGAAAGAAGAGTCTGCGGGTTGTAGATCAGGGTTTCTCTGATGGTCATGTATGTATAAATCACCTGGGGGTCTTAGCCATATGCAGATTCTGATTTCGCAGGCCTGGGGTAGAGGCCAAGATACTGTGTTTCTCATAAGCACCTGGAGACACACGTTACACACCCGAGTAGCAAGGATGGAAGTCTTCAGTAGTTTCCAGTTGGAAAGGGATGGGCAGAGGTTAGAAGCCAGCCCTCAGAGATCACCCCATCCAAACTCATTACATGGATGAGGAAATGGAAGCCAGGAAGGTTAAGTGATTTGCCCAGGGTTATGGTAATAAAGCCTTTTGACTTCCATTTCAGTGCATTTACCTCTCTATAAAATCGCTACGAAGGATTCCCAAAGACCATCAAGAGTTGGAGGGTTTTTCTTTTTAAATTTCTTAAAAGAATTTCTCTTTTATATATGGACACTGAAAAGATATTTCCAAATCAAAATCGCTTTTAATGAAAATTTCGTAGTAATCCTGTAACAGCTCATTTTTTCCCCAGTTAAACCCAGGACTGTGCTAAGAAGCAGAGATCATCTTCACAATGAATCATTAAACGTCCTCTACTTTGAATAATGTTTATATATAAAGATCATTTGATTTCAATTAATCTGAAAAAGCCATGATCTGAAGAACTGGGTCATTTGAAAATAGGGGGAAAAAAATAAGCAAAATTCAAGGACTTTCCTGGGGGGCGGGGGGAGAGAAGGAATTTCCTGGGGAAGGGAACTATAAAACTATTTACTTCATCACCATGTTTTCTAGGAAAATTTCCAAGTCAGCAGTATAATCATGCTCTCACAGCTAGTCTAGCCAAACCTATTTCTGAGGCTCCTTCCAACATTTATTCCAAGTTTCATATCCCTACAGACCTTTAAGTCTGAAATGTTTTAACATCTTACACAGGATCTCTGGGAAAGGGGAATGCTACATTTCTGAGCCTGCTTTGTTCTACTTTTCCCCGACACCCAGGAAGAGGGGTGACTGGTCTGTTCGGAGACTCCTCAGGCAACCAAAAGGCCAAGAATTCAAGCCCAGCTAACGCTCACATGCAGTTTCCTAAGTGCTATACCTCTCTGACCAAACGGAGCCTTACCTGGAGGACCGGAGAGAAATGAATGCTTCGTCCCAAGTCCCAGCATTCTGCCTGTCTGACCACATCAGCCAAGGAGACCTTCCACCACAAAGCCTTAAAAACTCTTCATAAGGGTATTGAACACTTCCCTACATCCCCTCTGGGGTTTGGCACTCAGGTATCTTCCCAGCAGCCAGTTCTAGAACGTTCGATGGGGGCTCCGTTGCTGGCCCCTCTCCAAATGGGCAGACCGGGGAATTTGTAGCCATACATTTAAACAGCTTATTTGGCTGTGCATGTTCCACATTAATTGCTCCTGCTTTCAATTGCATTTGTGCTTAGTAATTTTCTCCTTACACAGGTAACACAGATAAACTGTGATGGGCTGTGTTGGCCCTGGGCTGGACGACCAAATCCTTGATGCACCTGATGCGGATACATGCAGCGGAAAGGGATGCCACAGGCCATAGCTAGTGGGGGGCTGTTCCAGAGCAGGGTGCCCAGTCTGGCCTGCTCTGTCATTCATGCCTCTTCCTTTCCACTTCTAATTTTGTCAGTGGGACCCAGTAGAACCTACCAAGCAAAGGACAACCCTCCAAAAACTTGCTTAATGATTTCTGACCGGGGGGGTGGGGTGGCCCACAGGGTAACTATCTTCGACTACCTTCTCCTTACTTCCCCAACCCTCACCAAATGGCTGAAGGCACCATTAGGGTATTTCGCCAACCCTGGGATTTGGCTGTATGCACTGTAAGCATTCTGACAAAGGTTAGCCAGTGAGAGTAGTTTCCATTGAGAGGACTTGCATAAAACACAAATTTGTATTAAGCAGAAAACATTTTTCTCCTTCATGCCGTGCTCTGGCTCTACAGTTTTAGAGTTTCTATTCTAGCTATTCGGTGTTTGGCCGGGCAGCCTGTATCTGTCTGCCTTGCTCACCACATCTATTCACCAGACAGGTGCAGAGTGACTCCCCAAGAGAACATTTTGGCCAGGACATTGTCAGTGTTCTAATCACCGATGGCAATGCCAGGCACCAAGGAATGCAAAGCATCAGGGGAGAGTCCACATAATGGCTCTGGGCATTCAGCTTGGACATAGAAGCTGCTGTAGGTAGCGTTTATGAATACTGAGTATGACTTGGGGACAATGCTGAAATGTATTAACAGTAAGCTTCGGCCTGATACCAGACACATTGCATTCAAGAAAGCTCTGGCTTGCCATTCTCCCTGAGCTGCAAACACCTCCTTGCCCGCCACTCACGGATCCTGGATGTTGATTAGCTTTGCTCCCATCTGTTAGCACTGAGAGTTCCAGAATGACACCTGTCTGTGTGGTAGTGTCCTGGTGGACCTGGAAGGTCAGTGTGAAAGAAGGGAGATCTCTACTGGCATCACCTTGGGATAAATTCGTTCTTCCTCTAATGTTATCAGTGCTGGAGAAGGCAGTGCCCCAACATAAAATGTCCCTATTTTCCTCCCTCATCCCCTCGACAAACCCGCTCCTTTTCCAGTGTTCTTCACCTTAGTAAAGGACACCACCAACCCTCAGTTGTCCCAACTAGAAACTGGAGGCTGCTCCCAGCACTTTCCTCCTCCTGTAATCCCAGCACCTATTTAGGAACCAAGTTCCACCTGTTCAATCTCCAAAGCGTTACCTGAATATATTCTTTCACATTCTCATCACCGACCCCTAACTAAGGTAACTCAGCGAGTAAAACATCCTCAGCTAGAGTGTCCTGCTCTCTAGCCCATTCTCCGCCCCATTCAGCTGAACCCTCCTCCACACATTATTTTTTATCCTAAAATAAAAACCCACCCATGGCACTCCTGTAACTTAAAACTTTTTTAAAAA